>JBBBDQ010001059.1:775000-1300302 GCA_037127315.1 Ascarosepion bandense | reverse complement strand
CCACTCAGCCACCCTCATCATTACCCCTACCAATAACCCGTAAACTAACCCTAACCCTAAAACATGAAAATTATCCCCACCCCGATACCGCCACCGACCCCAACCCTAACCATAACCCTTAATCCTCAACCCTACCCATACCAGTAACCCCTACCCTAACCCTAACCCTGACCCTCCCACTAACCCTAACCCGTTCCCGACCCCAACCAAAACCTGACAACTATCCCCACCCCGTAACCCTAACCCTAACCCAAACCTAAACCGTAACCCTACTTATAACACCCACCCCAACCCAAAACCTAACCTCTAACCTAACCCAAACCCTAACCCAAACCCTAACCCCGAACGAACTATTAACCCTAATCATAACCCTACTTATAACCATAACCCCAAACCTGCCCCTAACCCCTACCCCTAACCCTACGCATAAACATAACCCTGACCATATCCACTTCCCCTAACTCTTAACCCTACCCCTAATCTTAACCATTACTTAAAGTCCGAAACCTAACCATAACCACGACTTAACGTCCGAACCCTAACCCCTAACCCTAACCCCTAAACCTAACCCTAGCCACCCTAATCATTACCCCTACCAATAACCCGTACACTAACCATAACCCTAAAATATGAAAACTATCCCCTTACCGACCCACCACCCCAACCCCCACCCCCACCCCGAACCCGACCCCACCCCACCATGAACTTGACAAGGACCCCCACACCTAACTAGTCAGCCATCCCCACCATTACCCCTACCAATAACTCCTACCCTAACCCTAAACCTAACCCCAACCCCTAACCTTAAAACCTGGAAAATATCCCCACCCTAACCCCCACCCCGAACCCGACCCCCATCCCCACCCCGAAACCGACCCCCACACCTAAACAGTCAGCCACCCCACTTTTACCCCTACCCTAACCCTAAACCTAACCCTTAATCCTAAACCTTACCCCTACCAATAAACCCTACCCTAACAATAACCTTGACCGTAACCCTAACCCTTCCCCGATCCCTACCCAAAACCTGTTAACAATCGACGCCCCGACCTCCAACCCCATCCCCAACCCCACCCCCCGCCGACCCCGACCCCCACCCCGAACCACTCAGCCACCCCCAACATTACCCCTACCTATAACCCCTACCCTAACCCTAACGCTAACCCTCACCCTAACCCCTACCCTAACCCTAACCGTAACCCTATCACGTCCCCGAACCCCAACCAAAACCTGGTAACTATCAATACCCCGACACCCAACCCCACCCCGAACCAGACCCCCACCCCCACCCCGGACCAGTCAGCCACCCCCACCATTACCTCTACCAATAACCCCTACCCTAACCCTAACCCCTAACCTTAAAACCTGAAAAATATCCCCACCATAACCCCCACCCCAAACCCTCACCCCTACCCCGAACCCGACCCCCACATCTAAACAGTCAGCCACCCCCACTTTTACCCCTACCAATAACCCCTACCATAATCTTAACTTTCACCCTAAACATCACCCTAACCCTAACACCGCCCCCACCCCACTGCACAAACGACCCCCATCCCGACCCCCATCCCAACAACGACACCCACACCGGCTATGACACCGACCCCCACCTCGACACTATTTCGATATCCACCCCAACCCCGACACCCACCCCGACACCGACACGACCCTAACCCCCACCCCGACCCCGCCACCGACCCTAACCCTTACCCTTAATCCTAAACCATACCACTACCAATAAACCCTACCCTAACCCTGACCCTAACCCTAACCCGTCCCCGATCCCCACCCAAAACATGGTAGCCATCCCCGCCCCGACTTCCAACCCCACCCCCCGCCGACTACGACCCCCACCCCGAACCACTCAGCCACCCCCACCATTACCCCTACCTATAACCCCTACACTAATCCTAAACCTAACCCTAACGGTAACCCTCACCCTAACCCTAACCGTAACCCTATCCCGTTCCCTGAACCCCACCCAAAACCTGGTAACTATCAACACACTGACACCCACCCCCACCCCGAACCCGACCCCCACCCCCACCCCGAACTAGTCAGCCACCCCCACCATTACCCCTACCAATAACCCCTACCCTAACCCTACCCCTAATCATAACAATTACTTAAAGTCCGAAACCTAACCATAACCACGACTTAACGTCCTAACCCTAACCCCGCCCCCGATCTCCACCCAAAACATGGTAATTATCCCCGCCACGACCTCCAACCCCAACCCCACCCTCGCCGCCGACCCCGACCCCCACCCCCACCCCGAATCACTCAGCCACCCCCACCATTACCCCTACCTATAACCCCTACCCTAACCTAACCCTAACACTTAAGCCCAACCGCCATAAGCCTAAACTTAACCCTAACCCAAACCTAAACCCTAATCCTACTTATAACCTCCACCCCAACCCCAAACCTAACCCAAACCCTAACTCTACTTATAAACATAACCCCAAACCTACCCCTAACCCTACCCCTAACCTTAACCACTTCCCCTAACCCTAAACCCTAATCATAACTATTACTTAACGTCCGAACCCTAACCCTAACCCAAACCCTAAACCTAACCCTCATCGCAACCCCAAACCTAACGTCTACCCCAACACCAACCGTAACCCCTAACACTAACCCAACCCCAACGTCTACCCCAACTCTAACCCCTAACCCTAAACCTAAACCTAACCCCAGCCCCAACCCTTACCCCCCTAACCCCTAACCCCTACCCATAACCCTGCCGTAACCCTAACCCCTACCCATAACCGAAACCCCAACCCCAACCCTTAACCCTTAACCCTAACCCCAGCCCCAAACCCTGCCAACCCCAAACCTGGCCCCCTGGATTTGGCTTCAGATAACCTGTTGTGGTTGGTATGCCATAAAATTGAAACAGCCAAATTAAATATATCCAAATTTCTTGAAATTTTAACTTTTTATTCAATTTTTAATCATTTGATTAGACGTTGATATGCTGTAAAACAAAACAAACATCCAATAATATGCATTTTACAATTTGAACTGTCTGATATAAAGTGGATCTTAATTGTGTCTACTGTTATTCCAAAGGGAATGATAACAATATCATTTGGGCCATTGTTCTGAAAAGAAAGAAAAAGTTAAATGAAAATAAGTATACTTTACTACAAATTTAAGTAAAGCAAATCACACACAAGGCTCAGTCAAAATAATACTTGTTCAAATTTGATTTTCAAAGTATCAAAATTTTTGTAGGGTATTATTAAGTGAAAAGCTTAAAAAAAAAAAGCTTTGGCCCAACCCATAAATTTCAATTATATATAAAGGGTGCTATGGATAAATTGTTGCCATTTGCTCTGCCAGAAATTTGGAAATGGTACATTCTACTGCAAGCTCCAAGATGAACATTTCAGTGAGTTTGGGTCAGTGCATAGGATTTAGAAAGAGGTGGATGACTGTAATGGTGATTACTTTATGTAAGGACATGAGAAGGCCAAACAGGCTGTTGCTTTAATTATAGATGATAGAATAATACAATAGCAACTATTCTGTGTAATACATGGTAGTACTTTCTATTTAATGGAGTTCCCTTGTCTACTGAAATGTCCTGCAAAGTGACTTTGCTTGATGTTGACAAACTCCATGAAGAAGCAGAAGATTCTTTGCTGCCTAATTGCTTTGGAGCTACACAGCAGCCTTCAAAATAGTGATCTTTTGTTAATGATGAAGTCAATGAGACAACTAAGAAAACATTCAATAAACTTCTACAAGGTGTCTATATTTTCAATCAAAAGTGGTTACCACAATTACAAAAAAAAGGAAATTGTGCTGAAGTCTAGATTTAGAATCCTAATACTTTTGTTTAGATTAGTATGGTTTGTATATTTCTACTATTAAATCAGTTTTCATTTGAATAAAACAAATAGGTATTATTTTTTTGATTGACCCTCATATATCTAATTTGAAAAGACAAGGTTTGTTTAAAATATTTATGCAAAAACCAAATGATCAGCTTGGAATAAAACTAGAAAATTAAAAAATCAAATTATTATTCAAACTTAATTTGAACCTTTCTTTCCTTCACAGATACATTGATTCTTGTTGATTATAGAGCTTTGTAGCCACAGGCCAGTAATGTTATTCATTGAAGACATTTTCATGTGCAAGAACCTTGCAATAATAGAAAGAAGTTGGATAATTCTATAAACTCCACTTTGTGTTGTTATCCTGAATGGACTGTATGGAGAACAACAACAATGTTTGTGGAGGCAGCATGATGGTTTGGGCAAAGTTCAAATAGGTTAGAAAACAGTAGGTCATATCATATATCTAGAAGTCACTTTGTCATGTAAGAGCTGTTTGGAGGTACATGGAGGATTAGCATATTAATGGACAGATGGCCAAAATGTTTGGCTCATCAGTGTATATGTGGGTACACTTAATGAAAAGGGACATGTTGGAAGAAAAGAAAATAATTTACCTTCAATCTTTGTATATTTTCTCATCTCCAACTATCCACCTTTTTGCATATGGTCGGATATCAGTCTTGTGTTTTTTATTACTAGAAACTTCAATATCTCAGTTTCTTATTAAAGAAGAATTGGCCAGACTATCCTGTTTTATCCATAATTGAAAGATTTAAAAAAAAAATTAGTTTGAATGAGAAATATTAAAACAGTTAATGTACTTAGAGGCACATTTTATTAAATAAGACTTAACTCCTCATACTGTTTAAAAAAAAAAAGACAGAGGGTTGTTTACTAAGAGACATGTGTAAACTAAATATAAGACTACTTGAAAAATATAAATTTTATAAAATGTACATACTTTAAAACAATATCGTTTGCTCCATTGTTCTAGAAAAAATAAATTAAAGGATAAAAATAAGTAAATATATAATTTTTTTATACTTTATACAAGATCAAATTACATTTAATAAAAGAACCAACTGAAATATTACTTAATTACTAATCTTTGCACATTTCGTTTTTGACTTCCACAGATCTTATCAGGCAGTTTCGTGAATCAGCACACAGTAGAGAGTTTGTATTAAGAATAAATATTGTTTGTACAATTAAAGGAAAGTTGTATTCATTATCGAAGCAGAATCTTTAAATATTTAAGTCTTGTTGACGCACACTTTTTAAGATGAATGTTTCCAAATGAATAACCTTTTTAGCAAAAATAAAACAATGTTTTGAGTGGAGCAGAGAAGGGAGAAAAGAAAACTTCCCGGATATCCGTATGACAATTTTTCAGACTTTAAATTTTGAAAAATGAGGAGTTTGCATTCTCTAAAAATTAGAATATAAATCCCTTCTATTCTGCTTGTTCCTTCACCTCTATTTTTTACTCCCCTCAGCCTTTGCCAAATGCAAGGGTAGTAAAGAGTGAGAGAGCTTATAACATTATCATATCAGTAGCAGCTCGAGCTGATGGTTGTAGAGTAACTCTGTGTGTGTGAAAGGGGCTTACCCTTTCAATCTTTGTATAATTGCTGAATTCGTTACCTTTCCGTATGCTGCCAAGCATCTCCATGAATTATTTGTGGTATATTTTGTCAAACGCCTTTGCATAATCAATAAGATATAAGTACAAGTCCTTCTTCATTTGTAGTGCCCTTTCAGAGAGCATCATAATCATAAATATGGCGTTCCTTGTTCCAGTGTCTTTGACGAAACCGCACTGTTCTCGTCTTATGTTTGGCCTGATTTTGATTAATGCTCTATTTATCAGGATTTGGACGATCAGTTTTGTAATGTGGTTCATTAAACTGATGGTTCTGTGGAGTTCACACTCATTTCATCCTGGCTTCTTAGGCAGTGCTATGAAGATTAACTTGCTGAGGTCATCTGGTATTACATCACTATTATAAATTTCATTTATTATTTCTGTAATTTTCTCTATGCCAAATTCTTCCAGGGCTATCAGTAGCTCTATGACTATGCCATCTGGTCCAGCTGCTTTGTTTCTATTCAGTTTGGCTATTGCAGATTTCACTTCAGACTTTAATATTTGCAGTCCGTCCTCATCTTTGTGTATTATCAGTTGCTCTCTCTTGTTGTGGAAAAGATCTTTTACATATTTTCCCATCGTTGCAGTATTTCCTCTTTTTCCAATATGATTGTTCTATCCTTGGATTTTATACATCCTATTGAAGAGCAGGTTTTTTTTCCAGTCTGTTCTTCAGTTATCCACTCGTTTCTTCTTCTGCACAATGTTGTTTGATGATGTCACTATCGCTTTGTTGAGTAAGTCCCATTTCGATTGTCCTTTTTCAATTTTTTCTTCATATTGGATTTTGAATAAACAAACACACTCAATTTAATTTAAAATTAATTGATTATAAATGCAGATTGATCATACAAAAAAAGTCCCGACTGAAATAGTAGTTCCCCAATCCTTATTTTAAACCGTAAAATGTTATGTTTTAGAAATATGAACGAAAACATGAAAAAAAAACCCACTGTAATGAAATTTCACTTATTGATTACTAATGTCTGTGACTTGCAAGAAACCCACAACAAAATATCATATACATGATCGTATCGAACAAAATGCCAACCTAAATATTTGTTCACCCACTTTGCTTTCAAACCCT
The DNA here is from genome assembly GCA_037127315.1 of Ascarosepion bandense. Classification (NCBI taxonomy): domain Eukaryota; kingdom Metazoa; phylum Mollusca; class Cephalopoda; order Sepiida; family Sepiidae; genus Ascarosepion; species Ascarosepion bandense. The sequence continues at coordinate 1,293,716 of JBBBDQ010001059.1, read as the reverse complement.
AAAATGTGTTACAATATAGAGAAAAAATGTAAATGTAAATAATAAAACGATCCCCCCCCGATTTTTGGGCCGATTCTGCCCACGTTGTGTTGTTGATCTTGGATTAACCAATCCAGGAATGCTCATTACCAGTTGATGAGGATGGACCAAACTTGTAAGGGATTGGTATATGATGGAAAACGGATTTAAGACCACAACGACATGATGTAGATTTATATATGAAATAATTACAACAAGTCAAAAGAAGTGATAGAAACAAAATATCAGTTGGCTGAATTTGCAATATTTATTTGCAATCATCTTCCTCTTATTTCTTGCAGCAGACGAGTTTTCAGGCTGACGGTATTTAAAATCTGTTCTTCCATAATTCGGGAGCGGACGTTTTGTTAAACAGCAACCCCAACCATTGTGGGAAAGAGGTGTGTAAGGTTTCCATTTCACTCACTGTACAACTGTTACCAGCCCGAAATAAAACGACAAGAATCACTTTAAAAACTCCTTAAAAATAATTCTGTACTCCGTAATCTTTGCACCTGGGTTTTTCACTTGTTTAAAGTTTTGTCAGGAACAGTAGCCAAACCAATTGTATTCTCCAATTTTATAGAAATCTTTTCTTATCTTGAAAATCACCAAGCAAGGTAGCACTGCCACTGATGTGCAGGAGGTTACATAAGGGGACGTCAGAAAATGGGCAAGAGAAGGATGAGAACACATGCGTGAAGAGAGCTGGATAAGAGTAGAATGGACAGGGAAAGAACATGATACAAGGGTTGTCAGAGAAATGATGAGAGTCAGGGAGATGGCAATTGACATTACATTTAAAATTCTTGGAGATTATAGCTGTCAGGGAAGCAAGTGTACAGAAGGGAATTCTACAGGTTGGAAGTGCATGAAAAGAAGCTGCTAGAGTAAAATTTGTGGTTACATTTGATTGGCTTTACTATAAAAGAGTGGGATCTAGTTGTCACTTTAATAGCTCAAGTAAATTCATGCAGTGGGGCAACAGGGAGCTAAACTCATCTGTGCTGAAGCCGTGAAAGTATTTGTAAAAGAGGGAAGCCAACTGAATGTGACAGCAGTATTCAATGCATGGGTGGTTGGTAGATTTATATTTATATAGATGCCAGCTTTAACCCAAGAGGAGACCTCGGATGCACAGTCTTTAACGGGAAGAGTAAAAACTTTGTTCAAATGGACATCACACAGGAAATCATGTAATGACTCCCAGTCTGCTCTTTGGTAGCAGTAAGATATTCTGCTGGTCTCAGATTCCTGAGGGGAAGGGAAGTGGAAGAAAATATTAACAAAAACCACAGCATGATCAGAGTTTCCAAGAGGGCAAAGCTGTATCGTATTGCAAGAGATGTAGCAGTAAGTCAGGTAAAGTCTCCAAACACAAATATATAAGCAAATGGGTGAGAAGAAATGGCCTTATTTATACTGTTCAAAATGCTGTCAAGTACAGAACAGTTAAGAAATGAGAGGGAGTGATGGAGAAAGAAAAAGATAGATAACTGAGCTTAGTAGAAACAGACAGAGACACATGTAGGAATGATCTGAAGATTCAAGAGAGACCATGCTAGCTAGAGGGAGATGTTCGTTGACATAAACGCAAAGTCCATGCATATGGATACTGGAGTCCTTCCTAAAGAAGGTAACCAGGCATAAAGAAATAGAAGGGTTAAGGTTAGTTTCACAGAGAGGTAAGATATCAGGTGAGTTTACTTGGAGGAAGGATTCAATGCTGCACAAGTTGTACAGACACCTCAGATGATCAAGAAAAAGATGTTAATGGGTTTAGGTGTTTTTATTTAGCTGGTTTAGTTTTGCTTCTTTGATTGTATGTCCTCATGGTTAGAAAGCTTTTGTCAAAGGAGAGGCCTAGAGTAGTAGTATTATCCTTTTGCCTTAGCACAATGAAACCTAAAATGTACACATTCAGATATGAAGAAAAATTATAGTCAAAATTTGGATTCAACATGACATAAGTTTAACTGAGAAAAATGTTTTTTCTTACTTCATTATAAACAATGTAGAAGAGAAAGCTATCAGCATTTAAATGCAAAAAGTAATGTAAGCATGTCTTAATGTACTGCTAAAATAAGAATTTTATTTTTAAAAGCCAGCTCCTTTCAGGATATCGGTGATCATGGCTCTTCACAGATTGCATCATCTGTGATATCATATGCCTTCTTGATAAATATAGTGGAGTAATTTCCTGTTGACTTCAAAATTGTTCTCCTCTTTTATTGGTTGCCATTCAAAGCTAAATAGATTGGTTCACCTAACTATTTAAACCCATAACTGAGAAGAGAAGAGAGATTCATGTGTTTTTCAAATGCTTTAGTGAAAAAATAAACTAGTCATGCTGATTGTACTTTCTGGTTTGATAACCATAGCAACCCAAATATACAATGAGAATTGTCAATCTATAAAATATTTTTCTATTTATTATAGTTTAGTAGGTTTGTCATAAATGCTATAAAACAGGATACACACTACAGGTGTTTTATATAAGTAATGTTTGTATCAATTCCTGACCAATGATAATCTCTTATTTTTTTAAGACAAATGTTAAGGGAAAATTTAAAAATTAGTAGCTTTGGCATTAATTTTTTCCAACCATTTGGAAAAAAATTAGTTTTTTTTTATACAGAAAAGAAACCATGCTCACTGGGAAAGTTGTGAAGTTATGGTAAAAATGACAATGTGTAGCAATAACTAAGAATAATGACTTCTCATTTCCAAGTATACTCATCTGCCATTTTCTCATGGACTCGTGATATTTGGTCAGTTTCAAAAAATACTCAAGCCAATAAATTTTCAGTATTTCTTCTTAGACTTCTTAATGAATAAATGTTAGATGTATTTGTTTAAAAGATCCTCCCCATGGTATCAGAAGTTATATTAACAATTCACATTTACCCCCCTCCTCAGTAACTAAAAAACTGAGGCACCTTGAAGTACCCGAGTGGTGGCTAACACCTCTACAAGACATATGAGCTGACAATTGGACTTGTTTCAAGATCAGAAGGGCACAAAAAGAATCAAAATCAACATATAAAAATGTATGTAGCTGGTTTTTGAAATTTATGTTTTGGATGTGTTTATTTGTCCATGTTTGAAAAAGACCTGACCTAAACCTCTTCACTCCCTGTGGGAGGAGAAGAGATGGATTAATAGTTTTCCCAAGGGTCTTTATGTGTAAGTGAATGTTATGAATTCAACTGGTTTCTCATAACACAATGCACATGAAAAAGACATATATATATATATATATATATATATATATATATATAAAACTTATCACAATAGCACATCACTTTCTAATTATTAACAATTAAATATGCCAATAAAATCCAAACTATAAAATGGAATATATTAAAATAATAAAAACAGAACTTGTGAATCTTTACATGAAATAAGTAAAAATGATCAAAACTTATAATAAAAATATTACCATATATATTTGCTCTACTTAGTATCAATCACTCTTAATTAATAAATCACTACAAACAGTCAATTTGACGACCTGTTAGTTTGTACTACTTGTAAGATATATAAACATCTAAGCCTGTTATCTATCTCAAACAGCAAATTGTTTATTTTAATAATTAAATGAGAATATAATGAGAATCAATAAACATTACAGAGAAAGTCACTTATGATCACTTTTGAATAGCAACTGACTGAAAATATTAAACAAAAAATATAAATCTGGTACCAACTTGCAAATTTATAGTCAATATTACAAAATTGTTTTTATGACATTAAATTCACAGTTTAAACATTATAAAAAAGAAAAAATACCCAGTATATAGATTTCTAATTCATTTTAAATAAAATGTTTGGGATCAATTGATTTTCATAACAATAAGCAACTTACAATGATTACAAAAGACTGGTTTCTTTGTATTTATTAATTTTTAATTGTGGTTACTCCCTTTTATTTTATTTGCAATTCAATTTTATTGTATCTCTAAGATAAAAAATAAAGCAATGTAAATCCTTTTTAATCCAAATATCACTCGATATTTAAGAATACATTCTTATTCTGGAAGCAAAAAAGAAAAAGAAATGGCAAAATACTTACGACACAAAGATTGAATTCTCCAACAGATTAATACCCCATTAAATGAACATTCAGCAGCAAAATCTCACATCTAAAATTATAACCACATATATATATATATATATATATATATATATATATATATATATATATCTCAAGAGAAAAATGTGCTATTTGGGTAGACAAGAAGTGCCTATCCTAACAAAAACTATGAAGACTAATCACCAGATATAAAAAGTAAAACTTTTCCGGTTCATTATAGATTTGTAACTTAATACACTAAATTCAATGTATAATTCCATAAATTTTTGTTTTAAAGAAATTGCGGCCAACAATGACGAATCTTGGCATAACATCTAGGGTCCTCAGAATAGTCTCGCTGTACAAGTTAAATAGATCCAGTGAAAAGACACATCCTTGTCTTAAGTCCCATTCTATCTTTGTATATCTGCTGAATTCATTACCTGTTTATATGCAGGCTATATTTACTGCCAGTAGAGTTTGATGAAACATAGGTACAAGTCCTTCTTCATTTGTATTGCCCCTTCAGAGAGCATCAGAATCATAAATATGGTGTTTCTTGTGTCAGTGTCAGTGTCTTTGACAAACCCGCACTGTTCTTGTCCTATCTCTAGCCTGATTCTGCTTCTCACTCTATTCATCAGGATTTGGACGATCAGTTTTGTAATGTGGCTCGTTAAACTGATGGTTCTGTGGAGTTCATACTCATTTCATCCTGGCTTCTTAGGCAGTGCTATGAAGATTAACTTGCTCTGGTTATCTGGTATTACACCACTATTATAAATTTCATTTATTATTTCTGTAATTTTCACTATGCCAAATTCTTCCAGGGCTATCAGCAGCTCTATTACTATGCTGTTTGGTCCAGCTGCTTTGTTTCTATTCACTTTAGCTATTGCAGATTCCACTTCAGACTTTAATATTTGTGGTACGTCCTCATCTTTGTGTGTTATCGATTGCTCTCTCATGTTGTGGAAAAGATCTTTTACATATTTTCCCATCATTGATGTATTTCCTCTTTTTCCAATATGATTGTTCTATCCTTGGATTTTATACATCCTGTTGAGGAGCAGGTTTTTTGTCCTGTCAGTTCTCGTACTTCTTTATACATGTCTGCTATTTGCTCCTTATTTCCTTGTGTTGTTTTCTGTATTATCTTCCATGTTTTGGCATTATTTTCTGTCTCCTTTGAATCATGCTAAGAATCTCTTCAGTCATTCAATTGGTTTTTCTTCTGTGTCTGATTTATTTTGGGATAATGTTATTTGTTGATGTCACTAATGCTTCCTTTTTCAATTTGTTCTTCACACTCTTAGTGTATTTTTTCTGCAGGTTGAGTTCATTCACAAGCATGTTGTATTGCAGTCTTGGTGCTGCACTAGGCTTTTTCATTCTCCAGAGTTTCAGCCTTAGTTTGCAGATGACTGGGACGTGGTCGCTTCCACAGTTGGCACCTGGATAGGTTTTGAATTGAACCACTGCATTTCTGAATCTCCTGTTTATGATTATATAGTTAATTTGGTTTTCCGTATTGCCTCCGGGGCTTCTTCATGTCCATAGATATTGTGGGTGTTTTTCAAACCAGGTGTTAGTTATTACCTGATCATTTGCTGTGCACCATTTGAACTCATTTTTCTCCTTGTTCATTGCGGATTCCTAATCCAAAGTTGTTGATCATCTTGCCTTCCCTATCTTTACCTACCTTGGCATTCAAGTCAACCATTATGATTCTATTTCTTCCTCAGTGCTTTGTGTTGTTGGTGCACAACAAGTCACTCTCCTGGAGGTTAGCATCAGCCATGCTGATGGAAGGCAGAATTTAGTGCCTCAAATGATTAATAGAGAGCAGTTTTGTTTTGCAGGAGTTAAAATTGACAAGCCATCCTTTGCTCCAGTTAACAACTGACTATAGGTCATTTTTCTTTTAGATAAGCTGCTAATTTGACCTTATCAATTTGATCAGATTGTATCATCAGCATAGATACCAAGTTGAGTGCTGATGCCACCAGGAAGATACCTGCTGTAATTAAGAACAAAGAAAGGCGAAGGATAAAGCCCTGTGGGATACCTCGATTAGTACAAAAGGATTTTAAAGAGTTGCCATTCAAGACAACTTTCATTTCATAATTTGATAAGAAAAACTGAATCAGTTCAAGAATTCGTCATCTGGAGACGCCATAAACACTTTTGAAATATCCAAAGCAGCAGGCCAAGTTTCACTATTCTTGCTATAGAGCCTCTAGTGGTTTTACCAAAAAGAGGTAGAAAGTTAATAGGCCTAGAGTTAGAAGGTTCATTTGAGTTCTTAAAGACTGGAACAACAGCTTAGGTCTTCAAACAAACAGGAAAGCAAGAGGCAAAGAGATATTTATGATACAGTTTAGAGATTATATTAAAAGCCATGGAAGGGATTACATACATGTCACTCAAAAGAGACTCAGTTCTAAGTGGAAAGTCAGGCAAGGATACTCCAAATGAGTCAAGTATAGAGTTTTTAAGAAAATTCATGGATGGCACATTCTGCTTTAACAGCAGAGGATGTTAACACCTCAAATTGATTGAAGAGAAGAAGAATAGAAAACTTACTCATATTTAATACATTATTACAGAGCTGCTAGTAGTCACAAGAGCCAAAGTTGTTAGATACTATGCAGTGCTTCATTCTATCAGGAACCTAACTCCTTCATGGACATGTTTACATTTATGTAAGTACAACAACAAACTATCCCAAATGTGGCTGAGTCTTAAATATAATGTTACTTGAGGGTTGCGCACAAGAAATACATCTACCCATGCATGGCATGATACTACAAATACCTCCATATTATGTAATTGTTGATCAAAGCAGCCTTTCTATGTGTTCAGGTATTAGGTGCTACCATTTGGATGCAGCAGCCAGTGAACTGCCAGCCCAATCACCTCATAATGAAAAATCACAGCTACTGATGAGTCAGATCACTCGGAAATTAAGTCATTATGGCTTTGGAAGAAAGAACCCATGAACAATATCCTAAACAAGGAACAAGGGGTATTCCTTTACCCTTATTCAATAAACATGGAAGGAGTACAGGCTGAACAATAAGTGAGCCTATCTACTTCAATTAACCTTATTACAGCAGAGGAGGCTGGGCAATTACTTCATTGAGACACCAACTCTAGGAAGGTTGCCAGATATGGCTGTAGACCTCATCCAAGCAAAGAGGTATTACTGGATGACTAATATTACTTTGGGTGGGACTGAGAATAAGGATTGTAGTGAGGGTTGCATCGTTAGTGTGACAGTAGCTTAGAATGCATGAATATGTTTACAGTTAGTAAGTGTACTGATGGTATGTAATCAGTAATGTAGCTTGGAATATCTCCCATTAAAATAAAGTTTACCCTTACTATGTAGGAAATATACATAGCCAGAAAAAAAAGTATCTCGAAACAAGTTCTTTTAATGTTGTATTAGGCTTCCATATAAGGGTGTATCAATAAGTCTGTAGCTTAAAATATAATAACCAGTTGAATTTTGATATGGAATTTTCAATGTATATGGAGTTTTATAGAGAAGTATTAACAAAAAAGATTAAGTTCAAAAATAAATATTTATTCTGAATGCATTTTTATCATTCATCTATTGATTTATGTAGACATAAAATCCCAGTCTTTCATTGGTATATTATGGCATATTGCTTGAAATCTACTATTCCAATAAATGTAACCATTGAAATCTTGATATATTCTGTTTTAAATATGCATTTATATTAAGGCGATGTCTTAAATGATGAGTAACACCAGGAAAAAAATCCTAAATTGGCTAGTTTATGATACTCATTTTAATTCATAACTTACATACATTCCATTTTTAATATATGATATTTAATGATCAGAATAATCTTGTTTTTTTTAGCTATCCAGTTGATAAAAATTACCTTACAGTAAATAAATTCAATTAAGCTTCAAAAAATCCATAAATATGTTACTGGCATAAAATGAGTATATTCAAATTATTTTGCTAGTATATTAATGTAAACATGTATTTAGGTACAGACTTGTCACGTTTCTTAATGCCTTAGCAAGGAGATTCCCTTATTTGGTGGAATGGTGATTGCTTAATGAAAGGAAAATTTCAATTTTATTCATTCCAAATTGCTAATATAAACTTTTCTATTATTATTCATTAAAACAATATAAAAAAGTGTGAAAAAATAATGAAAACCTGTCCTGAAGTGGCAGGAAGAATAACAAGAATAAAAGTACAAGAGTATATAGCGGGTTGCTTATATTTTCTTTTAGTAGTGGAGAGTCCGTTCTAGTGAAGGGTAGTTGTATACTGTAGCAGGTTAATGGAATTTGGCCTTGTTACAGATAGCCCACTCTAAGTCATAAAGAAAGGTTATAAACCAAGAAAAGCAAATTGATTTGAAAGATAACATTTTATATATAACACATCAATTAATGCTTTTACAATTGAAGTAATACATGAAGTATAGTTCCAATTGAGGTTAAAATGTTCCTGGCAATAAAATGCTAAAAGAGAATAAATACTTAGGAATTTGGGAGTGTGTAAGTAAGGAATGTCTTTGATGTATTTGCTCCTTAGGTCAGTAAGTAGTTTTTGAGGCAGGGAAGAAGGAAAGAGGCGAGCGTAGTAAGTCACTTGACTTAGGTCAAGGGAGATACTAATTACGCTCTTCTCAAGTCGGTCTCTCTGGCAATGCTTTCTGTATCCACTTTTTATATCTTCTTTTTGGATCACAGCAGCTCATTTGGGATTACACACTTGTATTTGGTTCTAGGCTTTCCATTGGCTGATGAATAAAATTTGCGTAGGCTCGCAAACTGGAAATTTAATATTTAATTAAGTTTTAGTTTGCAACTGGAACATCTGCGTGGAGCCAGCGGTGCAGCGACGACTTTTGGTCATGAAAGCGCAAACATCCGGTTCATCGTTTTCGCTCGGTATCACCACAAGTCTCCCACCAAATACAGAAAACATGTTAGTGCTGTAGATACCATGACACATTTTTGAATAGGCTCAAGAATGAATTTTGTTAATCAAGTATGTGGAGGTTAACGTTATGGCAAATGAAAAAAAAAAAAAGAAAAACGAATCTGCTTTCTAGAAGTAACAGACAAACCCAAAACATGATAAATCAATAAAGAATAAAATACTGACTTCAGTTTTAAGAAATTATTAGCAAACAAGAAATTAGAACAACACATCTCTATAAGTTTTTAGAGCAGTTTTTATGTTACTATATATTAAATATAATTATAAATTATAGGAATTTATAATATAGTTATAGACAATGCATTAACATTGCTAAACTCTGATATAGCTTTTTCATATACTTGATGTGATTAAGACAATATTTTAGCTGATTTATTGACCATTCATTAAATTGTAAACACTTCATATACATTGGTGTATCAGTTATGATAAATTTAGTATAGGAGGCAACAAAACTGTATTCACATGGAGCTATAAAAGAAAATAATTATATAATGAATGAGGTAACTTTATGCCCAATCAAAAAAAATGCTTGAAATTAGTCAGTCCTAAAAAGAATGTAAACTGTACACTTGAGAAATCTAATTTCCAGAAAAATTGCTTTCAGAAAAATTCACACTGTTTAGTCAATGAATGTCAAATGTTTCCTGTATGGAAATGAGTAATTTTATCATCACTATTTCATTATTAATTTTATCCTGACCATTCTTCAGCTCTTGCCAAGTGTATATTCTTCTTCATAGATTAAAAAAATAAAATGAAATCTTTTAAGGAATAAAAAAAAAATGGCAGATTTCAACACAACATTATTCTCTTTCTTGTGTTTTGTTCAAAATTATGTAGTTAATTGTGTTGCCAGCATATTGTAGCTTGTACTACTGTAATAGATTGATGTGGTTGGTATACTAGCAATTATTTTTATTTTATTTTTTCATATCTATCTACAAAGAATATCACTGACATAATCTAGAGAATGAATCAAATAAAATCTCATGTTATCAACATCAAGTATACAAATAAGACATTTTATTGCCTCGATTATATTTCGAATATTACGGACTCTTCTCAAAGTTAAAAACAATAACTTCACATAGTCACTATGAGTCAACAGCTTAAATTTCACAACTAATATTTATATAAGTACAATGAGTTTGACTCTTTAACTAACCAGATTCATCTCTACACTTATGATGTTCTCACTCATCAGGACTGAACAACAACCTTGGCACTAAACATGATCACAAACTATATATATATATATATATATATATATATATATAGATAGATAGATAGATAGATAGATAGATAGATAGATAGATAAGGGTATGGATGTAAATAAGTATGTGTGTTTATGTAGATGTGCAGATACATGTCAATATATAAATATTTATCAGGTCTTAATTGAACAATGCTCAATGCTGTATAGCAGAGCAAAATGTTTACATTAATATACATAGTATTGTATGTTTCAAGTATGATTCGGAGTTTCATGCATTATGCAATCATCAGGTGCATATTATATATATATATATATATATAAGTATATATTTTTCCTTGCTAGTAGCACAACTCTGATGATATAATTGTTGAATGCTTTTGTGTGTTTTTTTAAAGAAAATAATGCCTGTTGATCCTCTTGGTCAGCTTTTAATGGTGTCAAGTTGTTTCATGTTCATATGAGAATGTAGGGCGACTTACTGAAATGGTATTATGTTCCAAGTACTTTTAACCATTATTGGTCTTTTTCAAAGAAAGAAGCTAAAAAGTAAAGAAACATAACTCTCAGTGTTCTACCAACTTTCCTTGTAAATGACCAAAAGTACTCAGAAAGTAATACATCCTTTCAAAACATTATTTTACGAATTTCCATATTATACATCCAACATCAAGAGAAATGCTCCAAAAAGGTTAATAGACTTCCTCTGTCTATTCTGTTTAATAAAATATGTTTTAACAAAGGATTTCTGCTTAAACATATTTTAAAATAAACAAATATAAGAATAGTTAAGTATGAACAAGTTTTATTGAAATTGATAAGTTCTGTTGGTTTAATTTTTTATACTATGTATAGTTTCTTCATAAATTTGATGTGGATGAGTATCAGCTTATATGCAAAGTGTAAAATATAATAAATATCAAACACAGACCTTGTTGGTTAAATTCAATAAAATGTTTGAATGAATTCTTCCTGCCCTGCTTGGCTGTGTATCAGCTTATATGCATATGTTATATATATATAGATATATATATATATATATATAGAATAAAGGAATAGGGTTGTTCCAACGAGAGTAATTAGTATAAAATAAAAAGTGTGAGAAGCCGTGAACATTTTCTTTAAAATATATCAGGAGTAGCTCCAAATCTACAAAAAAAACTAAAAGAGGAAATACTCAGATTAAACGAAAAAATGGACTTCATATTAAATCACCTCACAACCCAAGAAAACAAAGAAATAAAAAGAACGGAACAGCTAGTGGAATATTTCAAAACACAATATGAACGATTTGATGAGATTTCCGAATCATACATACAGGAGAAGGCACACAAAATAAAAAACGAAAACTCAAAATGTGGAGCAACTTAATAAACACGAGAAAACTAGCATTCTACAATGCTATAAAAAATAAAGAAACTGCTAGCATATACAGAACGTATAAGGAAGGGGAAAACCCCTTCATCCCAAAAATTTTCGGGAAATATTTACAACCCAGGACACTGAACAGCAAAAACAGATTAAAACAACCTTGAGCCTAAACAGACATTCAAAAGGATAAAGCCAAAAACTATACCAACAAATACACGGAAATAGACAACAATTTTTACAAAAATAAAAGACACACGCCCAAAAGAAACACAAAAATTCTTATCTGATTTATTGGAATCAAAATGTAAGGAGGAAGAAGAAAAATCCCGGAAAATTCTAGAAAAGAAAATAACCTGGTTAAAAGCTCTACCAAACCTGAAAGAATCGGACAAAAAAAAAAAAAACGCGAGACACACCAAACAAGACTTTATTAAGAAAAGAAACCCAGGACAAAATACATACCCGAGAAACCCATACGAGGGACAAAATAGACACAAACATTTCAGACCACAGCATTATCACAACACATCCGAACATCAGGCGCTCCCACAAAATCAAACCAAACCACGTAACAAACCCACACAACGAACAATTATGCTATAACAATAACTACAATATTCACACACCTACAAGTCCACCCACACCACACAACGAACGATTATTCTATAACAATAATTACAATATTCACACACCTACACGCCCACCCATACCGGGCCAAACAACAACAAACACACATAGAGGGCTTCCCCACCATAACTACAAAACATTCCCCAACACACAGAATGTACAATACCACAACTACTACTACAAACCCCGTCACGGTAGTACATTCACCCACCAAAGACCACCTAGTCACACAAACATCACACTCTCCAACCCAAGCACCTTCCACCGCGAAATGAATAGAAATACTTTACCTGTTAATAAACATTTTTTAGAATATCGGGTCAAAATGAACAGACCAATTTAAAAAAAATTTTAAATCTAAAAAATACAAAACCCATTCTAATCAATCTTTCCTCGAAACTCTTTAAAAGAAGAAGAAATAAACATTCTAAAATTAGGTCTAAAATTCTGCCCCACCCCCAAAAAGAACATCACAGACCTAAAGAAAGATCTCAAAGAGTTCGAACGAAAATTTAGACTTCTCGAAATACTTCTTCTATGTGCCCTGTCCCTTCAGGACGTAGGCGATCATGGCTCTCCACGTCTCCCTATCCCTTGTGGCTCTTAGTATGTTTGCTCCTGTTGCTCCTGGCAACCCCCGTTCCGTCATCCACCTGATCAGGCCCTGCAAATATGTTATCAGCTGCCTTCCTCTGTCTCTCCTTCCTTCTATCTGACCAGTCAGTATCAGGTTCTCCTTCCTCATTGCATGTCCCAGGAACTTCAGTTGTCTCTTCCTGATGCTCAGCATCAATTTCCTTTTTGTTGCCATTCTTTCTAACACCCCGTCATTGCTTGCATGCTCATTGCAGCATCCTTCTGTAGAACCACATTTCGGCCGCTTCCAGTTTTGTCCTCATTTTTGATGATATTGTCCAGCATTCACTGCCGTATTGAAGAACTGACATCACGTAGCAGTCTAGCAATCTTTTCTTCGTTTTTATTGAGATTTTCCTGTGTTAGTATTTTGCTCATCTTCTGGAACGCGTCCTTTGCCATGCCAATTCACCTTCGGATCTCCGTGTCGCACTTTCCATCTTCTGTTAGAACACTTCCTAGGTACTTAAATTCTTGTATTTGTTTGATTCTGTTATCCCCCACTTGTATTTGGCATTTTGGGTTGTATCTTTTGCTGATGACCATGCACTCAGTTTTCTTAAAGTTTATTTGTAGTCATTTCTTGTCACTCTCCACTGCTACTTTCTGTATGAAGTCTTGTAGTTTCCTTTCCGTGTCCGCAATCAGCACTGTATCGTCCACATACCTTATGTTGTTCAGGTTGTGGCCTCCAATAACAAATCCTGGCGTGTCATTTAGGGTCCTCAAAATATTCTCGCTGTATAGGTTGAACAAATCCGGTGAAAAGACACATCCTTATCTTACGCCCTTTTCTATCTTTGTGTATCTACTGAGGTCGTTACCTGTCCGTATGCAGGCCGTTTGCTGCCAGTAGAGATTCTTGATTACACTACATAGTAAAAATAACGCTACCGACAACTCAATAGTAAAAAATAAATCCAAATATTGCCCTAACAAAAACTATAATTCTAACAAAATGAACGCATTCTTTGAAAGAATCTGAGATACAGGCTTTAACAACGAACACAACACCCATACCAATCTCACACACAAACAAAGACTAGCACTAGAAAACATCCGCAATAACAATGATATAATAATAAAGGAAGCAGATAAGAGCGGGGCTGTAGTTATCATGAACAAAAACTATTATATAACATGCTAGGAGACGAAAACAACTACAAAGAAATCAACCAAAATATAGATACAAAAGTTACATCAAAAATAAAAAAGCTCTGCCTTACACACAATAGAATGTTAGCGAAAAAAGAAAAAGATTTCCTTACAGAATTCATTTCAAAAACTAGTAATTTTTACGGACTTCCAAAGGTACACAAATCAAACGAAATAAAGACAGTTATCCAGGAACAAAACTCGGAATACATCCACACCCCAAACCCTAAAGACCTCAAATTCAGACCAATTGTAGTGGGACCAGTCTGCCCAACAAGCAGACTGAGCGATCTAATAGACAAATGATTACAACCTTACACCACTAAAATAAAAGTTACATCAGAGATAGCATACATTTCTTAAATTTCCTACCAAAAGAAGTAAACCCTAATACACTCTTAAGCAACTTTTGACGTTAACAGCCTGTACAGTAACATACCCCACGAACTAGGAAAACAAGCAATTTCATTTTGGATAGAAAAACACCCAGAAATACTTCCCACACGCTTCTCAAAGGAATTCATTCTACAAAATATAGACCTAATTTTACATAACAATTCCTTTCAATTTGATAACAAGAATTATATACAAATGATAGGCACCGCGATGGAAACAAAAATGGCACCTACATACGCATCACTCACCCTAGCATATCTAGAAGAAGACCTATACACCCAAATAGGACATAAATATGGGGAAAATATAAAAACAGAATTCACAAAATCGTGGAAAAGATTCCTGGATGACTGTTTTATCCTTTGGAAACCATCATGGGGAGATATTAACGAACTACACAACACACCGCAACAACTACACCCCAAAATTAAGTTCACACTAGAATATAGCTATAAAGAATTAGCTTTTTTAGATATACTAATAATAAAAAACGAGAGCAACCACATCATCACAGACATTTACCACAAACCCACAGACACCCAACAATACCTCCACTTCAGGAGTCACCATCCAAAAAGTTGCCTAAAATCCATCCCCTATTCCCTAGCACGACGAATTTGCACGATAGTGAGTGACGAAACCCTACGCAAAATACGCCTAGAGGAATTACGAAAATCATTAAAAATGAGAGGATATCTCACACCACTAATAGACAAGGGTTTCCAACTAGCAAAAACGATACCATTAGAATCACTCCGGAACACGAAAAAACAACCGAAAAAAATAGAAAAAAAAACGAAAACATACTAGTATACGTCTCCACTCACAGCAAAAACAATCCGGAATTATTCACTAGGATTAAAACCCACATAAAATTACTAAACAACAATGAAAAAATAAAAGAAATCTTAGAGACAACCAAAATAATCAATAGCAAACGCCAGCCCCAAAATTTAAAAGACATCCTCACCTCATCAAAATTTGAACAACAACACACAATACAGGGGGTCACAAAATACAACAAGAAGAAGATGTGGAGTTTGCAAAATAATAATAGAAGGAAAATATTTCCAGTTCAAAAACGCAACTACATTCGAAATAAAATCGGATTTAAGCTGCAACTCGAAAAATGTAATTTACGCTCTAAAATGCGACAGATGCACAAAAATATACATAGGGGCGACACAATACTTAAATCATCGTATCTCACTTCATAAGAGCAATATCAGATTACCACATAACAGGAAATTACATGTCTCTAATCATCTACATGAATGCAGTAACGGCTTATTTTCAGTCCAACCAATCTATCAAAATATTAATTATGAGATTCTGCTAATGCAGGAAGAAAGATTCATAAAAAAATACAAATCTTCGCTCAACAAAACAACATAAAAAACAAACACACTGAAAAACATACAGAAACACGCATACATATACTATAGATAAAAAAATACACACACCAATCTCAAAAGCAAATGCAATTCATACTAAATAAATAAATAAAAACACCCACACACTCACAGAATACAATCCAACTAACACACATTGAAAAACACACAGAAACACGCATACATATACACACAATAAATAAAAAACACCCACACACACAAACGGACATAAATAAAAGAGGCCCTCACAAGCACACAAAATATCACCAAACCCATAAGATAATAAAGAGGCACCAGAATGCCTTAAGACAACACTTTACTCTTTCATCTGTTTGTTTATTTATCTAACTGGTCAACCCATTAGGACACATGCTGACAGAGAAAAGAGACGATTCAAACAGCATTGAACTCACATTATTCTAATTTAATTTATTTTATTATATACCTTTTTATTTTCTTCCTGTTCTTTCTTTTCTTTCTTCTTTTTTTTTTTTTTTTGGTATATATATTTTTTTACTGTTCTTATTTTTCACGTACTTCCTATTAACTTTAAACAGAATGATCAGATACTCAGAGAAACCCAAACGTAAAACAACGAATTTGTTCGCCTGAAGAGAGTCAATTTTAGACTCGAAACACGTGTAGCGCAAACCATGACAAATTAATACTCCATAACTTGTATGAATACCAAACAATAAATATATATTTTAAAGAAAACGTTTACGGCTTCTCACACTTTTTATTATATATATATATATATATATATAGCTTTACTTCACAAGGAAACATTGCTCATTTTAAGTTGGACAGCAATATATTTTTTGTACCATCAAATGTATTTGTAAGTAAAATTAGCATCATATTCCAGTTGCAAATCACCTGTGTTACACATAAAATAACACCTAGATAAATTTAATTTGAAACTTAAAGATAAAAAATTGACCTGTAATGTTATTATTTTTCTTATTCTTTAATAATTCAAGGACAAGAAAAAATCCTACTTACATCAGGTCCAGTCAGAAGTTCATCTGAACAGATATAATTTTGTTGTGGTAAAGTTAAACCACATCTTGCCTGTCAGCTTACTTCTTGACAAGTTAAAACCCAAGTCACATTTTTTACTAAGTATTTGTTTTTTGGGGGGTCAGATAACTTCTTCACATCTACTGTGTGTGCAATTGATGGTACTATTTAAGCATATTTGATGAGTTAGAGCGCTTGGAAAAGATAGGTGTTTTGACAAAAGTTGATTATTTGGAGTGGGCAACTCCGAAAGTTTATGTAAAGAAGAAAGAAAAAACATTGGAATCTGTGCTTATTTTAAAACAGAGCTAAATGGTTGTATGAGAAATCATACCTATCCATTATCATCACCAGAAGATATATCTGCAAAATTGAAAGGAGATAAGATTTTCTCAAAAATTGATATTTCAGACGCATATTTACAACTGAGAGTTGAGAAATAATGTTCAAAATTGCTAGTGATCAGCAAACACAAGGCTTTTTGAAACTAAACCATTTGGGATAAAAATAAAGAAGCGATGGACACTATTTTGGCTGGTTGATATTTTGCTATAGACTATTTAGATGGTATTCTGTTAAGAAGCCAGGATGTAAAAGAATATGTCAAGCACATCAGAATGGTATTCAGAAGGATTCAGGATTATGGGATTTTAGCTCAGCTAAAATACATACTCCTGAAAATTTCCCATTTTATGCCAGATAATTGATCAGCATGGTAGAAGACGGGACCTCGAAAGAGTGGAAACAATCAGGAATATGGCGTGACCAACAAATATGAATGAGTTACAGGCAATTGTGAGGCTGGCTAACTATTATGGTATTTACATTCCTTAGTTGTATGAATTAAGAGCTCCATTAAAGAAAAATGTTAGATGTTATTGCTCTGAAAAATGTGAAAAGGCATTCCATGAAATTAAGGAATGTTTATTGGCAGACTTGTCATTTGCAGATTTTGATTACAAAAAGAAGATTATCGTGGCATCAGACAATAATCTTTTACAGGTTCAAGGATGGATAGATGAAACCGATAACACATGTATCTAGGACAGTGCTACTGGCGGAAAAATTACAGCCAAATCAAATTTATGCTTCAAGTAAATGATAAACCATTGTTAGCAATTTTTGTTTTGAGAAAAGGTATACCTGTTGGAGTTTTTGGGTACTCTTGTATACTAGTGGGACAGCCATAAGCTGACTCATTTGATAGTTTACCAATAAAAGGCTCAAAATATTCAATGCGACCATATTTTCCCGAGTATTGGCGATATGGTCAGATTCAGTAATCTTTGATGTTGTTTCATTGAACAGTTACGTACTGCGCTGTATTCTATATTCACAAACTATGATTGACAAAGTCAACAAATGTTATGGGCCCAGTATACGACTGTATTTTGACGGAGACGAGTCAAAATACGAAAACTTCAGTACATTATTCTTTGCTAAGAGGAGATGATGATTTCATGGAAAGAAATGCGACTGTGTTCGCCGAATTAATACAATGCCTGGATGACAGGAGTTTATCTTTAATAATGAGAAAGGCCAGGGACGACGGCTGCCAAGCTTTAAAAATATTGCGTGAACTTGTCAGAAGTTAAAAAAAAATTATTGCTTTATGTACTGAATTAACTTCGTTAAGGAGACGAGAAAATGAATCTGTAACAGATTATATGATACGAACTGAGAATGTCACAAATGACTTTATAACGGCAGGTGAGACTCCCAGATGGGCTGCTAATAACTATGGTTTTAAAGGGAGTACCATTAACACTTAAACCATTTACGACAGTCACAACTCAAACAGATAAAAATTAACTTTCACTGAGTTTAAAATTGCGTTACGTAGTTATGAAGAAACTGAAAAAACGTGTAATCCTCCAAATCAAGGAAATAATGTAATGCAACTGAGAATGTCATTTAAAAACTAGTTCCTCAAACCTACCAGAGTAAGAATTATGATATTAAAAACAACTATAATAGAAAATCAAATATCTGCTTTCGTTGTGGAAGAGCCGGACATGTACGGGCGAAATGTCAATTTCATACAAGGAGTGATTTTTGTAAACATATAAAAGCTTTTTCGTTTGGGTTGGATACTATACCCAACAGTAATAATTCTTACCTAGTCGACACGGGTGCGACAAATCATGTAATTACAGATGAAACAAAATTTATTAATTTTGATTCAAACTTCGAGCCAGATTCCCACTTTATTGAGTTGGCTGACGGTACCAGAGCTACTAATTTTGTTTTAAAAGAGGCGATGCCTGTATTTATATATCCCTAAATTTAAACAAAATATTTTCTCGGTTCAGTCTGCTATTAAAGTTAATTTTCACCGAGACAATTCAAATTTAATATACAACGAAGTGGGCATTTGTATTATTTAAATAGTACTGTACTACCCCAACGGTCCGTTCCAACTATTTCCTCCGGCGGCCGTTCTCCACGCTGTGATGTTGCCGGATTTTTGTAGAAACCGTCGGCCGGACAGCTGGGGGTACAAGATTGACTGCAAGGAACGAACTTCCAAAATTTGGATGAGTTGAAAAGGAAGCTTTATTCGTTTAGAGTTAGCCTTGTCTGTTGGGGCAGGCGAATGTGACACACAGTTCTAACTCTAATTAATGGAGATCAACAAACCCGAACTGAACGATACCAAGACGAACGGAGATCCTTACTTCAAGTTCGCACCCGGCTGACTCCTTTCACTTCTCTCGTCTTTAACTTAACTGCTCAACTCGGAAAAAACACCTGAATTTATCTAAAATCGACCGGAAACAAGGAAATCCGGAAATGCTCTAGACCACCGGTGACAAACACCGGCGACTGTAAGTCTGAATTTTCAGTTATCTTTTTTTTGTTTATCTTAATAAGGCTTCCGCCGGAAAAGGCTTAATGTGAGGTCAAGATACAGTAAGAACAGCCTTTGACCGGGTCATCGAAAACGTACTCGCTGATCTTTATCACTGAGTCAATTTTCCTCAAAAAGAAAAAAGCGTTTATTTATTTTTTTTCCTCTTCTTTTTCATTTTTGTTAGATATGTTTTCTAAACTATTTTCTATTCTAATCTATTTTCTATTTTAATCTATTATAATAAAATACATATATATCTAGTTATCGTGTCACAGTACTAAATTTCTGAAAACAGCCACCCACGACTTAAGGACTTGGCATGAAATATTAGGCCACTGTAATGATAATTACATCTCCCAAGGGTTTACAACATTGTGACACATGTATCAAAGGGAAAATGACGAAATATTAAAATAGGGATCACATCTTGTTTAGAGTTTATTGCGACTTAGCGGGTTCAATTTCAACAATGGGCATATGTACCTATTCAAATGTACTTTGTTGACGAATATTCAGTACTTATTATGATATATTTTCTGAAAAACAAATCTAATACTCTACAAGCTACAAGAAAGTATTTGTGATATTTCACCTTATGGAAAAGTGAAAATAATTAGAACAGATAATAGTGGAGAATTTACTTTTGATGATTACGAAAACTTTCTAATAAATGAAGGCATTAAACATAAGAAAATCTGTCTTTATTCCCCGCATCAGAACATAATCGCTGAAATGGTTAGCTAATAGAATCAAGTACCCAAAAATCTGTTGGTGCATGCATTAAATATAGCCGTGTATATAAGAAACCGTTGCTATAATAGTAACATTAAAAGACTCCTTACGAGGCTTATACGAACTACAAACCCAACGTAAGTGGTATGCATATTTTTGGTACAATTTGCTACACATATGTCAACCACAGGGCAAAATTAAATCCAAAAAGTGAAAGAGGCAGATTCATTGGCTATGATGAAAAAGTCCGGCCTATATTATTTATTTCCCATAAAGTAAAATAATAAGGAAGATCAGATTCCTTTGAGCATGTGGAGGACCCCGAAGAAAAGAACATTAATTGCGAGGAACGGGTACAACACGAACTAGTATGACCTATAAATAAAAAACCCGTTCAAAATTCATAATTAAAGGAAGGTGTTATAGCAAATGATAAAGAGGATAAAAAATCAGACGCAAAACTTGAGTTAAAAGAAAATACAACGAAAGAGGATGGGCAAATTCCGCGTTATCCGACCAGGAATAAAAAAAACTAGACTATGCAAAAAGAAATGGAACCCCTAGTATCAAATGATACTTTTAATTGAAAAAGGCCCTGGACGATTAAAATATTATTGGCAGCCGTTCGGTTTATACTATAAACAAGGTATAAGGCTCGTTTTGTAGCTAAATGATTCTCTCAGATATACGGGGAAGATTATGTAGAAACATTCAGTGCCACAACAAACATGATAACAATCAGAATTTTGATGCGTATGGCCTCACATTATGGTATGGATATACACCATATGGATGTTAAAGCAACATACTTAAATGCTTCGATTGACTTTGAAATATACGTAGAACCAGGAGAAGGTTTTGAAAAAGGTTACAATTATGTGTGGAAACTCAAAAAGGCACTATATGGGCACAAACAAAGTGGAAGAACGTGCAATAAATTACTACATTCCTATTTAATTGAACAACATTTTGAACCCTGCCCAGTTGACCCATGCCTGTACACAAGAATATTTATTAATGAAATATTAGCAATTCTGATTATTTGGGTCGACGATATGTTAATTGTTTTAAAATGTGAAGTTGCTTTATCAAAAATTCCTTAAATATAAGGTTCAAAATGACGGACAATCATGGTTTCTTGGTATACAGTTCAAATTTAAAGACAACACTATTACAATGAATTAATCCAGATACATCGGAAAACTTTTATGTAAATTCAGCATGCACAATTGTAAAACACGAACTATTCTATGTGAAATGGATTTAAACACGATTATGAATAACGAAGATGGTATAGCAGCGTGTGAGAAAGAATACAGAATATTGGTTGGAAGTCTTATTTACGTCATTTAATCTTGGCAAGCCCCAATGACGAATTGTGGGTGCTTTATTATTTTGCTTTAATCATTTCACCCAAAGCATAGCGCGACCTCTACTTGTTCAGAGGAGATAGTTATAGTGAGAGAAAAACTGAGTACAGAAAATATTGAGGAAAAGATGAACAGGGTTCAAGAAAAAAGATAGCAATTGACGTTGCATTTAAATTTTTGGAGATATCGGGGAAGCAAACGGATCGGTTTTCCACAGACGGGAAGTGCGAGAAAATAAACTGTTGGAGTAGAAGTGGCGGTTTCATTTAGGTGTGTCATCGGTAAAAGGGTGAGACCTAAATGCCAATCTAGTAGCACGCTTAAATTCACGTAAACGGGGCACCAGGGTAAAAAAAGACCATCAGAGCAGTTGCCATGAATATATTTGTAGAAATGACACAATTGTGAGAAATCGATATGCCAAGTCAGGACGGATTACATTGCAGATCATTTTTTTGGATTTTGTCAAACGCATTAATCCTTATCTATATTCGATAGGCCTCTTGTGAATCTTTTAGCTGAAAAAAGAATTCAAATTACTGTTCTGATGATAATAATAAGTAACTATTATAGGCAATTATTGCATAAATTCGTTTTCTTTCTTCCTTTTGTTTGTAGATGGAGAGTACGCTAGTGTCTGACTATTTACCCAAGCACTCCTCACAAAGGCTGGTTGTCACACAAGGTCGTTTTTTTTTTTTTTTACATGGGACATCCGACCGCGTAATTTGACTCCAACGAAAAGTAGCTGCATATCTCTAACTGCAAGGGACTTAATGTTTGAATGGGCGATACTCTCCCAGTTTGCTTGATCTTTCCTATAAAGTCTCACATTGTTTTGCCACAGACAAAGCCTCGTGTAAAGTATTTTGTGTTTTTCTTAGGTTTTGTAAATCTAGCTGTATAGCTCACTACTTACATCTAATACTGTTTCTCAGATAACGCACGAATTACACACACCTGAGGAGAACTCACGTGAGTCGTAAAGCTGGGCAGAGCTATTATAAAACTTTTAGAAATTTTATACGTCATTAACAACTTGTGAAGAATAATTCGTAATTGGGTGGGGAGATAGATTCAGTCAGTTAAGTGCCATATGTGATACATGCTTGGGCATTCCTGTCTCTAAAGAGACGTGACTGACTGGGCAGAGCATTTTTCCGCAGTAGATTGCCAACCAATGCTATAGAACCCAATTTGTTCTGCTATTTAACCCATAGGTGGAGGGAAAAGCGACGGATTCATACCTTTCTCAAGTGTATCTGCAACGAATTAAATTGGAATCTTTAGCATTTTGACCTCGGTTTGATGGTTAACTATTTACCCATAGCTGGGGCACTAACAGGTGCTACCACTTCGGATCAGGGTGGACCTGGAAACAACAGCAATTTAGAGGTGATTCTATGCTCTTCACAACCTCACAATTAGAGGCCTTGCTGCTGGACGCACTTTACGGTGATACCCAGGTAAGTTTTTAAATTACTTGGAAATTATGAGTGATGCAAAATACAAAGAGGGTTCCGTTTAAGTTACTCATTATAAAAATTTAGAAAGAGAATTGCTGTTTCAATTACTTGGAAATTAAGAATTATTTGAAATACAACAAAACATAATATATATATAAGGCACTTTCATTTAAATTTTCGATATCTCAATTTAAATTGAATTTTTAAAAATAAAAAAAGTTTTCTTGAAGCTATAATTGAAAGCCAAGAGATTCAATTTACTTATTACAGTAAGATAAATACCCTGGTGTATTTCAAACCGAAATAATATTGATCGGAATCAAAAATTCTTTAGGTTTAAAAAATCTTATAAAAATAAACTACATTATTTTATTCAAATTACCGAATTTAAACTTATCTTAAGTTCACTTTAAACAAAAATTACTGCCTGAAAGGTTTCAAAAAAGCTTTTCTTAATTACAGTAGCCTTGTTATCATAGCTTGTCATTGCCTTATCACGAGGTGATAATGGATGATTTACAGTCAGTCAATTAAGTACCATACGTGATACACGCTTGGGTGATCATGTCTCGAACTTAATTATTAAGTTACATTAATTAATTTAATTTACATTAAGTAATTTAATTATTAAAATTAAATTACTTAATAAAAATGAAAACGATTTTGGTAAAAATTCATTATTAATGGGAAATTCTTTTTCTATTCAGACTATGATATTATTTCAATTTATGTTCATAAAAGCAGTTAAAAGTTTATCCAAATAAAAAATGGCAGTTTTATTGCATTTTTTGTTTTCGCAATTCGGAGTAGATTTTCTAAAAATGAACAGGTTTGAAGAAAAAAAGACAGTTGTTTAGCATTCTTCAATGAGTCCTGAATTTAATTACAATTAACTATATGGGCGGACCTAGTTGCATATATATATATTTTCTAAAAATAATTATTTCAAAAATGATTTCAGTCAGTTATGAATAAGTCCTGAAATTTTCATCAAAATTCGACCATTACTTGATTCTTGCAAAAATTTCCAAATTAATGTGTCTTTCACAGTTAAAAAATGTCTTGCGTAATAGACACTGGCGTCAATTTAGGCCTCGCACTGACGAAAGAAAAAAAGTTTTAAATAATTAAAATATACTCTGATCTCTCCTCTTATTGATAACAAACATTTTGCCTAAATTATATCCATCTTACAAATAAAACCACGAAATGTTTATAGTGACTGTGAATTAGGAGTCCGTCAAAATACAAATAAGATTAATCTGCACATAAATTCGGGGATCGGTTTCTTTTATTAAAAATTTAGAAATAAAACTGGTAACAGTTTACTTTGAAATTAAGAGTCATTCAAAATTAAATGAAGATTAATCTTCACATAAAGACGGAAATTGGAAATATTTTTTTCCGTCACGTATTTTTGTTGATAAATACTTTCATAGCGCTTTGACCTTTGTGGTTAATTATTTACCATAGCAGATGCTTCCATGCTCTTCACAATCAGAGGCCTTCCTGCCGGACGCAGTTTACGGTTATAGTCAGGACCAGGTAAGAAATTACTTGGAAATTATGAGTCATTCAAAATACAAAGAACATTAATCTTTACATGAAGTTTGGGTTCCCTTTAGTTTATTCACAATTAAAATTTAGAAAAGAAATTGCTAAGAGTTTAAATAACTTTGCCCGATTGCCACGGAGCCGGCTACTGCGCGTGGTTATAGATTTATTCGAAACAGTGACTTACACTTGCCCGATTGCAATGGAGATGGCAGTTTGGCGCAACTGAGGCAAGTTTTTTTTTGTAGGAATACACTCCAATTACAGAAAGCATACAGAAAAATGCAAACCGAATTTTGTATGAGAAAGACGAAGACAAAACCAAAAACGAAATAACACGCACTTTTTCGCCGACAGTCGCAGTGGACATCTCACCCGGAGGACTAATCGAGTCGGTCGAGGGCTTAGTCTCAATACGTCGCAGAGTGGTGTCTGCTCTACTAAGTACGACACACCAAGCCTAAAGCGAAGTGGTCTAAGAACGATCTCTCGTCTCATGCTTCACTGACTGCTCGAAATTAAAATTCAGAAAGATAATTGCAAACAATTTAAATTAAGATTCATTCCAAATTAAAAAAAATATTAATATTTTCATGAACTTTGGGTTCAGTTTATCTTCTTCATAATTGAAATTTACAAATATAGTAGGTAAACATTTACATTACTTGGAAATTAACAGTTATTCAATATACAAAGAACTTTAATCTTTTTTATGAAATTATGGTTCCGTTAAGCTTATAATTAAAATTTATAAAGAAAATTGCTATCTTTTCTATGCTTCGATGAGAGTCATATGTATTGCTGGTAATATTGTTTTACTTCACTTTTTTATTTTTGTAGGTAATATTTTTCATAGTATTTTGACCTCGGTTTGGGGCTTATCTACTTACCTATGGCTGGGCCCCTAACAGGTTCCACGACTCCGGGTGAGGGTGGATCAGAGAAGAACAGCAGTTAAGGGGTGGTTCCATGCACCTCACAATCCGGTCGCAATTTCAATTTCAATAAAATTGAAAACAATTTTAATTACTTGGAAAATAATCGTGAATCAAAATACAAAGAATATTAATGTTTCCATGAAGGTGCGGTTCCGTTTATCTTCATAATTAAAATTTAGAAGCAAAATTGATAAGAGTTTAAATAATATACAAATTAGGACCAGCTAAGAGTTTAATTTACTTGGAAATTTTGAGTCATTCAAAATACAAACAATATTAATCTTTACATGAAGATGGGTTTACCTTTAAGTTATTCATAATAAAACAATTGCTAACAGTTTGAATTACTTGGAAATTAACAGTCATTCAAAATACAAAGAACATTAATCTTTATATGACTTTTGGATGCAGTGTAAGTTATTCATAATTTAAATTACTTGGAACTTAAGTCATTCAAAATACGAAATAATATTAATCTTTCCATGAAGTCGGGGTTCAGTTTATCTTCTTCATAAAACTGTTTTAACGGCATATCAACCTCAATATGCCATTTAATACCTACGAAAGTTTTACAATAGATTTAATGATTTGTATGAACAGAATATACTTCGATGTAATTTATTTTCGTTGAGAGTCATATGTATTGCTGGTAGTCTTTTTTTTCTTCATGTATTTTTATTGGTATCATTTTTCATTAAAAAAAAAGTTTTGGTGTTAAATAATTTCATAGCATCTTACATGAAGTCGGCGTTCCATTTATCTTAAATTTAAAATAATTCTAAATAACATTAATCGCTACATGAAATTGGGGTTCCGTTAATCTCATAATAAAAAATAAAAATAAAATTCCTAACAGTTTAAATAACTTGGAAATTAAGAGTCATTTAAAATATTAAGTAGATTAATCTGTATATACATTCGGGGACCGTTTTCTAATATTAATCAGTAAAAATGTTCTTACCAAGATATTCTAAAAATAATTTCAGTCAGTTATGAGTAAGTCCACAAATGTTCATCAAAATAAGACAAGTATTTAATTTTTAAAGAGATGTGTAAAAAATAAGACAATAAAAAAATTCAATCATCATAGTAATGCTAATTGAAATATCAAACTTTAATATAAACTATTTATTTTATTCAGTTTTTAGTTGTGTGAGGCATATATTTTTCAGCTTCCTCATAAAACAATGAGCCAAACAATACAATTTCTGTTTTGAATATAGTTGTGTTTTTTGCTTACTGGAACTGCTAAATTTAATCAGATTTTTTTCGTTGTGGTTTGTTTGTTAAAAAAAAAAAATAATGGTGAGCTACGTACTTCCCGAATATTAGTTACTGAAATGCACATACATGATAATTATCCAATTTTAATAAAAACAATCTTTTATCGTGAAAATTTTGAAGTTTAATTATGAAAATATTTTCATACTGTTCAGGTAATACAAATTAATGTAATCATGATTTTCAGCACCTACATTCACAATAAATGAAACTGAGGAACCGAGGATAAAAAAATACTTCATTATAAAACTACATTTTTATCAATTTCAGAGACTTTTCTTTCTTCAAACTATGCTGCTTTTTCAGCGATTTAGTTGACGTTTAACATATCAATCAGTTTAAGCTCCACAATGTTAATTTTGTTTAAACAATATGGCAAAGGACTTACCATAACGTTGGTGCAGGAAAGACAAATGAAAAGCGCGCGCCACGCACAGACAAACTAAATCTGATTGGCTAATGCAATTCTAGACGCCATTTTATTTTTTTATGTATTTAAGGTATTTGGCCTCTCGCATTATTATTTTCATTTGCATACCTGTTCTCGAACAGAGAAGCATCTCAGAGATGATTTGGATCCCCCCCCCCCCCCATCAAACTCTGGCAGGGAATATGTGGTATTATGGATAAATTCATTCTACTAAATATTAAATAATTCTACTTTCCAAAAGTAGTTCAAATGCAAAACCTGGGTGAAAAGGGACCTTAGCCTCTGGTCAACACTGATCTTTAAGCACGCCCGCTTAAGGGACGAAGACTATTCATTAATGGATTCGGAAAAAACCGAATCCATTGAATGAATGAGCCCCCACCACCCCAAACGTTATACCTATCAATCTGTGCTCTTAGCATCCAACCTATAGAACGGATTCTTACAGTATTCGAACGCTTACTGCTTGAAACCATTCGCATAGATCTTACCGCTACCCCACCAGCGAACTACCCACTAGATACGCTCATTTTAAGCGCTTATAAACTGAAGGTTATTTGAAATAAAAAAAGAAGAACAGAAGTTCTCAAGACCTGGAATCGAAACCACATCGCAGTAGCAGTTATCTAGCAACATACCGCTGAGCCACGAAGGACTAACTACTTCTGTTATATTATAATATTTTATAAAAAAAATGAAATACGCACTTATCCATCTTGACATCAAACTAGGCTTGTTCCACTCTCCGTTTCTTTATGCCGAGAGTGATATGACCTAACCTTTTACACTGACTAATTTACGTTACATAATTCTCCTGGATTAATAAAAACCAGAGCAGGATAGAAAATCGTTGCCTTTTCTACGTCTTCGTTTGCTACAAGAATTTTAGTGGTATCAGTCAGTCAGTTAAGTGCCATACGTGATACACGCTTGGGCGATCAGGTCTCGAAAGAGACATGACTGACTGGGCAGAAGATTATCCCGCAGTAGTTTGCCATTGCTTTCTGCGGTAGACTGGTTGCCGACCAAGGCTATAGAACCCAATCTGTCCTGCTATTTAACCCATAACTGGAAGGAAGAGACGGATTAATACCTTTCCCAAGGGTATTTGCGCGTAAGTGAATACAATGGATTCAACTGAAATTCGAACTCGGCGCGCCGCTAAATCCATCTATCATTTATCTCATGTCTATGTTCAGATGAAGTCTCTTGAAAAACAGATACTGATAATTTTTACTTACTTAAATCATTAGTCCTTGTATTTTTAAAAATCAACCAAATTTAATGACTTACTTTATGATTCCCGTTTCTTTAGAAATAATCTTTCAAAAACCACAATGCATTGATTGTTATACCAGATAAATTTTGATATTTTTTAAAATAAAAATAATTATAGTTATTTTTCTGTTTTTGAAAAAGATTTTTTGATGATTTGACAATATGAGTCGAGATAAGTAATTGTCGAAAAATATTTATTTTCATAATAAGAGAAAAATAAAAAATGATACGTGAAAAAGAATTGTGTCAGACATTTTCCTTTCTTTCTTCACATCTTTTTCTCCAATGACTAAAAGAATTTATTTCATCATGTTTCAACGGTTAACAATATGACTGAAGGTAAAAAAAAAACATCCATGGAGAGAAAGCTTCCCTATTACTTCTCTCCAAAATCGAATCCTCTGTCAAGATGCGACGTAGGAAAGCCAACCTCGAGGTGTGTCAGTAACACTCCACGTGTGACATTCCTAAACAAAAAGTATAAGCGACAGCGGGCAACCTGACGAACCCTAACTCAGCGCAAAAACTCACCTGTAGCACAGCTCTGGGAAAGCGATTCAGTTGGCTAATCCACTTGCAGAAATCGGTTTTGAATCCAGCGGTCTACAGGACAGCTGCCAAATATAGATTGAAGATCCTATCAAATGCCTTGGACAGATTCAAACTGATCAGTACTGTTTGTTCGTCGTCTTGTATACCCTCTAGGATCATGCATGTTACTATGAATTGTTCGTCCCCTTATAGAACAAGTCTGTTCGGGTCCCAACTGTCATGATCTTGGCCAAAATATTTAACTCTGTGTTTAGCAGAGTTATGGGCCTGTAATCTAAACATCCCACACCCGTTACCTATTTCTACAGCGTGATCACATCCCTGGAAACCCGGTCGGGCAGAGAACCTTGACGGAAGCAGTTGCTGTAGACCTATGTCAAAATCTATACAAGGATATGCCACAGACTCAAACACAATTCAGAGGGTAGATTATCAAGTCCCGGAGACTTTCCCCTGCCGAACTTCTTCAATGCCAAGTGAACTTCTCCCTCCCGCAGCTAGCTGCTTCAGGCGGCACAAGTCGAGAAAAGTGAGCTAAATAACTAAAAAAACTCCTTGCGAGATGCAGTTTCAATTGAGGGTATTTAAACTAACGCTAAAAGACTAACGATTTTGCCATCTTCATATACAGGCAGTTTACGTAGGAAAGCTATTAGTCAGTTTCTTCCCCCACTTATGGGCTAAATAACAGGACAGTTTGGAAACCAGTCAACCACTGCGGTATAATCTTCTGCACAGTCAGTCATGTCTCTTTCGAGACATGCTCGCCCAAGCGTCTATCACGCATGGCACTTAACTAACTGAATAATAAATAGGATAAACGAATCCCAGACTTTATGTACAGATGAACCTTTTTGTATTTTGAGCGACTCTTAATTTCCAAGTAAATTTAGTCTTTTATTCTTGAATATATGCTTTCTTTCTTTCCAACATTTTCTGTTCTTTATATTTTCTTCTTCTATGTCTCTTTCTTTTTCCTCGTTTCTCTCTATTTCCCCTCAATTATTTTTTAATTTCCACTTTATTTTGTAACCTCTTCTTTTCCCCTTCTTTTTTTATTAACATTTCTTCTTTCTTTCTCCTTGTTTCCCCTTAATTTCCACTCTTCTTAATTAGCATCTCTTTCTTTCTTTAGTCTTTTCATTCTTCCTCTTTTCTTTCTATTTTCTTTTTCTTCTTCTTTATCTCCCCTCAATTATTTCTTAATTTCCACTTTTCTTTCTACCCTCTTTTTTAACATATTTCTTTTTTTTTTTTAAAATCTTTTTTCTTTCTTCCTATCTCCTATCTTAATTATCTTTTAATTTTTCCAATTTTTCTCCCCTCATTTTTATTCGCATCTCTTCTCTTTGTTTCTTTCATTCTTTCTCTCTTTTTCCTCCTCTCCTCTCTTTCTTTTTTCTTGTTCTTTGTCTATTTTATTAATTAAATAACAGTCAGTCATTTGAATTGAAATACTCTATATAACTAACACTTAAAGTTACTCCCCTCATATTAACCCCTGTCTATGAAAGTAACTATATTAAATTCGTTTTTATTTTTTTATTGCATTATGGGTTATTTTCTGTCTTTGTTTCTCAGGTTTATTTCAATTGCAGATTATTAATTTTTGTATTACCTTTAATTTATTTTTGAAAATATTATACTAATTTTCTCTGTTAGTTTCTTCTTTCTGTTTTAACTTAATATTTTATTTAATCATTTTTCAATTTCTTTGTGTCATAGTTTCGTATTTTGTTTCTTTCATAGTTTCGCTTTTTATTTAGATTCATTGTTTAATTCTTTCTTTTATCGATTTTAGTTAGTAAATAACTGTTTTAATGGACGTAGATATTGAGAGACTGAGTTATAAAATTGGGTAATAGTCTTATTTAATATGAATATTGAAAAAAATAAAAAAATGAATTTTCTTTAAGTGCCAACAAGAAATAGGCTACAATAAACACCATGTAGTCATTCTAAGGTAAATTACAATTTTCCAACTATCAATACAAAAATTAGATAACTGCGAGACATTACAAGGGAAATCACTCTGTTTAACTCTCACTGAAACTTATCTCCCTTACATTACACTTCTTCACTACCTTTTGTAAGAAACAATTTTAAAGTCATTTTTAAAATTGATTTTATTTATGATTCTTATTATTTTAAATCTTACAAGTTGTATATTTTCTCTCATTTTCGATTTTCCTTTCTTAGTCTGTTTCATTTTTTAGCCTCTTAGTTTATTTCTCCTTTTTTAGTTTTTTATACGTAGATTCTCAATAGATTCATATTTTATTATTTTCTGTCTTAATTTCTTTTTTATCTTGGGTATTATCTTGTTTTCTCTATCAGTCTCTTTCATTTATTTGTATTTTGGTTATTTTATAATTTTTCTTACTTAGGCCGTTTCATGTATTCTTTCTGTCGTATTTTCCTTTTCTTTTAGCTACCTTCATCGTTTCATTAGTTCTTTCTTAAAAGTTAATTGGCAAACAACAGTGACAAAATTTTTTCGAAATAGCCTTTAAAAATGGCGTCCTAGTCCTACCTTTTATTAAATTAAAAAAGCAAAGAAGAATTTTCAATAAGATCAAGTTTAAAGAAAATGAAATTTCATAAAGTTGCACCAAGAAATAAGATAAAATAATTACCATTCAGTCATAGCAAGGGAAATTACTGTTTTTAAATGACAATCCGATGAAATAATTAACAGCTAGTCATTCTAAGGGAAACCATTCTTTTTAACTATCCATTAAAGTTATTCCCCTTAGATACCCCCCTCCATTTTAACAAGACATGTTATTGAAGTTATTAGTTTCGTTCATTTTTAGGTAGTTTATTATTTTCTTTCTTTTGTAAATTCATTTTTGCTGTATATTTTTGTTTTGTACTTTCCTTTTTTCCTTTTTTATTTCTTAGTTAGTTTCATAATTGCTTTTATAGTTTATTAGTTGGCTTTTCCTTTTCTTTTGTCTTTCTTACGTAGTTTCTTAAATTTATAGTTTGTTTTACCTCAAATAAATCGCTGAAAAAAAAACAGCATAGTATGAATGAAAAACATCTCAAACTAAATAAAAACAAAGTTTTATCGGGAAAATGGTTATGTTATTATTAAGAGGATAGATCAAAGCATTTTTTAATTATTTTTCAAAAAAAAATTAATTCTTTTTAACTCGTTTGAAGTTTTGGTAGAAAACCTTGTTTTTCTTTCGTCCGTGAGTGACATAATTTAACGCAAGTCATTTTTTTCCCGATGAAAGACGCATTAATTTGGAAATTATTGCAAAAATCAAATAATGGTCTGACTTTGATGAAAATTTCAGGACTTATTCATAATTGACTGAAATCATTTTTGAAATAGTTATTTTTAGAAAATCTTGGTTATTTTGTTTTTTTACTTATGTTACCTACACCCACTCACCAATTTCCTGAAATGTCTCAAAATCTGTGACCGTTTCCCCATAAACTTACTATTAATTAAATTTAGGAGTCATTGGGGAAAGCTAAACATCTGTCATTTTTTCTTCTAAATTATCCTATTTTTACAGAATTTACTCTGAATTGCGAAAACAAAAATGCGATAAAACAATACCATTTTTTTATTTAGTTAAACTTTTAATTGGTTTCATAAACAATATATATTAAGCATATCATATTCTGAAAAGAAAAAAGATTTTCAATGAATAATGAATTTTTACAAGAACTGTTTTTATTTTTGTTATTTTTTATTACAATAATTTATAAAGTTTCAAAAATCTTTTAAATTTTCCTCCTTCATCGTTAACGCTGGGTTGTTAAATTTATGCGTGATGACAATATTTACTAATAGAAAATTGAATAGCTTAACACAAATAATTTAGCCAATAGATTTAAAAAAGAAAAAAAACATTTCATTGTATGAACGCTGATTACTCATATTTTATTTGTACAGGTGGCCTTAATTGATATTTAGTATTAAAAGGTCACGTGATTCAAGGGTTGTCCCCTTTAAAGAGAAAAAACTAAAATGAACATTTGTAATCAGTGCCTAATCCTTTTCATTTCCACGTATTTCTGAATCACCCAACAACAGGCTTCCCAAATCCTGCTTCCAAAATTTAAAGTAATTTACTTCCTAGTTTCATTACCTTTTACATTAATTCTAAATGTAGGTACCTTACAGAAATTGAAAAAGCTTTCCTTTTTCTATTTTTTATAACCCATGTTTAGTCTGTTTTTGTTGCACATTTCAATATCCTTTTTGCTAATCCTAACATTGAAATTATAAATTTTTCATTCTGTTAAATTCCTACTGAGCATAGCATATCATAAATTGAGTTAGTTTGGTTATTTCAATTTCATTTTTTCTTATTAAATTGTAAAATTATATTAAAAGAAAGTTTTATATTATTTTAATTTTTATTTATTCAGAAAGCATATTAACACATATACCTATAAAAGTAAACTAACTAAAATTTTACATAATTGCTGAAAATATTATGTTAAATTTTTAATTTTACTATGTAGTTAAAAACCAAAAATCGAAACTTACGATTACATACAATTATGTCATATTTGTCTGCCATACTTCGCATTTTTGACATCTTCTGTTTGTTATTAAATCATTCATAATCTCAGATGACTCTGATAAAAGATCTATTGTGATTAAGAAACGCTTTTGTAGTACATTTCAAACAGTAAGCAAGTAATACTTGTTTCAAATCAGATTAAGGTAAATTTAAATCAGCTAATTTGAATAAAATAATATTTCAGCAAGGTATATTTCAGTTTTTTAAGATTTCTTTAAAGCCGAGAATTGGCTACTGTTTACAAAATGTGTCAATCGATGAAAAATGGCCAAAACATTGAAACTTTTTAAAACAAAAATATTGTAGATTCCAATCAATATAATTTTGGTTTGAAATACATCAGAATATTTTACTTACTGGAAGTAGTAAATTTAATCTCTTGGCTTTCAATTAAAGCTAAAATTAAAACTCCAAGAAAACTTTTATTTTTATTTTTAAACATTCAATTTAAATTTAGGTATCAAAAATAAGTGGAGATACCTATCTTTTCCAGTACTGAATAATAAAAGACTTCTTTCCTTTATTTTGGCTTTGGAGAAAAGTAAAGGAACCAATGGGGGAGGAGGAAAAACAAACGGATAGAAAAAGAAAACCTGACACGTTTGTGGGGTGTTGATAAGGTTAAAAAGAAGAAAAAAAAAGACAGAAGTTTAATTTTTTTTCTTTATTAATTACATTATATACAGATGACCATCAATAAATATTAATATAGTACTATCATATTATTTTTAAAGGTTATTTACCATTTTAATATCTTCAATGTTAGACTTTATTTTTCAACTACTTAAATATACATTCAATAAATAGACTAATATATTTTAAAATATTAAAATACTTAATACTCTTGGTATATAAATATAAATATATTAATAAATCATACAACAACAGTGATAACTTGCTCATAACAAAATAAATGAAAATCTAACAAACCAGCTATTAAATAAAAAAATCGACTTAAAAATATGAATATCATACCCCACCCCCGAAATAATCTAATCATAAGTACTCTGATAAATATTTCTATATTCAGCTTTAAATAATGCAGCAAATCTTACTCCATCATATTCAATATTAAACTAAAAAACTAATTCAGACTCTCCTTCTGCAAAATCAAAAG
This sequence comes from Ascarosepion bandense, assembly GCA_037127315.1. Classification (NCBI taxonomy): domain Eukaryota; kingdom Metazoa; phylum Mollusca; class Cephalopoda; order Sepiida; family Sepiidae; genus Ascarosepion; species Ascarosepion bandense. The sequence continues at coordinate 1,258,684 of JBBBDQ010001059.1, read as the reverse complement.
GTGCACGATATGTTTCAGCTATACATGAAACAAACCACATAATTATCATAAAATAATTAATAAAAATTAGTCAAACGCTATATTGATATTTTATAATAATTCTTGACCTTAATCAACCTGTTAGTATTACAAAAACAAATAAAATTAGTGATATGCTAACTTCATAAGAAATACTCTGAGCTACTGCATACACAGCACCGAATAAAGCACATTTAGAGTTAAAATATCAACCAGCTCCTATAACGCTGATAAACTCCTAAACTTGAAATACATAAAAAAATAATAAACTCAAATCTTTTATTCCATATAGATAAAATTATTACATAATCTCAATAATCCGCCCTGTTTGTGGGGCTTCAGAATACACTAAATGCCCCCTGCAGAGGATAAAAGTCTCTCAATGGGGCCATCTGTTGACCGTGGGTGGTGATCCGTGATTGCTGGGGACAGGATCCTGGTGGTATCATGACCAAAGTATAAAATGGTCATGACCCTGCAACACACCACTTTGGCCCTTACCTGGGCTAGACGGGCGGTCGGAGAGGCCTGATTCGATCAATCAGTTGGTCATGTCAGGCCCCATCATATATAATCCACCCCAAATCTATAACTCATACTTCCCTTCCAAACCAAAACTAACACCTACCCCTAAACATATGATAGAAGGCAATGGCTGAGGGTCAATCAATTTGGGAGAAGAAAAGGACTTGACACAACTGTAAAACCTTGACAAGCTGCGATACTTGGATAATGGAAATAAAAAATGCTCAAAGAGTCCTCCCAAAGAAGTAGTCCCGACATGGCAAGGTGAATGGGTTTCCCCCTTGTCATATCCCAATCCTGGACTCCGTTGTGGGTAGGGAACATGAATGGTGAATTAAAATAAAAAAATAATCCATGGCACTTAAAAAATCTGCCAAGAGACCACACAGAAATACTGATCCCGAGACAGAGTATGATAGTGAAAAATTCCCACATTTTATTGTCCTTGAAGCAGTAAATAACAAGTCATTAACTGAAAGAAAGGATTACCTTGGGGACATGGAACGTTAGGACGCTCAACAACTGCGGACAACTAGAGAATGTCAAGTAGGAGATGAACAAACTGAACATCAATATTCTGGAAATATGCGAAACCAGATGACCAAACAATGGAGACTTCAGCAGCGACAACCATAGGATAATATACGCAGGAAGCAAAAATAACGAAAAAGGAATCGGTTTAATACTGGAAAAAGAAATGAAGAAATGCTTTTTGGGATACTGCCAGTTCTCTGAAAGAGTTCTTTTGGTCAAACTGAAAGGGAGGCCGTTCAACATAGCAATTGTACTCATCAATGCACCAACAACGCAAAACACTGAGGAATAAATAGAATTTTTTACTCCACTCTAGACAATGCCAAGGCTCAGTATAAAAGCAAAGAAATTAGAATCTTCATGCGAGATTTAAATGCCAAAGTAGGCAAGGAGAGGGAAGGTATGATAACTGGTAACTTTGGTTTAGGAATTCGCAACGAACGAGGAGAAAAATGGGTCCAACGGTGCACAGCAAATGACCAGGTAATAACTAACACCTGGTTTCAAGAACACCCACGACGTCTATGGACATGGAGAAGCCCAGGAGATGACATGAAAAACCAGATAGACTACATAACCAGAAACGGGAGATTCAGAAACGCAGTGGTTCAAAGCAAAGCCTATTCATGCGCCGACTGTGAAAGCGACCACGTCCCAGTCATCTGCAAACTAAAGGTGAAACTTCGGAGATTGAGGAAGCCTAGTGCAGCACCAAAACTGAAATACAACACGCTCGTGAATGACCTCAACCTACAGAAAAAAATACACTAAGAGCGTGAAAATCAAATACGAAGAACAAAGTGGAAAAGGACACTAAAAATGGGACTCACTAAAGCAAGCGATGATGATATCTGCAAACAACATCGCCCCAAAAGAAATCAGGCGCAGAAAAACAAAACGAGTGGATTACTGAAAAGATTCTAGATATGATGCAAAGGAGGCAGAAAATGATATCAAGACATGGAATGGAGTACAGGAAACTACACAAGGAAATAAAGATAAAATGCAAGCAGGCTAAAGAGGAATGGCTCAATGACAAATGTGCAGAAGTAGAGACTGAGCAGGAATAATAAAGCAGACGTGCATAAAGAAATAAATGAACTGACAGGACAAAAAACCTGCTCTTCAACAGGATGTATAAAATCCAAGGATGGAACAATCGTATTGGAGAAAGAGGAAATACTCCAACGATGGGAAGACTATATAAAAGATCTTTTCTACGACAAGAGAAAGCAACCGATAATACACAAAGATGAGGACGTACCGGAAATATTAAAGTTTGAAGTGGAATCTAAAATAGCTAAACTGAATAGAAACAAAGCAGCTGGACCAGACGGCATAGTAATAAAGCTGCTGATAGCCCTGGAAGAATTTGGCATAGAGAAAATTATAGAAATAATAAATGAAATTTATAATAGTGGTGTAATACCAGATAACCACAGCAAGTCGATCTTCATAGCACTGCCTAAGGAGCCAGGGGCAAACGAGTGTGAACTCCACAGAACCACCAGTTTAATGAGCCATATAACAAAACTGATCAACCGAATCCTGATGAATAGAGCGAGAAGTAGAATCAAGTCAGAAATAGGCCGAGAACAGTGCGGGTTTGTCAAAGGCACTGGAACAAGGAACGCCATATTTATGATTAGGATACTCTCCGAAAGGGCAATACAAATGAAAAAGGACTTGTACCTATGTTTTATCGAATATGCTAAGGCGTTTGACAAAATACGACACAAAGAATTGATGGAGATGCTCGGCAGTCTGGACATATTTGGGAAAGACTTAAGAGTAATCAAGAATCTCTACTGGCAGCAAACCGCCTGCATACGGACAGGTAACGAATTCAGCAGATATAAAAAGATAGAAAGGTGCGTAAATCAAGGATGTATTTTTCACCGGATCTATTTAACTTGCACAGCGAGACTGTTCTGAGGACCCTAGAAGTTATGCCAGGATTCGCCATCGGAGGCCACAATTGAAACAACATAAGGTACGCAGATGATACAGTGCTGACACAGAAAGAAAACTACAAGACCTCCTACAGAAGGTAGCTGAAGAGAGTGACTAGAAAGGATTACAAATAAACTGCAAGAAAACCGAATGCATGGTCATCAGTAAAAAGGGCATCCCACTATGCCAAATAAAAATGGGGGAATACTAAAATCAAGCAGGTACAAAAATTTAAATACCTGGGAAGTGTTCTAGCAGAAGACGAAAAGTGCGACACAGAGATCCAAAGGCGAATTGGCATGGCAAAGGAAGCATTCCAGAAGTTGAGTAAAGTTTTAAGAAACAGGACAATTTCGCTCGAAACAAAGAAGAGAGTACTAGATTACTATGTGATGTCATTTCTTCAATATGGCGGTGAATGCTGGACAATATCATCGAAGATGAAGGAAAAACTCGAAGCAACTGAAATGTGGTTCTACAGAAGGATACTGCAAATATGATGGATCGAGCATGTGAGCAATGACGAGGTTTTGGAAAGGATGAAAGCGAAATGGAAATTAATATTGAGCGTCAGGAAGAGATAGCTGTTGTTCCTGTGACATGCAATGAGGAAGGCGGGCTTAGAGAACCTGATACTAACAGGCCAGATAGAGAAAAAAAGAGACAGGGGAAAGCAGCGGATAACATATTTGAAGGACCTGATCAGGTGTATGACAGAACGAGTGTTGCGTGGTGTAACAGGAGAAAGCGTGCTAAGAGCCACCAGGGATAGGGAGACGTGGAAAGCCATGATCGCCTACACCCTGAAAGGACAGGGCACATAGAAGAAGAAGAAGAAGAAGAAGAAGAAGAAGAAGAAGAAGAAGAAGAATGAGCGACTGCTCAGATCGTGTTTGAATAGCACTTGAGCAACTCAATAAAATTATACTTTCATAAATTTTAAACTATTGACCGACAATGGTATCAAAATGTTCGTAAACTATTACTAAGCAGTAAATAAGTATTACACTATGTTTAATTTTTTTTCATCAAAATGTTTATGTTATTATTAAGAGGAAAGATCAAAGTATTTTTTAATTATTTTTAAAAAATGTTCAGTCCTTTCTAACACGTTCGAAATTTTGGTAAAATTCTTGTTATGATTTTAGTTAGCGGATAGCCGAATTGTTACAATGGAAAATGTAATATTATGTGACTCATTTATTTCCGGTGAAAAACACAATAATTTAGAAACTTTTGCAATAATCAAATAATTGTCGGATTTTAATGAAATGAAACTTTCAGGATCTATTTTAAAGAAGAAACATTTGTAAAATAATTTAATTCATAATTTTCATGGAATTTCAAGAATTCGAATTTTGTAGGTAATGTTGGTTTTATTAGTTAAATGCAGAACTCATTGGAAATATAAATCATCTTTTTTTATCAACCATTTAACCCTTTTTCTGAAAATCTGCTCCCAACAGTAAGATAGAAAATGCAATAAAACTATGATGTTTTTTTAATTAGATAAGCTATTAATTGCTTTAAAGAATAATATAAATTACGGACATTATAGTCTGAAGAAAAAAAAAATTTTGGATTAATAATGAAATTTTAAAAGAATTGTTTTCATTTTTTTAAACTATAATAATTAATAAAGTTTCCAAAATATTTTTAAATATTTCAACGACTTGTAGACGTTAGGTTATTAAATGATTAAATGACGACTATATTTATTAATTGAAAAGCTTAATAAAAATTACTGAGCCATCGTATTTTTAAAATAATTTTGTGTGTGTATGTGTGTGTGAAGGTTTTTTGTATGATAATTTCTGTGCGTACATTAAAAGGCCATGTGTTTCACGGTTTCTTCATTTTAAAGGAAAAAAATATAGATTCGATGTAGTCCTTTCACTTCAGGTCGGTTGAAAAAGTGAGGCCAAAGATGTGCAGTATGTTGCCCTCCAAGAGATTGTATTGTTTACAGTTTATTCATAAGTAATCGAGGATTTTTTATCTATATAAATTAGCTATTTTGTTACATATAAGATATGATTCTGCTTATTAAATCAGAAAAAATAAATATATTCACAAGAAAAGAAAATTTAAACAAAAAAATGGCCTTACATGATGAAAAAATTCTGAAAACGTAATAAAAATAACGTTTATTGTCGAAGTTTTTATGTTTTCATTAAGAGGAAAGACGAAATGAAATTTTCATTATTAAATTAGATTTTTAATGTTTTTTAGAATCTTCAAAATTCTTGTTAAAATTTTAATTTTTATTGTGTCAACAGTGGATCATAAATTAGTATGGAGAACTCAATTAGGAAATTTGCGCAAAAATCAGATATTTGCTTAATTTTAATGAAATTTTCAGGACTTATTCCCAAATGAATCAAATTATTTGTTAAATGTTTCTTCTTTAGAAAATATTGGTAAAATATGATTGCATCATTGAGCCACCACTAATTTAATTTTAAGGGTTTTTTTTTTTTTATAAGCGTTTCACCCCGAGCAAGGCATGTCACTGCCACTACTGTGCAGGGGGCTACGTAGAGTGGAGAAAGGCTGATTAAATATAGGAAATAACAGAGGGTGGGTGATAGGCGGGTGAGGATACCGAGAATGAGGGTTGGGTAGATGAGAGTGTTGTGAGAATAGTTGGGAGTTAGTGTGATAGGAAGTGTCTATTGACCCTACATTTAAACACCTGGAGATTGTAACTGTCGGGAAAGCAGACTTGTGGGATTTTCCACAGGCGGGAAGCGCGAGAAAAGAAGCTGTTGGAGTAGAATTTACGGTTACATCTTATTTGTTTAACTATAAAAGGGTGGGACCTAGTTGCTAATCTAGTATCTCGTGTAAATTCGTGCTTAGGCGGCACCAGTGATCTAAGCTCATCGGAGCAGAAGCCATGAAAGTACTTGTAGAAGAGGCACTGGGAAGCTACATCACGCCGGTGTGAGAGCGGCTGCAGCCGGTCTGCCAAGTCAGTATCAACCACGTTACAGATCCTCCTTTGTATTTTGTCAAGAAGCCCAAGGAGAGCAGCAGGGGCACCCGACCAGATATGGCAGCAATATTCAATACACGGGCGGATGGTAGATTTGTATATGTGCAGAATAGTTTCAGGTGGGAAAAATTTCCGGGCCCTGCACAGGGAGCCCACTTTCATAGCAGCATATTTGGCAATGGATTCAATATAGTCATTCCATTTGAGGTCCGCCGAGAGTGTAAGGCCAAGGAGGCGTAGTATTTTACTCTCTGGGAGGCTAGCCTGTCCCATGCTAATGGGAGGTAGATGCGATTGTCTATGGTGGTTAGTTGATAACAGCTTTGTTTTGGAGGCATTGAAATTTACCATCCATTTCCTACCCCAGGTCACTACGGATTGGAGGTCCCTTTCAAGTGCGGCAGCGAGGTTCACTTTGTCGTCCAGACCTGGTTTCTGATCGATGCGGGAGTAGATTGTTGTGTCGTCGGCATACATGCCAACTTGGGATCTAATGGTGTCGGGGAGATCATTAATGTAGATCAGAGCGTGGGACCTAGGATAGAACCTTGAGGGACGCCCGCGTTCGTCTGGTAGTTTTGGGAGGCATGCCCATTTAATACCACCTTTAATGTGCGGTTAGAGAGGAAGGACTGGATGAGGTCAAACAGATGTCCAGTTATCCCATAGCTCCGCAGTTTGCACAAGAGGCCAGCATGCCAGACCCTGTCGAATGCTTTGGAGATATCCAAGGCAACGGTTCGGGCTTCACCATTCTTGTCGAGTGCCTGGTATATGTACTCGGTAATGGTCGTTAGCATATCAGCAGTAGACCTGGTGAAGCGAAACCCATACTGTTTGTCAGAGAGAAGCCCGTTGGTCATAAGGTGCTGAATCACCTCGGCGTTGATAATGGCTTCGAAAACTTTGCCAAAGATTGGAAGGAGACTAATAGGACGGTAATTGGCGGGGTCTGAGGGTTCGCCAGAATTCTTAAATATAGGTACTACGCAGGAGGACTTCCAACAGGCAGGAAAGCAGGAAGCAGATAGGCAGAGGTTATAGAGTTTAGAGAGGACAGAGGAGAGTTCTGGGGCACATTTCTTCAGTACTATGACTGGGATTCCGTCACCGCCGCTCGCTTTGTGTGGGTCAAGTTGCGCTATTATCTTGGTGACCAGCGAGGGTGAAATGTGGACGTTATTTAGTTGAGCCTTAGTTCTGGGTGGGAAGTCTGGTGTAGGTATTCCTAACGAGTCCAGTGTCGAATTGGTTGAGAATCTACGGGCAAAGCATTCAGCCTTGTCGGCTGGGGAGGTGAGAACTTCAAATTCATTGATTAGTGGGGGTATTGAAGTCTTGTTCCTGCTGAGCACGCTTTTGCAGAGACGCCAGTAATCTTTGGAGCCAAACTTAGAGGATGCTATGCGTTGCCTAATTCTGGTAGCAAACGCCCTCTTGGCTTCGTTCAGTACTTTTTTTACACTTGTTCCGTGCTGAGGTGAAAAGGCGCCTGTTTTGGTTCGACGAGCAGCTTCGATAGAGCCGGAAGAAATGGTTCCGGTGGGCAATAGCGGCCGAGCAAGCGGGTGAGAACCAGGGGGGCGAATTAAGTTTTAGTTGGAATTTTCTGGCAGGGATAAAAGCATCGATGCCAGCCTTAACCCAAGAGGAGACTTCGGAGGCACAGTCTTCGACAGGAAGATCAAAGACGTTGTTCCAGGGGACGTCGCAGAGGAAGTCCCTGAACGAGTCCCAGTCGGCTCTTTGGTAGCAGTATGATATTCTGCTGGTCTGGTTTTCTTGGGTAGAGTTAGTGCGGATTGATATGTTTACGGAGACTACGGCGTGGTCAGAGTTTCCAAGGGGGCAGAGTTGCCTGGTAGTGCAGGAGTCTGGGATGGAGGTAAAACAAAGGTCGAGTAAAGAGTCCCTTCCGTTCTGAGAAATTCTTTTTTATAGCTCTTAATGTTTATATTATTTATAAGGACAAGCCTGGGAAAATGTAAATCATTTTTTCCTTCAAACAAAACCCCCAGTTACAGAAAATCTAGAAATGCTTTTAATTACTTTTATTAATAAAACTTAATAGCCACTATTGCCATAAGAAAAGAAATTTAATAAATAATAATTTTTTGCAAGAAGTTTTTAAAATTTTAATCATAATAATTAATAAAAATTTTAATGATATAAAATTCTGCATTAAGTTCTACAGATTATATTATAATCTTAATAAGTAAAACCTATATTTTCTAATAATAATGTGAAAAGCTCACTACAATGTGTGTGTGTGTGTGTGTGTGTGTGTGTGTGTGTGCGCGCGCACGTATGTGTAACTACGGTAAATTTAAATTTTGCTAGTAATTTTCTATGATTTCCTTAACAAGCGTCTTCATAAGTGAGACTATAAAGCAAAATTACATAAGATTCAGTAAAATATCAGATTAGTTAAAAACAAAGTCCTCTCGTTGTATTCATCAAGTAATTTATAGTCATATTACTTTTATTTAAATATGTCAAACTTTAAGCTATCAATAAATCTTTTCACTTCATAAAAACACCCACTACCGTGTTAAAAAATAAATTTTCTGCGATATTTTAAACTAAAAGTAAGTAGTATTTGTTTTAATTAACATTAATTAAAGTTTAAAATCAGCCATCTTTATCCAGAAAGGTTTCAGAAAAGTGGAGGTACTTATTTGCCTCTGCTCATAATGAGCTTAAGGAGAATCATCAGTAACACTAAGCTGTTGTTTGCTGACAGAATGAAGCAGCATATAGCAGAGCGAAAGTTCGGCTTCAAAAACTACTGGCGGCTCCGCAAAAGTGTGCCAAGCAGCAGCAAGCATTTCATCCCTCCTTTAAGTGCGTACCTCCATTCCATTTTCGGTACCTAAGTTTTAAATTGAATTTTTAAAAATAAAACCTTTTTCTTGAAACTTTAATTTTGCTTAATTTTTTAAATTGAAAGCTAAATGATTAAATTTACTATTTTCAGTAAGCAAAATAGTCTAGTGTATTTCAAACTGAAATTATATTGACTGAAATATAAAATTTTGAGCTTTTTTTTTCCAGTTTTCAATTATTCGGCCATTTTTGAGCGATTGACAGATTTGTAAACAAAAGTTAATTTTCGGTTTTAACATTCTTGCAAAAATAAAATATACATCTGTGACACATTATTTTTGGAAAATTAGCAAATTTAATGTTAAATTAATCTGATTTACGCCAGTATTACATATTTATAGCATTAAATTTAGAAAAAAAAAGGGCTAAATGTTTTTTCAAAATAATACATGATTTACATTCCCCAATGAGTCCAGCGTTTAACTAATGAAACCATTTTTGCCTACAGAATTTATTTTTTTGAAATTTCAGGAACTTACGTATATTGAGGTAACAGTTGTAAAAATATATGTTTACCATGATTTTAAAAAAATAATGACTTTAAAGATAATTTCATTCATTTGTATATAAGTCCTGAAAGTTTCATTAAAATCCGACTATTATTTGATTTTTGCAAGAATTTACAAATTAATGTTTGTAACCGGAAAAAAGCTAGTTATGTAATATATTTTCCATTGTAAACTCTCGTTCCGCTAACGAAAATAAAGTATAGATTTTTACCAAAATTTCGAACGTGTTAAAAAGATTAAAAAAATTTGAAAAATAATTAAAAATACTTTGATCATTCCTTTTAATAATAACATAAACATTTTGATAGAAAAGGCTCGTTTTTATTATGATTGGGACCATTTTTCCTCATACTATGCTGTTTTTTCAGCGATTTAGTGGGGGGTACCGAAAACATTTTAAACTTCTTGTCAGCTGACAGTAATACTGAGATACCACGAAGGATGATTACAATTATGAAAAAATTGTTGTGTATAAATAACTGATCAACTAAAACACTTGTTGAATTTGTTTATATTTCAAAATTTAGTTACAGTGTTTTTTATAAATTTATTAAATAAATATTAACTAAATTAGTACAATTTGTGTTTCTATTAAAATGGAACCAATAAGCATTTTTCAAGGTTACCATCCTCCTCTGCATTTTTAATATTTTGAAGAATACTTCTTAAATGTAATAAAACACGTTAAAATGTAAAATGATGTTTCTATTCTTGATACTCTGTTTGTTGGTATATAACTTTTTTTTATAGTTAATGATACGTTTGGGTTAGTTACTGATTATCTATTAAATTACTGGTAATCTATAATAATCTGGATAAACATCAGTTGCCAGAGGGTGTGCGGTGTAGTGTAATGTATAACGGCTTGAAATGGGAAATCGAAGAGCATAGTTTGAATACCAATCGCCTTCATTACATTCATTTACGTGCAAATACCATGAGAAAAGATATGATTCCTTCTCTTCTTCCCTCTGCTATGGACTGAATAACTGGACACTGTATCCTTGGTTGGCAACCAGTCTACACAGCCTACTGATTTTTTGTTTAATTTGAAATGAATACTGAAGTATGCGGAAAGAATAAGAAAGAAAGAAGTATTAGGAATATAAAACTAGAAAATATTTTTTCAGTATTTGTCTATATATAACTGAGATAAAATATGGTCAGTATAAAGCAGTACCTTACGGCGAAACAATTATCCAGAGTACATGTTAACAACTCCAACATACATGGAAGGGAGAGTGCATGAGGATAACAACTCTCAGAAAACAACCTCAGTCTGTCTACCCTATGTGAAGGGGTTATCGGCGAAAATACAAAGGATCTGTGATCCATATATCATCAGGACGATCTTCAGAAGTGGTTCTACACTTCGCAGGTACTTTTTCCGAGTAAGACCACCAACAGAGGAGGACATGATTAAGGACTGTGTGGATGCCATTCTATGTAGCAGTGGAAAGAAACAAGCCGCACCCTTAAGGTATGGCTACAAGAACACCGCAAGGCCGTAACACGAGGGGAGATAGAAAAATCAGGCGTAGCTGACCACATATGGAGGAATAAACGGGATCACCGCCCCCATGGGATGAAGTTGAAATAATTGATAGAGAACACCACTGGAAACTACGTAAAGTTAAAGAATCAGCATATATGCTAGGCTTCAAAAATCTCCTAAGCCGGCCAAACATAGAAATGAACGCAATATGGGAACCATTAATACGGAGTGTAAGAGAAAATTATTAGTATCAAAAATTGCAATATGAGCACAGATAAAGAATACTAGAGAAAACTATTAACATGAAAAAATTACAATATAAACTCTGGTTAAAAAGGTTTTACTGAACATCAGGTTTATAAGTCCGAAAAATTCATTTGTTCCTGTCCTTAAGGACACATGGATATAGACGTTGGTAAGTTCCTGTGATTCGATCCAAAGAGTTGTGAATTCAATACCAGGCTACAGCTGTGGTGAACAAGTAATTTACAGATTAGAGGGAGATAACTCATGACTACCAAAAAAAGGCACTACTTCGCAACGAATGGAGTTCATATACCCCAGAGATAGTATTAAATTTATAGATTTAGAATTTTAAATTCTTGGCACCTGAAGAAAGCCGGAGCGTACAACGGCTGAAACGTCATCGAAATGACAACAAAGATGAGGACAATAGTCCAAACAATGTAAATACTGTAAATATTTTTTCAGTCATTTAACAGGCTGGATTCTTCCATTTTATTTAGGTGCCTCCACTTTTTAACTAAAAAAAAATCAACACAAAAACAAAAAAAAAAACCAGGTTAGCATGAAGAAAAAGGCTCCAACTTAAAAAAACAAAGTTTCATCTTCAAAACGTTTATGTTATTATTAAAAGAAAAAACCTAAGTATTTGTTTTTATCATTTTATAAATTTTTTAATTCTTTTCAGCACGTTCAAATCTTAGTTAAGAATAATGTTCTTTTTTTTTCATCAGCGCTCGACGTGATATTTACCATTAATGTTTTAGCTCTTTTTTCCGATGAAAACACATTGATTTCGAAATTCTTGCAAAAATCAAATAATTGTCGGATTTTAATGAAGCTTTCAGGATTGTCGTATTTTAATGAAGCTTTCATTTACAAATGAATGAATTTAAAAAAAAATTTTTTTTTTAGAAAATCTTAGTAAAAATATATATTTTTTACGTGTTACCCTCCCCACACTTAGTTAATTTCATGAAATTTCGAGAAATTAAATTTTCATCCAAAAACTTGTTTTATTAGTTAAAAGCCGGTAACGATCAACACGTCAGATGAACAAAAATGCTTGTATACTATGTTTTATGCTATAAGTAAATTATATTTGTTTCAAATCCGTTTAATTTAACTTTAAATTTGCTAATTTTCCAAAAATAACGTGTCACAAGTATATATTTTATTTTTGCACAATTTTTAAAACCGAGAATTAATTTTTATTTGTAAATGTGTAAAAATGGCGAATTTTTATGATTTTCCTGAAAACAGCTTCAAAAAATCAATTCCAGTCAATATAATTTATGCTTGAAATATACTAGAGTAATTTTAACTGTAGAAATTAGCAAATTTAATCATTTAGCTTTCAACTAAAATTCAAAGGAAAGCTTTTTTTATTTTTAAAAATTAATTTTAAATGTTAGGTATCGCAAATTAGTTGAGGTACCTACTTTTATTTCTAAGGATTGTTATCTATTAGCTGTTTTGTTTAAAATATTGATATAAAACTTAGGAAATGAATCGAATTACTAGATAAAACGTTAAAAGAACTAAAAAACTAATGATTCGATTAATGGGAAAAAGAAAGAAGCTATTTTTGTTGCTGCATAAGGTTACTTTTAGACAGTAAAATTAACATCTATAGTTGGCGTTTAGTTTACCGTGTTATTCACAATTAAAACTTGCAAAAGAAAAACAATGCATTGTATCGAAACGTACTTAAGCAGACAATATTTGATAATTAAAAATGACAACATAAAAATAAGCACCCATTAAATAGGATAGAGTTGATATGCCAACATTGTAACTTATCGTTTACAGAAAATGGTATGAACAAAAACTACCATCTGTTCTATGCTTTGAAATATCAGCAGACATGTCAACAGGGATATAAAGTGATAGCAGATATAATCATAAAAAAATATGAAGTACATAAAAGTTATCTTATAGACATAATTATACCGTTTGATAAAAAAAACATTTTAGTATCAAAATAGTGAAAACTTTTAAAATATAAGAATATAATAAATATAAATGGAAATTACAAGACTGTGATATTTATACACAGCCATTGTATCAATAATATAGGATGGTTAGGAATGATCAAGATTACTGATACACACATTAAGTCACATGAAATCCATCTTTATCCAAAATGAAATATATATATATATATATATATATATATATATATATATATATATATATATATATATATTTATATTTATATATATATAACCAAGTATGGGTGGAATAATATTCCCCATCCAAAGAAACACTATTTTTTAAAAATGTGCTCAATACAAAGTAGAGCTAATAATAATAATAATATTTATTAATAAATTATAACATTGATATGTTATAATATCACTACAAAAGTAGCTATTTTGTTTCGACACTTTTTGTGTCTTATCAAGTGTTGTGGTTATTTCAAAATGAATGGCTTTAAAAGGTTAAGAACAAGCAAGACCTCTTTCATCAGGGAGGCATTATTGTATGTACAATGTGGACCAATCAGAGTAAAGCAACTTTTACTTTGGAGAATATGTGGGAAGACTTAAAATTAATCTTGGTGGGCATTGGTATTAAAATTTTATAAAATTAAGATCAGCATTATTAATTAACTATTATATCTACTAAATTTTTGTTGCTAAAAAAAAAACCATATATATATATATATATATATATTAACAATTTCGTAGATTTAGAAAGTTATTAATATATTAGACGGGGGAGAGGAAAAGAACGCATACATGAATAAACCTACAAACATTCACATATGGAAAAATATTCACAAACATTAGTAAGAAAAAACATATACATAGTAATACACTCATGTATATATACATACACAAATTTCAAATTTTAGTCTTTATCGAGATGTCAATTTGTCTGTTAACTTTTTTAATCATTTTATGAATCCGCCGTGACTGTATCCAATATGTAGCAATTTAGTCTGCCTAAAAGTTAACAGACAAATTGACATCTCGATAAAGACTAAATTTTGAAATTTGTGTATGTATATATACATGAGTGTATTACTATGTATATGTTTTTTCTTACTAATGTTTGTGAATATTTTTCCATATGTGAATGTTTGTAAGTTTATTCATGTATGCGTTCTTTTTCTCTCCCCCGTCTAATATATTAATAACTTTCTAAATCTACGAAATTGTTAAAATATATATATATATATATATATATATATATATATATATATATGTTTTTTTTTGTTTTGTTTTTTAGCAACAAAAATTTAGTAGATATAATAATTAATTAATAATGTTGATCTTAATTTTATAAAATTTTAATAACAATGCCCACCAAGATTAATTTTAAGTCTTCCCACATATTCTCCAAAGTAAAAGTTGCTTTACTCTGATTGGTCCACATTGTACATACAATAATGCCTCCCTGATGAAAGAGGTCTTGCTTGTTCTTAACCTTTTAAAGCCATTCATTTTGAAATAACCACATCACTTGATAAGACACAAAAAGTGTCGAAACAAAATAGCTACTTTTGTAGTGATATTATAACATATCAATGTTATAATTTATTAATAAATATTATTATATATATATATATATATATATATATATATATATATATATATATATATATATATAATACCTCGACTCCATTTTCGTTATCTAAGTTTGAAATTGAATTTTTCAAAATAAAAACTTTTTCTTGAAACTTTAATTTTAGCTTAGTTGAAAGCTAAATGATTAAATTTACTATTTCCTCTAAGCAAATTACTCAGGTGTATTTCAGACAAAATTTATATTCATTGGAATCTAAAATTTTGAGTTTTTTTTAGTTTTTTCATTTTCAATTTTTAGGACTTTTTTTCTTTGAGCAATCAACACGTTGGTTAACAGAGGTTATTTCTCGGTTTGAAAAATCTCACTCGTTAATTTTGGAAAATTATCAAATTTAAAGTTAAATTAATCTGATTTGAAACAAATATTACTTGTTTATGGTATAAAATTTAGAATAAAAGTATTTCTTAATCACAAAGGTCTGACTCATTGACCTATCAAGTAGGCGATGACAGCATCTATCAATTAATCTGGAAGCATGGTGACCAAAAGTTACCATAACCCCGTTTAACATTTCGTAAAGGGAATAACCCTTAAAATATGTGACTTTTAATGATAAGTCTCTTATAAGTTACCATAGTAAAAGAAAATCTGCAGTTTAACATAATAAAAAAAATTAGAAATTATTTTTAAAATTTTAATTCTAAATGATTTGTATTAAGCTTACGAATTTTCTTTTTGTAAATAAAGTCTATTTTTAATGAAATATTAACCGAAGACACTGAATAACTGAAAGAAAATTTAAAATTTATTAAAATAAAATTTTTAAAATATTTCCTTACTAAAATGTACGCTGTGTGAGACTAATCTCAACCCCTCAATTCCCCCCTCTGAATTATCAATTCCTGGCTAATTTCCACTCTTAAGAAAGAACTTATCTGTACATATGCATGGTCTAGGGGTTTACATCAGTGAACACCTTCATCCTCTAGCTAGAATGACATCTCTCGTATTCCCTGACCACCCGTACATGTGTCTCCATCTTTCGCTTCTAAATTCGGTTAGCTACCTTTTCTTTCTGTCTCGATTGCTCCCTGCTAAACAGTATCTCTGATAATATAAATAAGGCTACTTCCTCCAATTTATTCGCTAACATATTTGTGTTCGGAGATCTTAACGCCCACCATGACAAGTGACTAGTAAAATCTACCACTGATTATACTGGCATTCATGCCATGAACTTTGCTATTTCCCAATCTCTTTCGCAAGTGGTGGATTTCCCCACGCGCTTCCTCAGTATACATTTAGGACACTTTTCTACTAGATCTATGCTTCACTTATGTCCCTGGCTCCTGCCAAGCCTCGCAGCTTTGCTCTCTCGGCAACTCTGATAATGCCGTCGTTTCTATTAATATCTCTCTCCACTCTCACTCCTCCCAAGGGACTCCTACCAACAGAACTTCCTACTGCTACCAAAGAGTAGATTGGAATGCGTTCCGCGATTATCTATGCTACGTCCCCTGGAAAAAAAAGTGTTTAGTCACCCCATAGAGGACTGCGCCACTGAGGTCTCTGGGTGAAAGCTGTCATAGATGCTTTCCTACCGATCAGGAAGTTCTGTCCCAAACCTAATTCATCCCCCTGGTTCTCTCCCGCCAGCTCGGCCGCCATTGCTTATAGTAACCACTACTTCCGGCTATTTCGGAGCCACGTCAGACCATAATAAGAGCCTATTTACCTCTGCTCGTAATGAGTGTAAGAGGATCTTGAATGAAGCTTGCTTCCTGTTTTCTTGCTTGCTGTAAGTCCTCTTCTGTGGTTCCTGTATTTAAAAACTCAGGACAACAATCGCACCAACTATCGCATCCAACTATTGCCCTATCAGCCTCCTACCAATTTTCGGAAAAGTGTTCGAGGCTATTATCAATGCTGAAATAATTCAGCATCTTACTGCCCATAAACTATTCTCAGACAGATCCTCTATTCTGACCTCAAGTGGAACCATTACATTGAATTAATAGCTAAATCCACTGCTAGAAAGATTTGGTCACTGTGTCGGGTCAGAATTTTGTTTGTTTTTTTTTCGCGTGAATCCATCAAAAATCCGACCGTGCATAGAATACTGTTGTCATATCTGGTTAGGCGCCCCTGTTGTTCATCTCAGGGTTCTCGACAGGCTCCAAAAGAGAATCTGTAATGTGATTGGTCCAGACCTGGCAGCTCGACTCCAGCCACTTTCTCACCGGCGGGATGTGGTTTCCATCTGTCTCTTCTACAAATATTTTCATGGCTTCTGTTCCGATGAACTTAGGTCACTGGTGCCCCCTACACAAGAATTTCCTCGAGCAACCAGACTGGCAACAAGGTCCAACACTTTTACAGTTAAATCTACCAAATGCAGCGGACAATTCTACTCCATCAGCTTCTTTTCTTGAACTTCCCGCATGTGGAATTCCCTTCTGTATACTTGCTTTCCTGACAGCTACAACCTCCAGGAATTTAAATGCAATGTCAATTCCCATCTCTTATCTACTTGACTCCAGTCCTTCCCTCATCCTTTCTACTTCACCCCGTGTATCTTGTTCTTTTCCTTTCTCACTCTACCTTCGCAACTGTTATCACACTTGTATTCCCATCCTTCTCTTGCCCTCTCTCTGACACATCCTGTCTCTGACACTCGTCTTTCTATTTGCTCTCCTCCTGCTGAAACTTTAACATAGCCCCCTGCGCATCAGTGGCGGTACCGCTTTGCTTGGGGTGAAACGATTAAAAAAATTATTAAACTTTGACAATATATATTGAATGAATGAAAATTATTCCGGACTTGTAAAAAGGTGGGCTTTAAAAAGTAATGTGGTAACATATGAATTTACGTAACAAAGTGTCGGTGAAGATTTTCATGAACCTGAAAGTATATTATATTCTTTTAAATAAGAGTTTATTCTAATTCAAAAGAATGGGAAACATTTTATTTTAAAATTGTAAATAACAGAAAGTTTATTATGAATTTTATTCAAGTGAAATGTTTGTAAATCTTTTTAATTTCTGGGATGAGGAGCTATTATTTATATTCGGACTAATGTCCTCAGCTTTGTTGTACTCTCTGGCCTTCGTTAGATTTCTGTCGATCTAGGTCCTTCGGAAAATTTCTAACTTAACTCTTTATTTAATCAGTCGGGCTAGATTGATCTCATTCCGCAGTACATGTTCAGATATATCTCGTATTGTTTATTTTCGGTTTGCCCAGTTATTACTTATTCTATTTTCACTAAGTCTCCACTACCCGAGATTATGTCACCAAATTCACGAAACAGCTCTTTAATTCATTTGGCTAATTTCCCGTTGAATAAAAATTTGTAAAATTATCAAATATACTTTATTTAAATACTTTATACTGCGGTCATCTTGACTCGATAAAATCATAAAAAAATCAATGAAATATCTCGACATTTCAATATTTTAGTCAAGTTAGAAACCATAAATAAAAGTATTTTAGCCTTGAATTTCGCTGGTATGTCAACATTAAATTTGATGAAGCAAATATGATTTTTAGTTCTTCAAGCTGCCAAGTGATTTGCATTTTGCTAAATAAAAATATTTACATAAAAGAATAGAATCTAATATCAGACCTCACATCTGTATCTTTCCTAATTACATTTTAAAGGGATGACGAAACACTTTCTTAAAAATAATTTTACCTCAAGTAAGGCATTAAAAACTACTTAAAAGGGACTACTGAGAGTAAAAGAAAGACAATATTAAAGGCTACAAGGAGATAGAATATTACAGTTCACATTGTAATATATTTTTGTGAAAAGACATTAGAAGGCCTAAATATAGATCATGTGACGACTTCATTTTATCGCTCTCAAAGCAACGGTAAGGTTGAAAGATTCCATAGAACAATGCATGATGTTCTAGTCAAGAAAACTGGCACCAATGAAGTCATGAAATATTTATGTCAACCAGATGTTAACAGCTGTCCGGTTTCATGTAAGCGAAACCATAAAATTCTCACCGTATTACTTGCTCTATAACAGGGATGTTATTTTGCTTTTGGATAATATACTGAGGCCTCGTCGCATATATTATGGTGATAAATATCACGAAATCGCCTTACAAGTAATATATTGTATTTTCACTTTAATTAGAAATAACATAAAAAAAGCTAGAAAAGCTGCGATAGATAAGTCTCGTAGTAAGACTAAGGATGTAGAGTTTAAGGTTGGTAATTTGGTTTACTATAAGAACCACCTTAAGAAAGGGAAGTTGGACATGCGTTGTTGGCCGTATTATGTGATAGTTGAAAAGACTGGCCCCGTCGTTTATAGAATCAGAGATCAGTTAACCGGCTCAGTCACTAAGACGTATGCCGAGCATCTTCGGGCAGTGTCCATTGAAGAATGGAAAATTCCCACGACAAAACGGCCGTTAAGGGAAAATAGTATTGGCTGCTCCATTGGGATCCAACTATTCTGACAGCGAATCCGAGGTAGAACAGACTACTTTTCTAATGCGCAAGTGTCGACACAAACGTGAAAAATCAGACGATAAGTCTGATGTCTCATTAATAGAGCGCTGTATCAGGAAACGAGGTAGATAATGGATAAAAACGCGTCAACTATTGATAAAGAGGTTGGAACATAGGCGTCTACTTATGTAGATGAAGAAGTTTTTGATGGATCACCTAGCAGCGACGTTGTGCAAGTGGGAACTGATGCACCAAAAATAAAATGCGCCTATACGTTCCATAGATGAAGGCAATACTAAAAACGAATATTTGAAAAAGTTTAAAGACATACTGGCAGATATGCTGTAAGATTTTTGGGAGTTAGGAACTGTGGATGATACGACTAATCCTCCAAGCAAACCGAATGCCCATCATCAACAAATACCATCAGGCCTTTAGGTAGTATTTTTTTTTTGTCAGACTTTGAATGACATGCACTACAGACAATGGCATACTTCTGGGGTCAAGCATAGCTCGGTTGAAATTAAGGAAATTACATGTGTGATGAACTTGAGCAAAGGCATATATTGCTTATGCGAAGGTCATTTACCCGATGTCAATTTGTAAATCAGGGCGCGGTTACCGCCTACGATCTTATGGTCGTGCGTCGAGATATCTACTGGTATGATACAACACGGAGAAAAACGAACTTTTGAGCATTATAAAACTTTCTTCTGATGTGTGTATTCTTAAAAAAAATATAACGAACTTTTCAAACATTACAGAATCTTCTTCTAACGTGTGTTCTTAAATAAAATGCAAACAAAAGCAAAATAAACTTTTGAAACATTACAGGACGTTCTGTAACGTGTGTGTTCTTAAAATAAAACAAGAAATAATAATAATAATAATAATAATAATAATAATAATAATAATAATAATAGAAAAGGCTAAGTGTTGTCTCACTTTTCTCTTCCAGAGTACTGTGCGTTACTTTTTTCCTTTTTGTTTAAAGATTTTCTTCAGGAGTTCAAAGGAGTAGGTCGATACCACAAAGACTATAGTAAACTTGTTAAAAAATTACTGAAACGTGCAGAAAACTTTGGAAGTTGGCAAAAATATGTGCAAGATAAATTCTCTCTTAGTTATAAGTTATGTAATCACGAGTCTCGGAATGGTGATTTTCTATGTGTGGCTTAAATGTGGGATAAGGCTGAAATTGGAACAACAAGTGAGGATCGGGCTCACTGCACGTATGGCACTTAACTAACTGATTATATGTACATGTTTTGTACGATTACATCGATTGTGTGAGAGAGATGTAGTGGAGGAGAGATGCACTTAAAATGTTCATAGAAGAACATTTTTAAAAATGAGTATGAGAGGAATGTAATATATTTTTGTGACCCACAGAAATATGATTGCTGTCAGAGGTTGTGACCGACAGAAATATGATTGATGTCATGGGCAGTGACCAACAAAAGTGTGATTACGGGAGCCTGCGTCACGAGCAGAAAATATAAACAGTGACAAACAAAGATGTGATTTTGTGAAAGGGAGCCGGTTTCAAAGGTAATTTTCGTCGAATATGATTAATAGATTTTCCTAGCCATAGATGACGCAATTAAGTGGCATTCAAGGACATTTCAGCTTATATAAGATCGGAGTTTTTCCATCAAAAAGCAATAAACCGAGAGGACGCAAAGAGGGTGCAGAAATGAGAGAAGGAGGGAAGACAACTCCCTCGTATTTGCATGATTCTCTCTGACTACCATTCCACACAACCGCCACTGACGAAGAATAAAAATATAAGATTGTATTTTTGTATATACGTGTTCGTGTTTATCGTTTGTCAACCAAGACGATTGTTGTTTCCAGTAGCGGCAGTATATAACAATATGGCATTTAATTTTTCGAAGATCGTAATTGACGGGAACGCAAAAAACCGAAAGAGAGTTTCTCTTGGCCCGATTGCAAGCGAAAGATGAAATTTTCAGCATAGACCTTATGGTTACAACTCGCAATTTGAAAAGTATAAGTATGATAGTTGAAAATCTGGTAAATTCGCGAGGTCAATGTACCAAAGCGGAAAGCTCATGAGAACAATTCCTGCGAAAATATTTATAGAAAGGCACATGGAAGCTACGTTACGGCGACGAGAAGGTGAAACAAAGATGCCAATTCAGGACCGATAACATTGCAGATTCTTCCTTGAATTTTGTCAAAATTCTCAAGATATATAGCAGAAACACCAAATCAGATATGGCAGTATTATTTGATGCAAGCACAAATGATAGATTTATAAATCTGCAAGAAAAATTTTAGTGAGACATATTGTCTAGCACGACATAGGAACAAAATTTCGCAGAAGCACACTTAGCAACTAATTCAATATAATAACTGCACTTCATGTTAATGGAGAATGCGAGACCAAAAATGCGCAGGGGTAACTTTCTTGGGGATCAGCGTCAGCCATGCTGATGGAAGGCAAAAAGAGTTCTATAAGTTGATTAATATAGGGCAGTTTCGTTTTGAAGGCTTTAAAATTATGCCCAAGTTCATAAGAGCTTGCATATCATTTTCAAGACTAGTTGCCAATTTGATTTTATTGAACCTAACAGATATGATATTAAGACAAAGGTAAATAGATATGTCATCAACATAAATACCGAGTCGGGAACTGTGGACTTCAAGAATGTTGCTGATGAAAATAAGGAACAAAGTTGGTAGAGGAATTCTATAAGGGGGACGTCTTCATTAACACTAAAAATCGAGAGGAGTAACCATTCGAGATAATTTTAATCGTGCAGTTTGATAAATATTGAATCAGAGAAAAAATCGACTAGAAACACCACAACTCTTTAACATGTGAATGCCTTTTGAGGTATCTGACATCATATCCAGAGTTTAACCGTTCTTTTCTAAAGCTTGACAGACTCTTTCAGCAATGATCGCAAACACATCGGTGGCTAACCTAGAGAAGCGAAAGATATAGTACTTTGCAAAAGAGAGGTAGAAAACTAATATATTAATAGTTCGAAGTATAAGATGGTTTGCCAAAGAAAAGACATTTAAAAAGAGGAACTACAGAACAATTTAGAAGGAGCAAGACATTTTTAGCAGCAAGACATTTTTTGAAAAGCTTGGGGAAAACAGAGGCCAGTTCAAAAGCACATTGCTAACAGGGATATAATCGAATCTACATGGTTTGTGTGAATAAAGTTTAAAGATTATATTAGAAAATATGGATGGAGGTATATGCATATCACATAGTAAAAACTCAGTTCTAAGTAAAAAGTCTCGTAAAGCTACTTCTGATAAGTCGAAAGTAGAATTAGAAGATAATTTTCGAGCCAAGCAGTATGTTTTTTATCAACAAAAGCTGGTAGCACTGTAAATTGAAAATGAAATAAAAAACAAAATAAACATATATACTACCATAAAGAAAACACTGTTTGATGTAATACGAAAAATATAAAAGAAAATTGTTAATTCGGAAAGAAAGAAATCAAAGAAATAAAAACGATGTAAAATAAAATTCGCACAACGGTGAAAAAGAAAATAAAGTTCGCCTAAAAAATAAAATTCGGGGAAAGATGAAAATCAAAAACTAAAGTTTAACTAAAAGAAGAGAAGAAAAAGAATTTTAACTAAAAAACAATAAACTTTAATAACTTAAAAATTAAATAAAAAGTCAGAGAAAACCTAGAATAATCTCGGTCGAAAACGAAAACTGAAAAGATTATAAGAAAATTTTCTATTAAACAAAACATCTAAAACAAAACAAAAAAGAAAAAAAAAATGAAGATTTTTTGTTCATATTTTTTTTTTTGCAAATAAAAAAGGTAATGAATGTGAATTATAAATAAAATGTAAATGAACTAAAACAAAAAACAGCAGTCTGTTAAAACTTTGTCAAACTAGAAAAATAAAAAATAAAGATGGCGACCAAAGCCCCTGAGAAAAAATGAAAATAAAAAGCCTGAAAATAAAAATCGAAAAATTAAATTCAAACAAAAAATGAACAACGAATAAGTAAAAATAAATCAAAATCAACTTAACTGGCAGTTTTGGGGACAAAAAAATAGCAACTCCACCAATTTGAAAATATATTAAAATAAAAAGGCTGATAACAACCTATATCCTAACTAGGTTAAATTTAGCGGATTAAAGCAAATAAAAAACGTCCTACACTAACTTAACACTAGGCTGGGATGACAAATGTTTAATGAGGTGATCAATATCCTTAATCCTAGGTCACCTCTAGATGCTACTCTAAATCATCCCCTTTCATGCGAACAAAACAAGAAACATTCACTCACCTTTCGCCGAATTTTACTAAAGAGGGTCGCCTCCTTTCTGTTCTAATTTTGACTTTAAACTGGTAATTAGAGAACAAAATTTGTTAAGAAGAAAACTTCTCAGCTTCATAAAATTTCTTCTGTCGCGTCGTCCAAATCACTACTCTTATAATGCCAAGTAAACACAAGAACACAACACTGCCACAGTCGGAATTAGCCACGAGGACAAAAAGCTTTCCTTACAGGCAAAATAATTATAAACAAAATGTAACAACCCAAACCAAAAATAAAATGCAGAAAAATATTAAAACAAACTTTAAAAGTGAAACATATGTTCGCTGTCTAATAAAGTCTGATGGCAAAAGAATATAAAAGATAAAAACAAATACTAGTGTAAAAGCAAAAACCAAAAATTAAAACAAATTCAACCAAAGCTGAAAAAGTGAAAAATAAATAAGATAAATTCACTCAACAAACGAATATTATTATTTAAAAAAAGTTAAAACAGAAATGAAAGTTATCGCTAAATTGTTCATGTGTAGTTAAAACTTGTCCACTGAAATCAAACAACACTAACTCGAACGGAATAGTATTTAACATTGCCAACCCAACCACCACCTCCATTGAGAAAAGATATGATACAAGGTCGGGTTTAAGAGGTGGGAACCCAAGCGCTTGCATTTGGTCCAAGTGTCAAAATTTGCCCAGCCCGGAAAAATCGAGATCGGGCAAAAAGTTTGTCTAGTCTTCTCAGTCGAGACAGAACTACGACTGAATCAAACTTTGTCCAAGAGAGAAGTCTGTTTTTCTCAACCGAGTTTCAGTCCACTGAGAAGGGATGTGATACAAGGTAGCGTTTAACGTGGCTGGCCCGAGCGCTTGCAATCGGGCCAAGTGTCAAAATTTGCTCATCACACGCATATGCAAATTCGGACACCAAGTTTGTCTATTCTCAGCCGAGTCTCTATCCATAGATGTAGCCCTGAGTTAAACACTGTCCAAAGACAGAGAGCTTGGCCGTAGACAGAGCCCTAACTGAATCTTTTCCTGCCCGATAACAAAGAACTTGACAGTTGCTAGCCAGACAGCAAACTTCCTGACTGCAATGGGATTGTATTTACTCATTACATACTCATGCCTACTCTCACTGAGAAGATATCTTACAGAAGGCCGAGTTTAATGCGGAGAACCCGAGATGTTACACACGGGACACTGGTCAAAATTTACCCAGCCCTGCATAGTGAAATCGGGCACAAAGCTTCTCAGCCGAGTCGAACTCTTCTTTAAGAGATAGTGCTCATCTGTATTTCTCAAGGGGAACCTCAGTTCATAGACCGAACCCAGACTGAATTGTTCTCTGTCCGAGGTAAAGCGCTGACATTTGTGGGCAAGACGGTAGACTTCATGTTTGCAATAGGATGTTATTTACACGCCCCCACACTGAGAAGAGATGTAACACGAGGTCATGTTTAACATGAGAAATCCGAGCGCTTGCATTTAGTCCAATGGTCAAAATTTGCCCAGCCCTGCATATGTGAATTCGGACACTAATCTTGTCTATTCTTCTCAGCCGTGTCTCTATCTGTAGACACAGACTCGACTTAGTCGAACTCTGTCCAAAGACAGAGAGCTTGACAGTTGCAGAAAGACAGTAAACTGCTTGAATGGAATATTTATTCATGAAAAATACATTAAATGTGGCACATGGCCGAAAAGGGGGGGTCGGTAGAGGGTGGTCTTACATTAACTATCCTATACCTAGCTAATCACTTTCACAACCCAATCACTCTTAATGATTTCTCCATTTACCACAAGAACTCGCCCATCGTTTTACAGTCCTACAAACACTATAATACCACAAATTCACAGGGGAGCCTAAAAAAGAGGAAACAAACCCATGAGATAAAAATTATTTGCATGAAATAATTTTATAAACTATATATAAAATTACAATGATACGAATATGAGAGAGGGAAGGGATGAATACCTAAAACCAAACTAAAATATTTAAAAAATATACAAATGTTAGTAAGACCCGTCCACCCCACAAAATCAAGAGTGGCTGTTGTATTCCGCCAAACGGCGAAATCAAGTAGCACACTCACTAAGGGAGAGGAGAGGGATAAAATAAATAATGGAATTGGAAAATCAAAGACTGACCCAGTCAAGATGAAAAATAGGGACCAAAAACAAACTGGGGAGGTTGGGAATCTCGACTTGGATCATAACAAAAGAGAAAGCCGACCAGGAACAATATTCATTCACATTAACAAGGTACACAAAAAGACTCTAACTTAAACAGGGGGTTGCAGAAAACCGCCCCGTTGTGCCGTAAGGGACTTAAAAAAGAAAATCAAAACTGGTCTCATTTACGCGGACCAGACTTGCTACAATGACTGTCCTTTCGCTGAAATTTGTCGATATCATACACTTTTTATCAGATCTCATTTTCATGTTGAGCCGATGTTCAAAGTATCTAATCAGATGTTGACAAGAATAGCATTCATATCGCAAGCTTCCCGTCTTTCGCGTCGTCCATTCGAGCCACGGCCAGCAACGGGAGAAACACCATCCGTTTCACCCCAGAATACATTATCACACGCATACGTGAAATCAATGGGCACGAACTGTTCGAGCCGTCAACTCGCAGACACGGTCCCAGAAAGGGCGCACCTGAGGGTAATGGTAGAAGGAATGCACAGCCGTTTCTTCTAAGCCAAGCTCGCACCGATGACAGTCGCGTAAATCCGACCCGTCCCATCTGAAGGCCATGTCATTGAGAGATAACCCGTTCCGAAACAATCGCCGAGTAAGCGAAAACTTAGGGTTTCTTAGGTAATCCGACGCTGGGACCCAAGACCAAAAGAAGCACAACCCGGCCGCTGACAAGCCAAACCGATCTCGTAGAGAGTCCTTCGTCCCCACCCCCTCCACTAAAAGACGATACAAATGCCTCCGAGGCAAAGAAAGGTCAATGAACCGAGGAATGACCCACAAGGCCTCTCGATATTCGAGTAGAAAATCGGTTTGATTTCGAGGCTTGCAGCGGCGCTCAACCCTCGAAACGGAAGGAATGATAATAAGGATAAGGAAGACGTCCCTAACACTCCCCATCAAAATCGAGTCCTCTGTCAACCCACGGCATAAAAAAGCTAACCTCGAGGCAAATCTATGAAGTGTGGCATTCCCAGCTCCCTTGACACGGACGCTTGCAACAGACATCTCTGTTGACCTGATGCTTGCGTCCACCCCACAAAAAAGTAGACAAAAAACGCTATCCGATAGTCATACGATAGTCATCGCAAAGAGAGAATACCAACAATCGGTAAAGAATGATTGGAAAGACGTATCTAACACACGCCTCAGCCATCCTCCTTACGGACAACCGCCGTCGAAGCCAAGTCTCGATCGCCGCTCCGACCTTTGTCTGTACCACCGACCAATTTTTCTCCAGCTGAAGATTCGGTCCGAACCACACTCCAAGAATACGGACGAGTCCGTCAGTGCAATTGATGGCTTTTGGAGAGCAACGCCCTTCAAGGTACCTAACCGCAAGCCGGAAAACTTGGCCCCCGTCATTTTCTCGTACCGCTCAAACACCTTCTGTACCACCTCAATGTCATCTGGGGACGACACGAAAATGGATACGTCATCGGCGTACGCAGAAACCCTGGCTCGAACCCCACCAGTGACAGCGATTCCGCGTACGGCCAGACTGCAATTTACTTGTTACAAAATAAATTTAATATTTAGTATAATAGCCATTTGCTTTGATCACAGCCCTCATTCTGTCAGGCATTGATATCCCAAGCTTCTTCAATGTATTTAATGGTATCTCCTGCCAAGCAGCTTATATTTGTTCCCAAAGTGTGTCCTGCAAAGTAACATTAGATTTACCAATTCGAGAGTGAGGAATAAGAAAAAAAGTCAGTCATATTCAAGGATAATAGATGAGTAGTTTCAAAATAACTTGTTTAATAGGAAATAGGAAAATTAAATATAACTTCTTTTTAATACATTTCTTTTACAACTAGTTTTAAATAATCAATATTTATTAGCAACTTACTTGGTTTTTCACCCTGTATTTGAATTTTAGTGAGGTTCTTAGGACCCCCCCCCACTGTTCTGTTAGGACAGCGGTGATTTTAAACTTTATTTTGATGCCTCATAAAAGATAAAATAGTTCTTGTCTTAATACTTTTGTACAGTACTGTATATATATATATATATATATATATATATATATATATATATAATTTCACAACAAGCAAATCTATAAACCAGTAACACGCAAAGGATTTACAACTGAAATGATTAAATGTAACCATAACTTCTATGCTGTTTCTCACTTGCAAAAATTATCAGAAAAATCTTAATAAGGGAAGAGAAAAATGAAAAAACAGGAATTAAGAAAACAGAAGATAACGTTGTTACATTTCAATTTTTTTAAGATCAAAATTGACTGGAAAGCAAGAAACTGGAAGAGTGTTACACAAGCAAAAAGTGCGAGTGAAGAAACTGTTAGCATAAAAGTTACGGTTACATCTAACCATTTCAACGGAAAATGATGAGACATTGTTGCCAATCTAGTTAAATTCTTAGTCTAAGTACCATAGAGAAAAGTTCACTTTACGGTGGTGGGAAAGCGACCGAAGCCGAGATGTTACGTGGGGACCAATAATATTGCAGATTCTTTTTGTAGTTAATCACGATTCTTTAAATACATACCAGAAGGGTCGGCCTAGATATGGCAGCACTGTGCAAAGCATTGACAAGTGATAGACATAAATACGTAAGATAAATTCTGATAATAAATGTTGTCTAGCATGACACTGTGAAAACAACTTACCTACCAAGCAGACCTAACACTTTTTCAATGTGAAATTTTCACTTTATGTCGGCGGTAAACATTAGTCCGAGAAGGTGCAATGACTCAATTTTATGGAGGGTATCATCAGCCATGACGATGGAAAGCTAAAAGGTTATTTCAGAAGATTAAAAGACAATCGTTTCGCTTTTAAGGCGTTAAAATTAACAAGTGATTCCTTGTCCCAATTAAAGATATCTTGGAAAAGAATCTGAAAATGTGAAATATTGTAGCAAAGTCATTCTTTTTTCATTGCGCTAGAATCAATAAATGAAATTTATGCCAGTGAAAACGAATATTCGATCAAGTTGAAAACATAGCAGCAAAAACAATGGCCAAACTTTACAGTCATTATATCTAAAGTTTCAGGCAGATGAGGTAAAAGTATCTTAGTCAAATAAAAATGCCTGTAGATGAAAGGATGGAATGAAAATAGCTGTAGGTTGTTTATAAAAATGTAACAGATTTAAAAAATAACTGCAACTGAACATCTATCTATATGTGGATCTACGCATTAATTCCAAACAATAAATTTTTCAAGCAATTTGTTTTGTGAAGTCGAATCAAATTTCTATTAAACGAAGATCAATATTTTGGTATTGTAATGAAAATGTCTTATGTTGAAACCTTCGCAATTCAAATAGAAAGTGTGCCCTTAAACGAGTAAGATAAAATTTCATAAATTGGAACATTTATTTCTAAATAAGTAGTATATGTTGATGGCAAACGAAATATAACAATGGTGTTTGTTTCTGTCTTCATGTAAATGTAGAGCTTTCTATGGAACATTGTAGGATAAGAAATAACTGACTAAACTGAGTACAAAATTTGCAAAATTCAATGTTCTTAACAGGTTCAATTACGAATGAACTTCATTTACTCCAACAGTATTCGTCATTTAGACAATATATGGTTCACAGAAATCACAGCCCTTACTTAAAATCAAGTTTTAAAAAGTGCTGATGAAAGTGCTTGAGAAAAAGGGCAGCTATTGGGTGGTTTACCGCTAAAGAAAGAAAGAATTGAAAACATCCAGACATATGTTGTATGCAAAAAACAAAAAGAAATGAGAATGTCTGATCAGGGCGAGAGCAGTGGTACATTTAGAAGGGTGAATGGTTGTGGTAATGTTTAGAAACAGACAAACATGGAAGACTTTTATGGACTGTGTAGTTGTTGGATGTTACCGCGGCGAGCTACCATCTTGGAACTGTCCAATTGTTGGCAGGAAGATTTTCTGTGTGACTGGATAAACTCATAACGGTAAAAAAAAAACTTATCTGAAAAGAAAACAGACAGAAGAAAAATAAAAAGAAGAAATATATAGATGAATTTAAAAAAAGAAAAAGGTATGTAAATGAAAGTATGGAAGGAAAAAAGGAACCAAAAAAGGACGAAAAATAAAACTATAAAAGATGAAGAGAGGGAGGTAAACTAGAATTAATAAAGATAACACGGGAAAAAGAAGGAAATGTAAGTTTTCAAAGAATAAACTACGAAAAGAAGTATGAATAGAAAACAAAACAACAAAAAACAAAAAAACAAAAAACAAAAGGAAAGCAGAAAAGAAAGAAAAAGAGATTATGAATTTTATTCATAGGCGTCTCTAATCTTCACTGGAATAACAATACGTCTTTCTTTTTTATAATCTTTGTGTACTTTGAAATAAGTGATAATCAAAAAGTAAATATCAAAACATACACATAAACTGATATCAAGATGAGCACTCGCGCGCACACGCACAAACAATTATACATGTGTGTGTGTGTGTGTGTGTGTGTGTGTGTGTGTGTGTGTGTGTGTGTGTGTGTGAATTTTTATCCGATATTATTTATCATTATAAACGTTATTTTTAGTGGATACACGTGTTTGAGTCGCTATTACTGTTTTTATTTTATTTTATTTTATTAATTATCTCTGGATCTAATGCATTAACGCATCTATATAAACTGTTCACCTTTCCCCTGTCCATATTGATTGTTACGTGTTGGTTGACCCATTCTGTCACATAGTCAGCATCGCACTGGCATGTGATTTTATCATTTACAGAACAGATATGATGGATAGGTAAAACAACATCCTTTCAAATCGGTCTCAACATAGATTGGCGGGAATTCCACCTACTGCTTTTATGATAAACTACATATACACCTGAAACAGACTGTAGATGACTATTTCAGCTAATATATATATATATATATATATATATATATATATATATATATATATATTTGGGGGTGTATAGTATATGTACTAAAACAAAAAGTATTTCATAACAAAATAAATCTAGAATTCGAGAGTTTAAGGTATCGAACTCGCTAAGGATCAGATAAATAAAGACATTGATATGGATAACAGTTATACAAATTTTAGGGTTCTGAAAGGTGATGATGCTGAAGATGGAATTATGAAAAAAAGTATAAAAATGGAATAACTTTCGGAGATAGCGAATGATATTGAAATTAAAACAAAGTTGAAGCCATACCATTGACGCAGTTTATTTCAAATCAGTGTCTAGTGTTATGTATAGTGCAGAGATAATCAAATAAACAATAGATGGGCTAGCAAACGTGAACAAAAAGACAACAAATCTATCTAGCACATACATATATGGCATTGCATTCTGAAGCCGATACAGACACATTCTAGAAGAACAGATAAAAGAAGGCATTTAATAAACATTGAAGACTGTGTCACAATTGAACTGAAAAGTTTAGACAGATATGTCATTTAGCGTGAGTAAGTAAATAAAGAGGATGTGCGTTGTGGTGCACTGGATATCAGCTCGGAACGAGAAGTCGGGGAGCCGCGTTCGAATTCCAGCCGAATTCATTGCATTCACTTATGCGCAAATACCCTTGGGAAAGGTATTAATCCGTCTATTCCTTCCAGTTATGGGTTAAATAACAGGACAGATTGGGTTCTATAGCCTTGGTCGGCAACCAGTCTACCGCAGAAAGCAATGGCAACCTACTGCGAGATAATCTTCTGCCCAGTCAGTCATGTCTCTTTCAAGACATGATCACCCAAGCGTGTATCACGTATGGCACTTAACTGAAAAAGTAAATAAAGAGATCCTTGGTAGTGGAATAAAGAAAAATAGATATTCTTCAATTTATCAAAGAAAGGCACAGCCAAAGAATTTCACATGGGTTCTATGTTTGCGCACAAGATTTGTAAAAATTGGAAGCATGACAAAGTGTCTGTGATTTTACATTGGGAATTTTTTCAAGAATTTAGATTCGAATGTGCATATAAATGATATAATCATAAGCCAAAGAGAGTCAGCAATTATGAAAATAAATGTATGGTACATGAAAAAAATTTATTTTTATATTTTAGTGATGTATTCATTGTCATTTTGTTAGAAAATTAATTAATGTATTGTCGCTAATTTTTTATAAATCTATTTAAGGTATTTTTAACATAAAATTGTATTTTCATACTTCCTTACAGTTTTTATTTTCATTTGGTGCTTCACTTTTTGCCCATGGATGGGACCCTGACAGGTGACAGGAGATACCACACCAGTCAAGGTAGACATGGAAACAACATCAATTAAGAGGTGGTTCCACACTCCGCAAAACTTACAATATTTCGATCAGAGGCCTTGCTATCGGTTATAATTTATAGCCAGGACTATAGATTTAAAAGTTGTCTTCGGTGGTGGAATATATTATGTTTAATTAGAGCTTCAAGTAGTTTGTGTCTTAATTTACATTGAGTGCTGTACAGTATTCGAGTAAATAACAAATGTTAATAAATAATATTTTTTAATAACATTTTCGTCATCAGGTGCTGTCAAGTTTAGTGACTCCTAACGAGCTATTTTTTTAAAACTAAATAAAATCTATATAATTTACATAGGATTACAAACCATTCCATACATTATGTCACTCGTTTTTGATACAGGAACATTTGTCTTCCTGAAAATTCCAGGAGGAAGCAAATAAAATATTTTCTAAACGGTATTGATAACATTAATGTAGGTAACTAAAATTAAAATTTAATTTTTAAAAATTAAACCTTTTCTTCAAGCTTTAATTTTAGGTTTAATTGAAAGCTAATGAATTAACTTTACAATTTCCAGTAAGCAAAATACTCTGGTGTGTTTCGAACAGAAATTATATTGATTGGAAATATTCGGACAATAGTCCAAATAATGTAAGTACTGTAAAAACTACCTCATCTCAGAAATATAGACAATTATTAAAATTTTTCAATTTTTAAAAATTTTTTAAGTGATCGACACATTTGTAAACAAAAGTTAATTCTCGTTTTTAAAAATCTTGCAAAACTAGAATTTATATCTGTGACACGTTATTTTTGTAAAATTAGCAAACTTAAAGTTACTTTAATCTGATTTTAAACAAAATATTTGCTTACTGCTTGAAATGTAATATAAAAAAAATTCTTAATTACGGTAGCTTTGTTATCAGAATTACCTGAGGTGACGATTTGATTTTTATAACATCTGGGACCTGTCACAAGCTAAGTATGGTGGACCAGAATTGACAAATGTATCTATTCTAACTTAAGCGAACGTTTCTTTCTTTTTCTTTCTGTTTAATAGGTACCACCACTCATTTTCGATAACTAAATTTTAAATTGAAATTAAAAATAATTTTCCTGAAACTTTTATTTTAATTTTAATTGAAAGATAAATGATTAAATTTACAATTTCTTTGAAGCAAAATACTCTGGGGTATTTCAAACAGAAATTATATTGATTAGAGTATAAGATGATTTTGTAATTTTTAAATGTTTCTGCCATTTTTTGAGCGGTCGATAGGTTTGTAAACAAAAGTTAATTTTAGGTTTTAAACTTCTTGCAAAAATTAAATATACATCTGTGACACATTATTTTTGGAAAATTAACAAATTTAATGTTAAATTAATCTTATTTACACAAATATC
This sequence comes from Ascarosepion bandense, assembly GCA_037127315.1. Lineage (NCBI taxonomy): Eukaryota > Metazoa > Mollusca > Cephalopoda > Sepiida > Sepiidae > Ascarosepion > Ascarosepion bandense. The sequence continues at coordinate 1,225,454 of JBBBDQ010001059.1, read as the reverse complement.
ACTTATTTATAGCATGAAATTTAGAATAAAACTACTTTTAAACACGGAGTTGACCTTTTTAACATATTTACCATAATTGAAATATGTTGACAGATTGAGATAAGATAAGTGTATGGCGATCACAAGTGACATAATTGCACAATTTTTTCCGGCAAATGGGAAATGGGACTAATCCTGAAATGCATGACCTTCTAATTTACACATAAAAATTAACATCCAAAAAAAATCAAATACACACACAAAAAAGTTGAAAATTATTTTAAAAATACGATGGATAAATGAAATGCATTAAACTTTCCAATTTTCGATTAATAAATATAATCTTCACTATGAAACCTGCAAGACTAAAGTCTACGAGAATTAGAAATATTTTTAAAATACTTTTGAAAATTTATAAATAATTATAATTAAAAAACAAGAATAAAAACAACTATTTTAAAATTTCATTATTAATCAAAAATTCTTTTTCTTCAGACTATAATGTCTGACATTTATATTATTTACTAAAGCAATTAAAAGCTTATCTAATTAAATAATGTAATAGTTTTATTGCACTTTTTATTTTACTATTGGAGCAGATTTTCGGTAAAAGGGGCTAAATGGTTTTAAAAACTAATACATGGTTTATATTCTTCAATGAGTTCTGCGTTTAACTAATAAAACCATTTTTGCCTACAGAATTTGATTTTTTGAAATTTCATGAATTTACGTGTAAGGGGAACAGATGTAAAAAGTTTTTTATCATGACTATTTTTTAAAATAATGATTTCAAAAATAATTTCATTCATTTGCATATAAGTCCTGAAAGTTTCATTAAAACCCGACAATTATTTGATTTTTGCAAGAATTTCCAAATTAATGTTTGTCACTGGAAAAAGTGAGTTATATAATATTACGTTTTCCATCGTAAACTCTCGTAACGATTTGGTTACCAGCTGGCGATAATCAAAACAAGAATTTTTACCAAAATTTCAAATATGTTAGAAAGGATTTTAAAACTTTTAAAAATAATTAAAATATACTTTGATCTTTCTTCTTAAAAATATAATTGTTTTGATGGAAAAGTTTGTTTTTATTAAGTTTGGGATATTTTCCATTCATACTATGCTGATTTTAGCGTTTTAGTGGAGGTCCCTAGACTGTTTAACTATATAGTAAAATAAAAAAATGTACATAATATTTTCAGCAGTTACCTTATATTTTATAGAATTTTAGTTAGTTTAGCTTTATAGCCTTACGCTTAAGGATGATTTATGAAAAATAAAAATTAAAATAATATAAAACTTGCTTTTAAATTAATTTTACAATTTAATACCAGAGAATGAAATTATATAACATGGCAGAGGTAACGCAATAATTTAGGAAAAGTTATATTTATTAATTTTATCTTTAATATCTATTTTTTATATTATTCTTTATTAGTTATCACCAAACTGTGAATTTCACAATTACTTTTTTAACAAATTGTGGAGACTAGGTATTAAAACATAAAATTGCTTTAAATTTTGAAGAGATGATTTGCAAAGTCTGTTAAATGTTGAAATGTACACAGGAAACACGGAAGTAAAATGGAAGAATTGTACCCTTCTGCATAAAAAAGTTTACGTGGGTTTTTTTCTTTCCTGTAAGAGATGCAACCCTTGAAACATGTGATCGTTTAACAATATGATTCTTACGTGATTCGATATTTTAAAAAGAAGGAAATCTAAAGTTAAAAAAATAAATTTTAAAATCATTTTAAAAATCTTTTTCCATCAAAATGCTTATGTTATTATCAAGAAAAAAGATCAAAGTATGTTTTTAATTATTAAAAAAAAATTACAACTTTCTAACACGTTCGAAATTTTGGTAAAATCTCCTCTTTATTTTCGTTAGCGGGGAGCCAAATCGTTACCAGAGTAACGAGTTTTATTATTAAAACGCAAGACTCATTGGAGGATATAAATCATGTATTATTTTTTTCAACCAATTGCCCCTTTTACCGAAAATCTGCTCAGAATAGTAAAATAAAAAATGCAATAAATCTATGACATTAATTTATTACATAAGCTTTTAATTGCTTTAATGAATAATATAAATTAAGGACTTTATAGTTAGAAGTATTTTTTTTCAATTAATAATGGAATTTTAAAAGTATTGTTTTCTTTTTTATTATAATTTTTAAAGTTTCAATAATATTAAAAAAAATATTTCAAAGACGTGTAGACGTTAGGTTATTAAGTTATTAAGTGAAAATTAGATTTACTCATCAAAAATTGAAAAGAGTAACACAAATTATTGATCCATTATATAATTTTTAATTTTTTTTGTGTGTATCTGAAGTTACCATACAAAAAAGTATAACTTCTATATGTACATTAAAAGATCATGTGTTTCACAGTTTTCTCCCCTTACAAAAAAAAATTGGACAATTTTATCATTTCTGGTCGCCATACACTTATATAGATACCCCCAATAAATCGCTGAAAAACAAGCATAGTATGAAGGGAAAAGGTCCCAAACTAAATAAAAACAAAGTTTTATCTGCAAAATTTTTATGTTATTATTAAGAGGATAGCTCAAAGTGTATTTTTAGTTATTTTTAAAACTTTTAATTCTTTCTAAAATCTCGTTTTTCTTTCGTCCGTGAATGACGTAATTTCTACAAGGGTTTTATAACGGCAAACATAATATTATACAAGGCACTTTTTTGCCGCTGAAAGTCACATTAATTTGGAAATTCTTGAAAAATCAAATAATAGTCGAATTTTGATGAAAATTTCAGAACTTATTTATAATTGACGTAAATCATTGTTGAAATAATTAATTTTAGAAAATATTGGTAAAAATATTTTTTTGTTTACATATGTTACACCTCCACCAATTAATTTCAGAAAATGTCTAGAAATTCACCATCGTTTCCTCATAAACCTAATATTAATTAAATTCAGGAGTCATTATGAAATGCTAATCAGCTGTCTTTTTTTTTCTTCAAAATTAGCCCATTCTTAGAAAACCTGCTTCCAATTGCGAAAACATGCAATAAAACTATGCCATTTTTTTAGATAAACTTTTAATTACTTTTATAAACAATATAAATTAAGGATATCATAGTCTGCCCAAGTCTTTTTATTTTCACGCGTTTCAGAATCACCCAACAGGCTTCCCAAATCTCGCTTTCAAAATTTAAAGTAATTTACTTCCTAGTTTCATCATCTTTTACATTAATTGTGAATGTAGGTACCTTACAGAAATTGAAAAAGCTTTCTTTTTTCTATTTTTTATAACCCATGTTTGGTTTGTTTTTGTTGTATATTTAATTAGCCTTTTTGATAATCCTACCATTGAAATTATAATTTTTTTATAATTAAATTCCTACTTAGCATAACATTTCTTAAGTTGAGTTAGTTCGGTTATTTCAATTTAATTCTTTCTTATTAAATTGTAAAATTAATTCAAAAGTAAGTTTTATATTATTTTAATTTTTATTTATTCAAAAAGCATATAAAAAAAGCTATAAAGCTAAACTAACTAAAATTCTAACAAAATATTATATAACTGCTGAAAATATGTTAAATTTTTAATTTTACTATGTAGTTAAAAACCAAAAATAGAAACTTTTGATTACGTTTAGATAAAATTATGTCATGTCTGGCCGCCATACTTAGCGCTTTAGACAGCTTCCGGTTGTCATTAAATCATTCGTCACCTCAGATAACCATGATAAGAGGACTACCGTGATTAAGAAACTCTTTTATCGTACATTTCAGACAGTAATCAAGTAATACTTGTTTCAAATCAAAATAAAGTAAATTTAATTTTGCTAATTTTAATAAAATAATGTTTCAATGAGGTATATTTTATTCTTACAAGATTTTTTTAAAACTCAGAATTGGCTACTGTTTACAAAAATTGAAAAGTGGCCGTAAAAATTGAATTTTTTTTTAAATCAACAAAATGTTAGATTCCAATCAATATAATTTCGCTTTAAAATACGCCAGTATATTTTACTTACTGGAATTAGTAAATTTAATCTCTTGGTCTTCAATTAAAGCTAAAATTAAAACTTCAAGAAAACTATTTTATTTTTTTACTTTTTAAATTCAATTTAAAATTTAGATATCGAAAATGAGTGGTGGTACCTACACTTATCTTATCTCGCATCTGTTGAGCTGTCATCACATTTCGCATTCGAGGGAAATATCAAAAAGATCAACATTGTGTTTAAGAATTAGTTTTATTCTAAATTTCATGCTATAAGTAATACTTGTGTAAATCAAATAAAGTTAACATTAAATTTTCCAATTTTTTAAAAATAATGTGGCACAGAAGTATATTTTATTTTTGCAAGACCCGAGAATTAACTTTTGTTTTCAAATCTGTCGATCGCTCAAAAATGGCCAAAAAATTGAAAAATAAAAAATAATCTCAAAATTTTAGATTTCAATCAATATAATTTCGGTTTGAAATATACCACAGTATTTTGCTACTCAAAATAGTAAATTTAATCATTTAGCTTTCAATTAAACTTAAATAAAAGTTTTTCTTTTTTTAAATTCAATTTAAAGTCAGTTATTGTAAATGAGTGGAAGTACCTAATGGAAGTAAATAAAAGAATTCTGCATTGTTAAAGAAAATTTTAACAAAAAAAATATCGCCAGTCACAATTTTTGCAACGATTGTTCGTTCGATTTCAATACCGACTGTTCCCACCACAATCAGATACGCAACCTACTGTGACAGTAAACCTTCCAAATCTGCATTAGTTCGAGGTATTATGCATAGTTTCTTGAAGATAGTGGCTGGTGGCCTTGGATTTGTGCATAATGTTTTCCTATCACTGAGAAAAAAGGAAAAAAGTAAAGGAAAAAAAATCCCTAATAAATAATCTTACTTCAGAAGTCGGGTATTCCGCCGGAGGTTGAGACGTCTTCGTCACGCTGTGCATTTGTCTACAGTATCCATATACCCGGTTCTACTCAGTGGGTCACTGACTTTCCAACCCTGAAATCTTTACAAAGACATTTTCTCAGATTTACAGGCCATATAGGAATGGTATGAATCTAAATGATTACTAGATGATCATGCAAAAGAGAATGAAAGTAAACGTAGGAAAGAAAGGAGAGAAATTTCTGCACAAATTTAGAGCTGACTGTTTCTCTGTTGTTTGCTTTGGAAAAGCAATCAGAAAATAAGTATGAATGAAAACATAAAACTGCGTCCGGTCAAAGCTTGAAGATTCTCAAATAGAAAAGGAATTTTACTTTCAACTTTCTATAGTAGCGGCGTGCCTTTCGAGTTAAAGTGTTTTGATTTTTGAATGGAATTAGAAAGTAGAAAAGAAACTGAAAAACAAAACAAAACAAAACAAAACAAAACAAAAAAAAACAAAAAACATCGGGAATAGTTTTGAAAGCAAGTAGACTCACCAGTCACTTTTCTAGTTCAATCTCACCCGTTTTCCAGGGCCAGACATACAGCCCCTCGTCACTCTCCTTGCCTCCGATAAAAACAAAAATAAAATAAAATAAAATAAAATATAAACGAAACAAACAAAAACGATGCATTTGAAAGGCCAGGTTTCTCAAAGCAGACAATCTTACAACATCAGACAACTTCGTCCTCTGAAAGAGTTCTGGCCGAATGGCTGGAGCAAAACTTGTGGCTGTTGACGACGTCAGGAAAGAGTCAGTTTGGGCAGAGATCAAAGAAACCACCAGCAGTGTATCACGTGTCTGTGTATGGGTATGGAGGGAGGCTTTGTTTTTATGCTTCAGAAAGAGAGACAGAGACAGTGAAAATAAAAGATTGGATGTATTACACAAACGCTGATGCGCGTTCGTACACACATGCAGACACACACACTAAATATATATATATATATATATATATATATATATATGGAGATATTTTATGAACACGACTAGATTGGTATGAAAAGAAGAGTAAAAGACTGAACTAGCAAGATAAATACAGCATTTACGATTTTTTGGCATACGTTTATTTTAAATGTATATCGCAATTATTTTTTTTCTATATTTTTCCTTAAGTCTTTATTTTTTCCTCGTTTTTTCTTTTTATTTTCTTTCTATTTTGCGTTTTTCATTGTCCGACTTTTTTTCTGATTTGATTCTGGATTCTTTCGAAACACGAGCAAGAAATTAACAGATGCAAACTTTTCTCTTTAATAAAAGTGTGTGTCTGGGTAACGTAAACTTGATTTTATGCAAACTTTCCCGTTCGAAAAAACTTGGTTTCACTGAAATTTTTAGAGTCAGAAAAGTAAAAACAAAAAATAAAACGTGATGACCGATAATATAAATTTTAAAATAAAATTAAACCTAAATAATATTCCTCTCGCTAAGTAGAAAATTAAAAAGCTCTATTAGTTCAAGAAGCGAGTTCACTATATTTTTAGAAACAGAGCTTAAATATGAGCTGCCATTCTATTTGATTTTTAAAATCGCACACAAAATTTTGCATTACGAAGAGATGGTGAAAAGGCTTCAGCTTGACTAAAAAGGGAAAAGTAAAATCATAAAAACGCACATGCTATTCCGTATATTCCCACCATATTTCAACACACATAGCAACTTCATTTCGCAGCTGACCTCTTCCAAATTATGTTGTTTAATGATCGAAACACACCTTTGCTGTTTCTATCACCTTCATGTCATTCGAAAATTTACTTCCTTTCAAATCTTTTAAGATTGGGAAATAGGAAATAGTCAGAGAGGACAAAACCTCATGAGTAAAGTAAATGATCTATGCGCTAAATGCCGAAATTCTTCAAATCATACACCATTTTTTTCAACTCTGAGTAGATGCATTGTCATGAAAAACGAGAACACATTTTCAGCAGTGTTCCTTTATTTTAAAAGATTCCTTTAATCTACACAAAAGTTAGAGTAGGTACCTCCTCTCATTTCCCATAACTTTTAAATTGAATTTTTAAAAATAATAACGTTTTCTTGAAAATTTAGTTTAGTTTTAAATGAAAGCTAAATGATTAAATTTACTGTTTCTAGTAAGCAATATACTCTGGTGTATTGAAAAAAATTATATTGATTAGATTCTAAAATTTTTAGATTTTTTTGAATTTGAAAAATGTAAAGTTCATTTTTGAGCGATCGACACATTTGTAAACAAAATTTAATTTCCGGTTTTAAAGATCTTGCAAAAATAAAATATACATCTGTGACTATTTGATTTTGGAAAAAGTGCAAATTTGAAGTTAAATTAATCTCATTTACACAAGTATTGATTATTTATTCATGAAAATTTAGACTAAAACTTGTTGCACTTTCTAACCTTTCCTGCACAATTTGACAAGTGATGACAACCAGATGCAAGATAACTAAGTGTCTATGGTGATCATATTTGAGAAGATTTTCCAAATTTCTTCCTGTAAAAAAAATAAACAGTGACATACACTAAATTTGAATGTACGCATAGAAATTACCATGGCAAAAATAACTTCAAATACAAACAATTTTTTTAAAAAATTATTTTAAAAATACGATGGCTCGACAATCTGTATTAAACTTTTCAATTTTCGGTTAGTATATCTAGGCTTCACTTTATGACTTAATAAACTAACATCTTCAAGTCTTTAAAATATTTTAAAAATATTTTTGAAACTTTATAAATCATTATAATTAAATAAAATAAAAACAATTTTTTTAATTTCATTATTAATCGAAAAAAGTTTTCTTCAAACTATAATGTCCTTAATTTATATTATTTATCAAAGCAATTAAAAGCTTATCTAATTAATTGATGTCATAGTTTTATTGGATTTTTTTATTTTAATGCTGGAGCAGATTTTCAAAAAAGAGCCAAATGGTTAAAAAAAAATAGATGTTTTACATTCCACAATGGGTCCTGCGTTTAACTAATAAAATCAATTTTTCCCTACCAAATTTATTTTTTTGAAATTTCATGAATTTACATGGTGGTGGTGGTGTAGGGTAACAGATGTAATAAAGTATATTTTTACAGATATTTTTCAAATAATAATTACAAAAAAATTCATTCATTTGTGAATAAGTCCTGAAAGTTTCATTAACATTCGACAATTATTTGATTTTTGCAAGAATTTTCAATTAATGTGTTTTTCACCGGAAAAAAAATAGTCACATAATTTTACATTATCTATTGTAAACTCTCGTAACGATTTTGCTACCCGCTAATGAAAATCAAAGCAAAATGTTTTACCAACATTTTAAAGGTGTTAGAAAGATTAAAATGTTTTTGAAAACAATTAAAAAATACTTCGATAATTCCTCTTAATAATACTATGAACACTTTCATGGAAAAAGTTCGTTATCATTAAGTTTGGGGCCTTTTTTCTTTGAGATGCAATGAATATCGGCTCGGAACGTGAAATCGGAGAAGCACAGCAATGTTCCTTTTGTAAAGTGTCACCAGCAGTAGTAACAGGTGTGTCTACTGAAACTGGATGATTCGTAGCAAAAATGGATGTAGACGTGGGTGCTATATCTGAAGGAATAGTATGAGCGTCTGTCGATGTTTGTGTTGAACCACAATGTTCATTTTGGAAATTTTCATATTTTTTCCTCCTCTTCTGCAGCTCTCTTCTGAGGTCTACTCAAAACATTGCGCTTCATTTCTACTGAAAGAGTTATTCATCTGGGAATATATATCTTAAATATTTAGTATTTAGTCCTAAGCCAGGATGTAGGTTTATTATTATATAAGTGTGCTTGCAACAAGTCCTAAATATATAAACAGTCTACTTCCACAATGAACATGTCCTTCTTTTAAATGTAGGAACAGTATTTATTCTTAATACAAACTCTCTGTGTGATGATTCACAAAACTACCAAACAACACGTAGATCTAGTACTTATCTAGCCTTATCTTTGTATAGATCTACAAGACTAAATTCAAAACTTTCCTCAACTTTCACAATTAAAAAGCTTATCCATTTTATGTTCATAAACTACCAATACCTAATAATTAGTACTGCATCATAAATTGATAATTTTAACCACTGCAAAATTTTCAATGTTGTGATTGAATCTCAGGTTCAATCACTAATAATCTATGCATAGCTCTATACCTGGGTTCATATATAAGGCATAAATATATATAATAATCATGTCATTGCTCTCAATAGTACTACACTAGGTCTAATGTTACTTTTGCTGTTTAATATCTGCGTTAATGTCTAAATTAAAATTTTTCGCTAGTTTCAATAACTTTGACGTTTTTAATAAGTGAAATTCTTCAACCAAATTCGACGAAGAACGAAATTTTAAACAAACACAAATACATAGTCAATTTTATCAAAATAAATATAAAAAATAAATATAAATTACTTTCTTTCTTATTGTAAAATAAACATCAAAGGAGAAAATTATTTGTTTTTGTTTCGAGATGATAATCAAAGCTTAGGACTAGTCACTATTTTGTCACGGTGAAGGCAAAAAGAAAAAAATGAAGCAACTAAAAAAAAGGAGAATAAAGATATACTATCAACGCTAGAATTTTATATAGGTACCTCCACTCATTTTCCATACCGACGTTTTAAATTGAATCTTTTAAAAATAAAAGAGTTTTCTTTAAACTTTTATTTTAGTTTTAATTGAAAGCTAAGTGATTAAATTTACTATTTCCAAGAGGTAAAACACCCTGGTATATTTAAAATATAAATTATATTGATTAGATTCTAAAATTTTGAGATTTTTTGGCCATTTCTGAGCGATCGATACATTTATAAACAAAAGTTATTCTAGGTTTTAAAAACGTTGCAAAAATAAAATATACATCTGTTTCACCTTATTTTTGGAAAATTAGAAAATTTGAAGTTAAATTAATTTAACACAAATTGATTTACACAAGTGATACTTATTTATAGCATGAAAGTTTGAATAAACTATTTCTTAAACAGCGTGTTGATCTTTCTGACCATTCTCCGTATGATTTTACTTGTGATGACAGCTAGATGCGAGATAAGCCAAGTGTATGTTAATCATAATTGAAATAATTGTCCAAATCTTTTACCTGTAAGGGAATAAAACCGTGAAACACATGACCTTTTAAAGCACATACAGAAATTACAATACAAAAAATGAACTTTAAATACACAAAAAGTTGCTTTTAATTATTTTTAAAATATGATGGCTCGACTATTTGTGTTAAACTTTTCAATTTTCAATTAGTAAATATAGTCTTCATTTAATAACTTAATAACCTAACGCCTATGTGTCTTTGAAGTATTTAAAAGTAATTGTGAAACCTTATAAATTATTATAATTATAAAAAGGAAAATATTTTTTCTAAATTTCATTATTAATCGAAAAATGTTTTTTTCTTCAGACCTTAATAAATGTCCTTAATAAATATTATTTATTAAAGCAATTAAAAGCTTATCGAATTAAATATTGTTATAGTCTTATTGCATTTTTTATTTTACTATTTGGAGCAATTTTAAGAAAAAAGAGCTAGATGGTTAAAAACAAATAATAGTTGATTTCCATTCCCCAATAACTCCTGCATTTGACTAATAAAACCAATTTTCTCTGAAAAACTTTATTTCTTTGAATTTCCCTGAAAAACTTTATTTCTTGAAATTTCATGAATTTAAGTGGAGTCGGGTAACAGATATAAAAAATATTTGTACCAAGATTTTAGAAAAATAATAATGACAAAAATAAAGTGTCATTACAATTCGACAATTATTTGATTTTTGTAGGAATTTCCAAATAAATGTGTATTTACCAGAAAAACTGAAATGGGTAATATTAAAATAATTACCTTATCCATTGTAAATTCTTGTAACGATTTGATTATTCGCTAATGAAAATCAAAACAAGATTTTTACTAAAATTTCGAACATGTTAGAAAGGATTAAAATTTAAAAAAAAAATTAAAAATTACTTTGATCTTTCCTCTTAATAATGCCATAAACATTTTGATGGAAAAAGTTCGTTTTTTTTTATTAAGTTTGGGACCTTTTTTCTTCAGATGCAGTTTTTTTTTCCCAGCGATTTAGATACGTAGCTTTTTACGTATATGTGGAGGTACATAGTTTTATAGCACTAAAAATAATTTATTTACAAAAATAACAACACAAATATAATATAATTAAACATTCAAACAATAATAATTCAGTCTAGTGGAATTTAAGAATTAAATCAAAACTAAGAAGAAATAAACGATAATATTGTCTCCAACAGAAAGTCAACAACAGTCTTGGTCACAAATTAAAAAAAAATAGAAATGCTATTTTTACCGGTGAGTCTGTGCTAGTATGGTGCGAAGTTTGCTCGTTGGGTTGGGAGTCAGGCTCAGTTCTTTGATTTTTCCGTGATAGCGAAATTGCAAGTGAACTGATCTCGCGAGACAAAACTATCCCTTCTATTTATATAGGTGGGTGGCTTCTTTGGAGAAAGTCCTCGATATGTCCTGTGTCTTCTAGGTCAACATTCTTCTACTTTCTTTTTTATTCGAAAACCAACTCAAATGAAATGGAGCTTTCTATTATGACATATATTTTCACCAGTCGCAATACGCGTGGTTTGTTATAGTAATGTCTATTTTTAGTATTTCCTAAAAAAGGGATTCTGTATCACGAATCACTTATACATGCTCACATAAACATGGATTCCCTATGCTCGAGGGCCCCCAGGCAAAGGGTCCAGGCGTTAAGATGGCTCTACTGCTGATACAGCATGGAATGATTGTTTCCCTCTGAATCCTACTGGTATGAACATGTTTTATTAACCGTAACAAGTTGTTCCAAAATAAAATTAAAATAACATATGATAACTTTAAAATGCTGCAAGATCAAATTGTAGATATCCACACAATATTCTTTTTAGTAGATAACAATATTTTTGAACCCACATAGCTGAGAGTTTCTGCATAACATACTGCTCAGAAATTATAAGCCCAACGCATTCCCTGACTATTCCTGCCTCAAAACTGATATTACTCGAAATTCATTGATTGGCCCAAATAAAGGCTTCATGATGTTCTGGAATACAACATTTGGCAAATCAACATTTTCAGTTAACATTGTTCAATCAGGGGTCTGAAACAAATAAAACTAGTATTTCCTATTACAATAAAGCTCAGATATTGATAAGTGTGTTGAGCCTATAACTTTCAGCAAATTCAGGATTTTGAAAAATTTAATTCTGCTATTTAACATTTTTTTTCAAATTATAACAAATAGCAATTGTTTTATTAAAATTTGACTTTTTCTAGTAATTCAATAAAAACGATTAGAATTGAAAAGCAAATATAGATATTTGTATGTGATTTTATATACTTGAGACAGGAGATTAGCAATCTAATGCTGCTGTTTGTTTTTTTAAAAAGTGACCAGATTTCAAGATTGTCACTACTTTTGGGGTAGTATTATTAGAATTGTTTTGTACCGTCAACCTCACTAATCATTTGTCTTTCTTTCATTGACGCCTTTCCTATCTCTCTTCTACTTACGCACACTCTCTCAGTATATATATATATATATATATATATATATATATATATATATATATATACTGAGAGAGTGTGCGTAAGTAGAAGATATATATATATATATATATATATATACACACACACACACACACACACACATATATATATATATATATAGATGTCCAGTCCCTAAACGATGAGAATAATCCAACAAGATTAACTTAATATAATATATTAAGTGTTATATTTATATAGAGAGCTCAATGGATGTTATCCAGAGCAATATGATATTTATAAAGGAAAACTCAACGTCATTTAAATTGAATTATAATTCCAAATATATATATATTGAAATTATAATTGAATTATAATTGAATTATAATTCCAAATTGAATTATAATTCCAAATTATAATTATATATATATATATATATATATATATATATATATATATATAAGGACCTTGAATTAGTGATCGCTGATTTTTCATGAAAAGTAATGTTTTATTTACAAAAATTTTCTAATCTCTCTGGCAATATTTGAATTCCACAAGGAAAAACGACACGTCTTTTGAGGTTAACCACGAGTCGATTTTTTTGGCATCTTTATATGAATAAAAACACTACTCAGCCAGGCCATGTGCCATCGATCAGAATAAGTGATAATTGGACGAGGCAATGTCTGGTGAATACGGTGGGTGGGGTAGGACTTATGATTTAAGCGTTTTCAAGTAGGTTTTCAGGCGTTTTGCAACATGTGGCCTAGCGTTGTCAAGGCGCAAAATTACTTTGTCCTGTATCTGTTCGTATCGCGGCCGTTTTCTCTTCTATGCTCGGTTCAAAAGCATCAATTGTACTTGATAGCGATCTTCCGTGATAGTTTTTGGTTGGTTTTAGCAACATCTAATAAATTACACCCAGCTGATCATAGCAAATGCAGAACAGAAGCTTAGAACCATAGATATTCAGCTTTGCCGTCTATGTTGATGCATGGGACTAACCCCACGATGTTTCATGATTAGAGTTATCGTAGGGTATCTACTTTTCACCGCCGGTAACGATACAATGCAAAAAAAACTTTCCTTTTCTGTCGTGGAAGCAGATGTTCACACGTGACAAGACGCCGATCGACATATCTTGGCTTCAACTCATACGACACCAAATGTCCTTACTTTTGAATAATACTTAATGCTTTCAAACGTTTCGAAAACGGTGTGTGATGAACTTCTAATGATTCTGCAAGTTCAGCTTGCGCCTGACTTGAGTGTTCATGAAGTCATGCTTACAATTATTCGTCTTCAAACTTTTTCGATACGCCAAAGCGTTCTATATCGTCATTATCAAAATCGTTATTTTTTAAACATCTAAACCAATCTCTGCATGTTTTTCCGACAGAGTGGTCGCCGTAAGTCTCAACAAGAATTCTGTGTACTTCAGCTGCCGATTTCTTTTGAATAAAGTAGTGCAGTAAAATTCCCTACAAATACACTTCCTTTGACATGAAGTCCGACATGTTTAACGCTAAAAAAAGAAGTTGTTTTCATTTCATTTCATACATTCAGTTTCAAGCTTACTTATAGTTCTTTCTCATAGATGCGTTACCATCTGAAACTACACGCACACAGTTCTGGGAACACTATCTGGTCATTTTGACGGGTGAATTTAACACACAATCACATCAGTGAAAAACATTATGGGAAAATAAATTTATTTGTTTGTGTGTGTGTGTGAGAGAGAGAGAGAAACGGAAATCAGGATATGGAGAAAAAGAATAAGGAAAAAGGAACAGATCATTTCTATCGGAACCTGTCAGATGAGGCACGTGGGTGATATCGAATTTGTCGTAGGAATCTTTGGTCCAGGTGGAATTCTCAGTGGTTAGAATCGACTTTCTTGCTGCAAGAACAATCTTTATTTCCCTATCGGTGATCTCTACATGGTTTTTAGCGAAGTTAATACAGCAAACTAGAAGGTTTTAGAGATAGAAGAATATAAATCTACACTGTCAAATTTAAGAAAAGAAGTTTCAGTTTTTTCTTTAATACTAATAAACCAATTAATAATATTGGAAGAATTTTCCCAGAGATTGGGGCGGTGAACCGTAGTTCCTCATTTATAATTTCCCTAGAAATTAACCGTAAATCACTTTTAGTAAAACTAATTAAGCTAGCTTGTAATTTATTATTAAAGTTAGGTTTGTGGTTTTTAAATAAAAAGCGAACGTCTTTAGTACAGAGTTTTCCTACCTTATCAGCAATATTTAGTTCGCTAGCAAAATTGACTGTATCAGGGTCTATTTCCAAAATTATGTTGTTGTATCTATCCAATTTATAAGTGCTGGTAATTTTATTTTTAAGAAGTTTGAGGTAATGTGTGGGTCTGCAATTGTATAGGTTCCTCTAATTGTATAAGACAAATGTCACTGGAATTTCTAATTGTGTTAATGTCTTTCTGTAGTAATTTTGGGAATTATTAGATGACTTGTATATTTTTATTTTGAGTATTAAGTTAAATAAATCTTTCTCGAATGAATCCAGGCCACGTGACAGATCTGACAGGTTCCGATAGCAATGATCTGGGCCCTTTTTTTCATTTACTTTACACTTACTTCCCTTTTACACATACACACACACACACACACACACAAGCACACACGCACACACACAAGCAAAAATTTTATTTTACCATAATATTTTGATCTCATTGATGAGATAGGTGTTAAATTCACCCGTCGAAATAGCCATCCGATTTAAGAAAAAAATTTGAATTTTATAATATACAATAAATATTGGCTTTGTAAATAAATACATTTAATTACACTGAGCACTCTGGCTGGATCAGTGTTAATATTTAATATTAATAGGATTCTTTGAAGTTTACCTCGAAGTGGTTTTTCGAGATTTATGAACAACACACACACACACATATATATATATATATGTGTGTGTGTGTGTGTGCGTACAAGCCTTCCCTCAACAAAACAACATGAAAAACCTAAGACACACACACAGACACACTAAATTCAAAGGCGCTAAAAATTAAACAAAACACGAATCATTGCAAAAAATAGTATTCTAAAAACAACTAAAAGGATTAAATAACCCGCAGAGTAGAATTGAATCAAAATCGCTGAAAACAAATTTGAAGTAGAGAGACGAAATCAAATTTCGCAAGCCAGTGTAAAACATTTTTCTGGTCAACGAAAGGTGACTGATTTCCAAAATCGGAGAAATTTAACGTGCGAGTGTGAAAAAAACAAAAACAAAAAAACAAAAAAGCAAAAACAAAACAACAAAACAAAAGAAAAAACAAACATGCACAAATATGAACTTTCTGACCTGCTCACCTTTTATCTATCTATATATATACATGATATTTTGACCATGAGAAAAACAACCGGATCTCGATATGTAAAGTCACAAGTTTATTCGCCTGAAGAGAGTCAACTTTGGATTCGAAACATGTGTAGTGACACAAATACCATTATGGACACTTATTATATCATACAAAAAGCAAGTAATATTAATTAAAATAACAACAATAAATCTACACTTTAAACAAAACGTTCACGACTTCACGCATGTTTTCTTATCTAAACTTATTCATTGATGGAACTTTGTCTGTGTATGTGTGTGTGTCTGTGTGTGTGTATCCGTTACCTATAGACTCCGAAACGGCTGAACCGATTTTCTTGAAAATTTACACAGTTGTACTATAAGCGTCTGCGAGTGTTCTTAGCTAGGTTTTGTGTCGAGGTACCCCGATAAATATCAAAAATCGAAAAAATCGGGTTACAGAAGGAGTGGTTCGATTTTAATCAAATTTGATACACTCATAGACAAAGACATAAGAAACGATATTCAAGGTTGCAGTTCTTACAATAGTGCAGAAAATCGATAATATATATTGGTCGTCGGGTTGTATGACTGTGGGGTGTTCTACCCGACATAGGTTTTCGCGGGGTCGGGGACTTGTAAATAGTTCGGAAACAGTGTGGAACTTGAGCCTTAAGAATTATGGTTATTAGGTGTTGGTTTGACAGTCGGTGCTGTGGGGAAACATGTTGGGCTTTGGCCGGACGGTATGTACTGGTCTGGGCTCTGTTGAGTATTGACGCGATAATCTATGTCGGATTAGATACCTCATGGCTGTATAGGTTGGCGGTCGGTGTTGGGTTGGGTGTTTGCCGAATGTTATTTTGTTTATATATGCCGGATTGTGTATCTGGGGGAAATTCGTCGGAGCGTCCGAGTCGGATAAAGAAACCCATCAAATATAGGCAAATTAATGTCTAAGTATTAGTATATATATATATATATATATATATATATATATATATATATATATATATATATATATATAGTGTACATCTGTTCTTTTGTACTAGTAGACATATTGATATTTCCTTTGGTATTTGGTATTTCCTTTACTTACTGATGTATATGTATATGTATGCATTTACTTGTATGTGTGTGTATATCTTATGTATGTATGCTTCTGTATGGGTATATGCATATATATATGTATGTGTTATATATATATATATATATATATATATATATATATATATGTATATATGTGTGTGTGTGTGCGTGTGTGTATGTGTATATATTCATAGTTATATGTATGTATGTTTGTTCAGATGTCCATGTATGAATGTCTATATATATGTATGTTTGTGTATATGTGCGTATATGTATGTATGTGTGCATATATATATATATATATATATATATATATATATATATATATATGTATGTATATATATGTGTCTGTATGTGTATGTGTATATATATGTATGTATATGTATGTGTATGTATGTGTGTGTATATATATGTATGTATGTGTATAGATAGATAGATAGATAGATAGATAGATAGATAGATAGATAGATAGATAGATAGATAGATAGATGTAAGTTTGTGGTCCTGGATTTCACGTTTTTGCGATCGTCAGACTAATTAACTTTTTTTAAATACTGGATATATGTAGAGATGGCGTATATTGATGTTTTTTGTGGAAGTGTGATAAAAATTGGGAGGAAAGTTTGTGGTCGTAACGCCTTTTACACAAACGCAGACATAGATTAACACTTGTACACCCATTGACGTGCGCAGAGGTACACACACACGCGCGTTCGACCAATGGGCCTTACACAGGCATAACTGCATGTAAACAATATGGGGCTTTGCATACATATGTATATATGTTACGTTTTGTACATGCATACGCATTTGATTGGTGTATAGTGTATCTACCGAGTTTGATGCCAGAGGTTTTGTGTATTTTCATCTATGTGGTTATAATGTTTACGATCTGCGAAGTTCTTTGTCGTGTACGTTTTTGTTTTTCGCCTGTGTATTTGCGTAAGTATATATCTAATTATGTTTATATGTTCATGCACTGAAGTATGATTGCGTCGGCCCTGACCTCATACATTCACGTCTAGTCATGTTAAGAATTCGCTCTCACTGTATCCAATATTGTGGCAAGTCAGTCTGGGTCCAAATAGAGCTTTAAAATGTAACAGACAAATTGACAAGTCGATAAAATCAAAATTTTGAAATTTGTTCATGTATATATGCGTGCGTATATTAATCTGTATATGTGTCTGTTTGCCAGTGTATATGTATATACTCGTCTATTTTTCCATGTGTGGATGTTTGTAGGTTTATTTATGTGTACGCTCTTTCTCTTCCTCATTTAATATATGAATAACTTTCTAAATCTAATAAATTGTTAAACTTAGAATTTTTTATTTTAAATTTCGCAATAATAATAAAGTAGATCTAATAGTCAATTAATAAGGCTGATCTCAATTGAATCAAATATTAATACTAATGCCCTCAAAAATTATTTTTAAGTCTGCTCATATATTCTCCAAATTAGAAGTTGCTTTATTCTGATTGGTCTACATTGTATATACAACAATGCCTCTCTAATTAAAGGGGTTTTGCTTGTTTTTAACTTTTTAAAACCCTTCCACTTGAAATAAACCTCATTACTTGATAAGACACAAGAAGTGTCGAAACAAAATAGCTACTTCTGTAGTGATATTATAACATATTCATGTTATAATTTCTGAATAAATATTATTAGCTCTACTTTGTATTGAGCACGTTTTTAAGAATAGTGTTTCTTTGAATACGGGATATTATTCCATCCATACGTACATTTTACTTGGATATATATATATATATATATATATATATATATATATATATATATATATATATATATATAAAGTTTAACTGTTATGTTCTTGAGAAAAAATTAACAAAAATAAGTCTATCGAGAAAGTAGTCAACCATTCACTCCATGTTAAATAAAAAACAACTTTTTCTGCGATATTTTAAGTAACATTTGTTCTAAATCTGATGTATTGAACCTTAAATCATCTACTTCAAACAAATTTTCAGAAAAGTATATTTTATTTTTGAAAGATAAACAAATTTACATTTTGTTGACGGATTTGATAATATGGACAGTTTTAACTTTTTTACTGCTAATAAAAAACTTATAATTAATGTTAATTCACTTTGAAATACAGGAAAGTATTTTGCTTATTGGAAATATTAAATTTAATTTATTATCTTGAAATTAAGCAAAAGTAAAATCTTTAAGCAAGATGTTTCATTTTTAAATGCATTTTAAACTTTAGTTATAGCTTATTTAGGTACCTATAATAGGTAAATGATGTGAGGGGTTGGTGCATAAAGTTGTTAGTTGACTGGACTCAATGTATTGATATTATAAGAATATAATCTTGGGTTTGAGTCATAAAGAAAATAATACAAAATAGAAAATTAATTATCTGATGTTTGCAAGAATTTCTAAATCAACGTGTTTTTTATCGCAAAAAGGCGCTCAAATTTCTCATTTTCATACGTTGAATCAAGAAAATATAATTCTAGCCAAAATTTCGAAAGTTCTAAAAAGGATTATAAAATGTAATTTAATAATCCAAGCATCATTTATGCTTTTCTATTCATAATAACATAAATATTTTTAAGCTAAAACTTTCTTTTTATTAAGTATGAGGCACATTTTTATCGTGGTATGCTAATCTTTTACGTATTAGTGGTGGTACCTAATTCAGTGTAATACATCAATGTTATTTTTACATCTATCTGAATGTGCATAGAAAACGTAATCGATTCGCGTGAAGCATGTATATATATAATTACACTGCTTTAAGCATGAAAATATTATAAAAAAGGATGATACTCAATTTGAAAATTTCTGTAACTCATTTTCTTTTGTTCGGAATGGTGTGGTATTTCGTAAGTATTTGATAAACGCGTGTTTAATTTAATTTTTATTTTTTAATTTTTTACTAGTAATTAGTTTAATATGCAAATGATTTAACACTCAATTGAAGATACGCGTTTCCATTCACTTTATGTAGGATCCTCCATTCATTTTCGATAACTAACTATTAAACTGAATTTTTAAAAATAAACAAGTTTTATTGAAACTTTTATTTTAATTTTAATTGAAAGCTAAATTATTAAATTTACTATTCTCAGTAAGCAATTCTCAGTAAGCAAAATACTCTAGTAGATTTCAAATACAAATTATATTGATTAGAATCTAAAAATTTGAGATTTAAACATTTTTTAAAACTTGTTCGGCCATTTTGGAGAAATCGACACCTTTGTAAGCAAAAATTAATTCTCCATTTTAAAAATCTTGCAAAAATAAAATATACATTTGTAACACATTATTTTTAGAAAATTAGCAAAGTTAAATTAATCTGATTTACACAAGTATTACTAATTTATATCACGAAATTTAAACTAAAACTATTTCTTAATCACACAGTGTTGATCTTTCTGACCTTTCCCATATGAATAACTTAGCCTAACGCCTTCAAGTCATTGAAATATTTTAAAAATAATTCTGAAACTTCATAAATTATTATTAATAATAAATGAAAACAATTCCTTTAAGATTTCATTATGAATTTTTTCTTTAGACTGTAATATCCTTAATGTATACTGTTTATTAAAGGAATTAAGAGCATATCTAATTAAATAATGTCATAGTTTTATTGAAGTTTATTTAATAAACACAATTTTTCCTACAAAATTTAATGAAAAATTGGAGGCGATTTAGTGGAGGCACCTAAATTTATGTAAGTACCTCCACTGAATCGCTGAAAACAAAACAGCATAATATGAAGAAAAAAGCCCCAAACTTAATAAAAACGAACTTTTTCTATCAAAATGTTCATGATATTATTAAGGGGAAAGATCAAAGTCTTATAAATTATTTTTAAAAAATTTAATCTTTTTTAACAAGTTCGAAATTTTGGCAAGAAATCTTGTTTTGATTTTCGTTATCGGGTAACCAAATCGTTACGACAGTTTGCAATGGATAATGTAATATAAAGTCACTCAGTTTTTTCCGGTGAAAAAGATTAATTTGGAAATTCTTGCAAAAATCAAATAATTGTTGGATTTTAAAGAAACTTTCAGGACTTGTTTCAAAAGAGTAAATTTTGTAGGGAAATTGGTTTTATTAGTTAAACGCAGAACTCATTTTGGAATGTAAATCATGTCATTTTTTTTATTAATTACGAGACGATTTTTCCGAAAGTCTGCTCGAAATAGTAAAATAAAAGATGCATTAAAACAACGCTATTTTTAATGTAGATTAACTTTTTCTATTTTTTAAACCATTTGGCCCTTTTCCTAAAAATCTACTCTCACTAGTTAAAGAAAAATGCAATAAAACTATCACACTGTTTTATTAGATAAGCTTTTAACTGTTTTAATTAAATAATATAATTTAGGATATTATGGTATGAAGAAAAATATTTTAGATTAATAATGAAAATTTAAAAGAATTGTTTTCATTTTTAATTATAACGATTTATAAAGCTTCAAAAATATTTCTAAAATATTTCAGAGATATATAGGCTTTAGGTAATTTAGTTATTAAGTGAAGACTATATTTACTAATAGAAAATAGAAATGTTTAGTACAAGTCGTCAAGCCATCGTTTTTTCTAAAATAAGTTTTAATTTTTTGTGCGTGTATTTGAAGCTTTTTTTCTATGGTAATGTCTGTGAGTACATTAAAAGTTCATGTGTTCCACTGTTTATTCCCCTTACAAAAAAAAGCATTTGGACAATTTTGTCAATTCTAATCACCATATACACTTAGTTATCTCGCACCTGGCTGTCATCACACGCCATATCATACGGGAAAGGTCAGAAAGATCAACACTCAGTGATTAAGAAATAGTTTTAGTGTAAATTTCATGCTATAATTAAGCAATATTTGTGTAAATCCGATTAATTTAACAAAAGTGCCTCCACGCAATTACCAAACAAAAAAAAACAAACAAAAAAAACAGCATAACATGATATTAAAAGATTTTAAACTTAATAAAACAAAGTTTTATTATTAAAATGATTATGCTATTATTAAGAAGAAAGATCAAATTTTGTTGTCATTATTTTTTTTTAAGTTTGTAATCCTTTCTATCACGCTCGAAATTTCAGTTATTTATTTATTTTTTTTTTTTGTTTTCCGTCAGAGTTTCACGACATATTTACTTAATGTGACTATTCAGGAAAACGTAATATTACGTAAGTCGTTTTTTGGCGTTGAAAGACACATTTATTTGAAAATTCTTGCAAAAATCAACTAATTTTCTAATTTTAATAAAACTTTTAGGACTTATTCACAAATGAATGAAATTAATTACGCGATTATCATTTTTAGAAAATCTTTGTGAAAATATTTTTAGATCATTTATCCCCCACCACCACTTCAATTAATTACATAAAACTTCTAGAAATACATTATCTACACCAATGTTTTAATCATTTGTTAAATGCAGGACTCATTGAAGAATATAAATCATGTAATTTTTTATTTACGAAATCATTTTTCCGAAATCTGCTGAGAATAGTAAAATAAAAAATGCATTAAAACTACGCTATTTTTAATGTAGATAAACGTTTATTTGATTTTATAAATAATATAATTTTAGGATATCATATACTAAAGAAGAAGAAAATTTCGATGAATAATGAATTTTTATAAGAATTGTTTTCATTTTTTTCTTGCTAATTAAAGTTTCAAAGTTTGAAATTTCTTCTAATTACTCAGTGTCTTCGGTTATTAATTTATTAAAATGACTTTATTTACAAATCGAAAATTTAAAAGCTTAATACAAATCATTTAAAATTAAGATTTTTGAGACAATTTCTAATTTTTTTATGTTAAACTGCACATTTTCTTTTACGATGGAAACCTATAAGAGACTTATCATTAAAAGGTCACATGTTTCAAGGGTTGTTCGTATGAAATGTTAAATTGGGTTATATCAATTTTTAGTCACCATACTTCTAAAAGTGTGAACTGATTTACGACAACGGGTTATCATTGCCTACTTGAAAAGTCAACGAGTCAGACGTTTTTGATTAAGAAGTATTTTTATTCTAAATTTCATGTTATAAACAATTAATATTTGTTTTAAATCAGATCAATTTAACTTTAAATTTGTTAATTTTCAAAAAATAATTAATAAGAAATGTATATTTTATTTTTGCAAGATTTTTAAACCCGAGAATTAACCTTTGTTTACAAATGTGTCGATCGCTCAAAAAAAAAAAAAAATGGCCGAAAAATTGAAAGTTATAAAAATTTCAAATTTTAGATTTCAGTCAATACAATTTATATTTGAAATACACCCGAGTATTTTGCTTACTGGAAATACTAAATTTAATCATTTAGCTAAAGTGTCAAGAAAAAAAAATATTTGAAAAAATTCAATTTAGGTATCGGAAATGGAGTGGAGCTACCTTATTTAACTTTAAATTTGCTAATTTTCTAAAAATAACGTGTCACTGATGTATAGTTTATTTTTGCAAGACTTTTATAGGATGTGCGTTTTGGTGCAGTGGATATCGACTCGAAACGACAAATCGGGAAGCCGAGTTCGAATTCCAATTGAATTCGTTACATTCACTTGCGTGCGAATACCCTTGGAAAAGAAATTAATCCGTCTCTTCCCTCCAGTTATGGGTTAAATAACAGGACAGATTGGGTTCTTTAGCCTTGGTTGGCAACCAGTCTACCACAGAAAGTAACAGCAACCTACTGTGGAATAATCTTTTACCTAGTCAGTCATGTCTCTTTCGACACATGATCGCCCAAGCATGTATCACGATGGCATTTAACTGACTGACTGAATTTAGACATATGTTCCCATCACTATCATGAAAATCGTTTAAAATTAAACATACTGACTTGCCTGTTTTGCAATTAACATAAAGATTCTTAACGTAAATAAATGATAGTATCACTTTTTAACAATATGGTCTATAGCGACATATTCCCCCACTTGCACATACATGTGTCAGTGTATGTATGAATGCGGACGGGGCGCGAATGAGTGAACGAAAGTGAGTGTGCGTATATACACTCACACAAACACGCCTGTATTTCTAGAAAATTTATATATACAACCATGACTCTCTATCACTGAGCAATGTGTGTGTACGAGCGAGCGAAAAACGTTGTCACTGTTTTTGAATGTGTAAATGTAATTTAACTTGTGTTCGTAGGTATATTAATACATTCCATGCATACCACGTGACCAGTTCTTGTACCCAGGCTTGCCGAGGCAAACCAGGCCGGCTCCCCTTTGATCATAGCCGACATGAAAGGGAAGCCGGCAACAACTTTGTCTGATGTGCCGACAGAGAGCTGTAAACATTTAAGTAAACGGGTTCTGAACGTAATTTGGCAGATTGGTGGAGAATCGGGGAGGGGAAGAAAGGAAGATTCTCGCTTAGATCCACACTTAACTCCCGTTCCCATATTTGCTGGTTGATCTCTTATTCGGAGACACTGTTGACAGCATTAACAAAGCCTTTTTCTGGTTAACAATCAACATTTTAGCGAATTTTGTTTAATTCCTGAGAACTAAATATGCTTTTAATCTTGCATAGAATTCTCAAATTCCATAAAACCGAGAATTAACTCTTGTTTACAAATGTGTCGATTGCTCAAAAATGTCCGAAAAAAATTTAGATTCCAATCAATAATTTCTCTTTGAAATACACTAGTTTATTTTGCGTATTGAAAATAGATAGTAAATTGTATCATTTGGCTTTCAATTAAAACTAAAAAATAAAAGTTTCAAGAACAATTTTTTTTCTTTAAAAATTCAGTTTAAAAGTTAGTTATCGAAAATGAGTGGAGATCTAGGTACCTCCACAGATTTGCTAAAAAATGAACATACCATGATGAAAAATTCCTCAGACTTAATAAGAACAAAGTTTTATCGCTAATTATTTTGTTATTAATAAAAGAAATAACCAAAGGGTTTTTCGATTATAGATATATAATATTATTTGTTTATAGCATAAAATTTAGAATAAAAGTATTTCTTAATCACGGAGGTCTGACTCACTGACCTTTTAAGTAAGCGATGACAGCACTGTAATCAATCATTTTTACATATCTGGCCAAGTATGGTTGACTAGCTAGAATCGACATAAATTTATCAAACCAACGTGACCTTTTAATGATATGGCATTTATGAGCTACCATAACACAAAAAAGAAGGAAATGTTTTAATTATTTCAAATAACTTGGTGCGTGAAACTTTGTATTAAACTTTTCAATTTTCGATTAGTAAATACAGTCTTCACTTCTTAACTTAATAACCTAATGGGAACGATGATTGGAAGAAATTTTAAAAGATTTTTTGAAATTGTATAAATTATTATAATTAAAAAATAAAAATGAAAACAATTCTTGTAAAAAATCATTATTCATCAAAAAAGATTTATTTTTCAGACTATGATATGCTTAATATAGATTGTTTATATATTCAGTTAAAAGTTTATCTGAATCAAAAATGGTATAGTTTTATTTAGGTACCTCCACTTTTTCGGCAAAAATTTACGATACCTAATTTTAAAATTAAAATTTTAAAATAAAAAATCATTCTTCATTCTATTTCGAAAAAAAAATTAAACACAGTATAAAAAAAAAGTAGAACTATTCAACAAAAAAATTAATAGAAAATGAAAAACCTAGGCTAATTTCAAATAAGCAGGAAATAAAGTTTAAAAATAATTCAAATTAATTAAACATAATTTTCGAAATTAATTTAAATGTTTCTTTTTTATCACAATTAAAATAACTGTCAGTGTCATGAAACTGAAAGCGAAACTAAGAAAATACGTTTTTCTATTTCTAGAAAAATTGTGAACACAGTTGAAAAGTCAAACTACTCAACAAACAATTAGAAAATGAAAAACCTAATTTCAAATATGCAGGAAATAAAGTTTAATAATAACTGAAATTAATTAAACATTATTTTCAAAATAAATTTAAATGTCTTTCTTTATTATGTTATTTTTCGGAGTAGTTGATGACGTAAAACAAAACAAGATTTTAACCAAAATTTCGAACGTGTTAGAAGGATTAAAAAAATTTCAAAAAATAATTAAAAAATAATTTGGTCTTTCATCTTAATAATAAGATAAACATTTTGACGATAAAAATTTATTTTCGTTAAGTTTGTGGCGTTTTGCATTACGCTATGCAAATTTCCCGTGAAAAGTGGAGGTACCTAGTTTTATTACATTTTTGTTTTCACTATTCGGAGCAGATTTTCTGAAAGGGAGCAACTGTTAATTGAAAAAAAAAAAAGAAAAAGAAAATACATTTCCCAAGGAGTCCTGCATTTAACTAATAAAACAAAGTTCCGGGACGGAAGCAGTCAACCTGTCAACACCCTAAATAAACTCATACCACTGTGTTAAAAAATGCATTTCTGCGATATTTTAAACTTCTTTATTGAGTAATATTTATCTCAAATCAGATTGTTATGTTTTATAAAATGGCGAGTGTTCTAAAAATAGAAAAAGATAGACATACTGACGCCAAGAATTCAAAATTGAGCGGCAAAATAAGGAACCGTTTCTTTTGGTAGGAGTAGGAGTAAGAGTAGGTGTAAGAAGTATGAGTTAAGGACAGTAGTTTTGTGTAAGGGAAGACGCTAGTCAGTTGACCACTAGAGTCCAGAAGGGATAGGCTCGTTTGCTACTAGCATCCCACAATGAAGAGAATTTAGCTAATCTGCTCCTGTATCTACACAAAATTTAAAGGTTGTAACTTGATGTAAAAACCTAAAGTTTTATACCAAAAATAAACATCATTAATTCAAGTTTGTTTTATCTTCTAATTATACCAAAACGAAGCAACGCAACAAGATTAATTAAACTTAAAATCAGCTAATATTTCTCAAATAAAGTTTCAGAAAGTATATTTAATTTTTGAAAGATTTTTTTCATGAAAAGAATTACATTATTATAATAAATAGGTAAAAATGACGTTAGAATCAGTGATGCTTAGTGATTTTAAAACGAACACTCCTACCAGTCAATTCAAATTTAGTTTTTAAATGCAGCAAAGTAGTTTTCATATTAGAAATATTAAATTTAATCTGTTGACTTGAAATTACAACCAAAATAAAGGCTTTAAGTATCGCGTTTCTGTGGATGTATCTATATTTTACAGATATCAATCATAAACATTGTTTATTGTATTTCAAGAATGCCTGGATTAGAGTTCACCAAGGGTAAACAAATACATTTTGATGTTCAATCTACTCCACAATCCTCTTTATCAAAAATTATTATTTCATTTACCTCCAATGTTTTCTGATGACCCAAATATAACGGACTAAAATTTCTCTATCAAATTTCTCTACCGGTAAACTATTACGCTGGTTTATTCCAATGTTCAATTCAACCCAAATTTTCGACCAAAAGAAAAATAATTAATATCACCATATTTTTCTGGAAGTCGAAAATCTGTTTAAAAAAAATTCTAAATAAAAACTAAAAAGAAAGAATACGAATGACGTTTCGGCCGATTCGGCCTTCTTCAGGTGCCAGGAATTTTTAACCTTTTAAATGTGTGTATGTGTTTGACTCTATTTCTGACACCTGCCTCCCCTTCCCGTCAGTTATTTACTCGTAAATGACACACGAGCTTCTATATCAACAAAATAAAATAATTAAAAAAAAAGCATGCAAAGGTAAACTCCTCAGTTCTTCTTAGGGTTCATTATGCCCATTTACGTTTTCATTGTCCTTACGATACATATGTACACGCAACTTTTGGTTAAAATTAACTGTTTTTGGTGATCTCGGGCAAGAGATCCTTTTCACATAGTTCACTAGTTCAAGTGTTCTCTTTTTTTTTCTAGCGTTCGCAACACTCCTTACCAATTATTTCAGTCACATAAAAATAATATAAAAAAAGATTCGATTTATTTCGTAAATCTGTCCTTTTGATTTTGCCTCGCCTTCACAACAGGCTTTGTCGAATCTTTTGTTGGCTCAGTTCCTTCCACGACAATCGTGGACCCTTCTTCAATACCAGTTAGGGGTCCCAATGCACTCTGGTCAGACCTACCTTGGTAAAGTGCATTAATTGGAATCCCTCCTTCACTCATGCACTCCCTTGCTAGTTTATTCTGTCCGGTTGACAACACCGTACGCCTCTTCAACCACCACCAAACTAACAAGTCCACGTCTATCATTAGTATAATTCCCACAACGGTCGGTCAGGTTATTATAGCAACCAAATTCTCCCTTCTACCCGAATTTGGTGTACCTAACCTATCTAACTCCGACTTCAACCGTCTAAAAAACAACCTTATCAATTGGCTTTAACAACGCCGGCATCTTTTCTAGCGACATCTTAGGAATCTCTTTCACAATGGGTTCCAACAATCCCGTCCATGGTATTCGTTCCTATTAGCCCTAACAAAGCCTCATTTTTTTTCAAACACCTCTTTTGCTTGGTAGTAGGGAGGTAAAGAGATAGATGGACCATGAGATCCACAACCGATGGGTACTCTACAAAAAACAACGGAGGAATAATTCTTATCGTAGTGGTGGGCTTCCCTTCACACACCTTAGATAATGCGGTCTCTTCTTGTGTAGCCACCGCCCAAATTCCGTCAGATACACTGATTGCTTTGGGTAACATTACACTAGCTAATATCTCTACGTGATAATGATCTTTAACTTCCTTCTTATTTTTCTTAAATAATTCTAGTATACAGAAATTATGACTACCAGTCACGTAAATTGGACTTGATCCACTGGTACCTAAGGCATCATTCTTACATTTTTTCTGCTTCCCCCTTTGTTAATAGCATAAACTGTGTCCTGGTTAGTTTTAAAGCAACAAATTCTGTCTCTACCTTCTACCTTCTAGCCACCGCTCCTATCTTCGGCTTTAGTTTCGGATAGGGAAGGGGAAGATTCATCACCTGATAAATTTCAAAGGTACTATCTCTGTCCAATAATGGAACCGACACTAGCACTAGCAGTTTATCATCTTCCAACAAGGTAACACACCCCAGAGCACTATAATACTTCTATAACTGCTGGGTTGGGTAATTTAAGGGAATCTCAGATGATGGGGTAATTTAGCTTGTATATCCAGTAGTACTTCCCTCAATCGTTCTGGAGTTATTACACTCGGACACAGGTGTCCCAGTGACAGCATGTCTAATTGTGCCCTCACATGCTCTAACAACACCGTTAAAGAAAGAGTGACTTGTTTGACGTACCTTACTCAGTATAGTTAATACCTTTGCAAAAACCCCTCTAATTTCTGTAATTCTGTTGTTACCGACGTGGCTACGTTTATCACTTCTTTTCTAAAAACCTGTAGTTGGGAAATCAACCAATTGATACTTCTTATATTCTTAGCTAATTCCAGCCTAGTAACTTTGAGTATAAATACGCTCTCTCTAACCGACTTGTTGTCTCTGTTTCACCATTTTTAATTTCCTCTTAATTACTCTCACTTCGCTGTCGGAGACTGTACTAACAACACGCTTAACGCCTTTCCCATTATAGGTAAGTATCCTTCCATTGTCTCTCAAGTATTAGGGATTCCTGAGCTAAGGGGTCTAATATAAGGTGGTATTCCGGGGTTTGCAAATATTTTCCGGTGACTTGTGTCCTGGCTGTATCTAGGTTGTCCACTTCGACCTTCATACAGCTGTAGGTCTATAACCAAAGTTATCAACCACTTTGATCTAGTTATAATCACTTCGCTAGTCTTCTTAAATACAGTATTCTCACTGTGTTCCCAGGTATTAGCCACCACAGTTAGCATCGTCAGTACCACGAGTCTCCTCTTGTCATATGTCTGCAAGGAGATGGAGAGAACAGTTCGTCTTAATTGTTCTCTGATTGTTTTTATCAAGTGGTTATATCTTAAAGCGATACGGCAAGCAACGTCCCATACTATCACAAGCGCAGTACTTGCATGGGGGCTCTTCCACACAATCCATCAACGCCGATGATAAATGCACTGTTAGTACCAGACCGTCACTTATTCAACACAACCACTGTACTGGTTTTATTTAATATTTGGGCTAAATCGCAATTTTAGTGGTAATTCCTCATTAACTCTAGGCGCTTTTTTAGCTCGCCATTTACACTGCAATTGAGCTTCCCATTCACTCAGTTTTTCTTTCCTAAGGTTAGGCTCAATCACTTCATTCTCGGAATGTCCCGCTGGGGTCCGATTTACCTCCCTCAGCCTTCGTGTGGTAGTTGGGCTAATTTCAATCTCCTTATTCCCTTCACTTTCACTCTCAGTCTTTAACCCTTCCGGTTTTACCAACGTAGTTTTCTCAGCCTTTTCTATTGACTTTTCGTTTCGGCCCCTTTCCATTCTCCTATTTTAGCTAGTTTTAGATCATTCGCATGCACTCTCTTTACCTTCCCGGTCAAGTGGTCCCATATCACAAAAAAAACCGGACTCGTTTGCTCCCCTATCCTATATCCATCTCTGGTTCAATTTACCTTCTCTCAGGTGTATTTTATAATACAGTGGATCACCTATCTGGAAGTTTCCTTCCAGATAGGTGATCCACTCTATTTTTATTTATCCTATTGTTTCACCTTTTCTGGGCTCTTTGAATCCTCCTCCTCACCCGCGTAAAAAAAGTATGCTGTTGTTCTAATACTAGTTTTGGTGATGATACTCTCCCAAATACTTCTCCTAGGTCGTAGTAGATTGTCTATAGATAAGACTACATCCCTGCCATATATCAAGTAATAAGGGAAAAATTTTGTCGTCTCATAGCTGCTAACGCTTGAGTTACGAATAAATCACAATTTTCTCTGTTATCCTCTGCTAGTTTAGCTAACACATAAGCGAGTGTCTTATGAAATCTCTCTACCTTAACGTTACTTTGGGAGTGATACGGAAAGGTGGTTATGTGCTATATGTTTAATTCTCCCAACGTCTCTCTCATAATCTGACTCACATTCTCCAACCCATTATCGGTAACCAACTATTCGGGGGCCCCATACTTAGGGAATATTTCGTTCAGCAATATATCTGACACCAGTGTGCCTTCTTATCCAGTATGGCAAATGCCTCAGGCCAATCTGTCAGCCAGTCCACAAAACTCACTTTGTAAAGATTACCTATATGGGTTTCTCCATAGGGCCCGGAAATATCCATGCTTACTTTCTGAAATGGATAATTCGGAACATCCGTGTCTAATACTGGGGCAACCCTACTCCTTCGACTCTGTACTTGGCATGTTACACATATTTTACATGGTTCACAACATCATTAAACAACTTAGGCCAATAGTAAGTTCTCATTATTAATCCATACGTCTTATCAATTCCCTTGTGTCCTAACCTTCTATGACACTGGTCTAGAATTTCAGCTCTCAACTTCTCCAGTATCGCTATTTTTAAACTTACTTCCTAATCTCGTTCTGAAAGGTAATACAACACTCCTTCGTGCACTATATATTTGGAGGTACGCTCTGCCTCTACTCTGTGTTTGATAGTTGCTATCTCGCTATCCTCTTGGTTTTGCCTAATAAAATCTCTCCAGTGGGGTTCGGAAACAACCTCCGTTTCACTCGTTTCCTGATCTTCTCAACCAAGTCTTTCCTTCAATGACTGTGAACTGATCACATGAATTTGGAATGCTTTATCATCCACACCCGGCTCCAACCTGACAGATTCCGTCTTTAATTGCCTCGGAATCCTCGATAATAGGTCAGCACAGGTATTATCCTTCTCTGTCAAATATTCTATTTTGCAGTTATACCAACTTCAATGCCCACTCTTTTATCTTCTTATTCGTCCAGTCTCCCTCCAACAAATATTTGAGGGTTTTATGTTCTGTTTTGATGGTAAACACAGCCCCACTCAAATAATAATCAAGTTTCTGCACAGCATACAGAATGGCAAACGCCAATTGTTCTATTACTGGCAAACTATGTTGAGCCTCAGAGAGCCGATGAGACAAAAAATAGATCGGCACTTCCTCAGGCAGACCCGTTACTGGTTCATACTTATCGGGATATGGTTGTGTAAGAACCGCCTCAATACACTTATTGCTAGTATTGGTGTACAGCACCATGGGCTTACAGGTCTGGGTAGGCCAACAGGGGTACAGCTTTCAGTAATGGTTATTACCTCTCGATTACCGTTCAAAAACCTCCTCATTTTCCTCCTATAACGCTCAGGAGCTGTTATGTCCTCATCTCTTATTTCATTGCTACCTGTCTTATTCCCAGGCCTATTCTTATTCCGTACTCTCACCTGTTCGATTCACTGGGCACGCCTGTGCCAGCTCCTCTTCCTGCTTTATTTTAATAGTTTTATTGGCAGCATTGGTTACCAGTAAGGGGACGGTCCCTGATCCCTTGATAAACGAATTACACACGGTTATTTCTCTGTCACTATTATCATACCTATGAGTAAAGACCACTTGGTATAGGTCACTGTTCAGCACTCCTTCTGTTATAATCTTGCCCTTTCCAGATACAGTAGTCCTAGGGGGAAGCTGGGTCACCACTGGCAATTGTTAATAATTTTCTTCTCCCAACAGTATCTCTACCCTGTCTAATGTTAGGGTGGCGGGGTCAAAACAGATCTGTGCCTTATTCTCCCCAAAATTAACTCACCACACAAGTCAGGTCCCACATAAACCTTAAGTTTACCTCTGGTTCTTGCCAACTGGAAAGGTAGCCATGTTATACCCTCTATACTCATCTTGCTACTATCAGCCTGACTTATTAGTAGATTGACGGGACTAAGCTTCGTCTTCAGTCCTAACTGTCTAAAAACCTTGGCTAACCAGTGACACCAAAACTCCAGTATCGACAAGGGCCTTCACCTTCTTGTCTCCCAGCAACACATTACAGGTGAAGTCTGGCCCTTCCATGAGCAAACGGTATACCTGTGCCTTTCTCCTTCCCGTATGTTCTCTCCCTTTTTACCGCTTTCTCGACAACCGAGACATGGGAGCCGGCAACATGAGTTCCCCTTTTTCTATGAGCTCCAAATTTTGTCTAGGGACCCTCCTGGGTTGGATAGAGCACGGATGACTCTCTTTTCTAGGACTAGCAACACATTTCTCCTCTCTATACGGGTCAGGGTTGTTCTGTTCGGTGTGGTTCATCTTTCTCCTGCGAGAACAGGTTCGTCTGATGTTACCTGCTCCTTCACAGTGCCAATACTTTCACTCTTACAACTGTCCGAAAAGTTCCCGACTACACTTCTTCTCTAGCATCTCAGAGTTCTAACTTGCACTGGGGCTACCCTGCCTCTTACTTTCTCACGGGTGACCTATCTCTGAATCCGCTTCCGGTCCTTCTTTTTCCTCACTATGGCTCTTGGGGAGTTCCTTCCTACACCCCCTCTTATTCTATCCCAGAGTCGTTCGCTGGTGCGAGCCGCCTCTATGGCTGCGGCTAGGGTAATTAGATCTTCCTTTCAGCCCATCACCCCTCAGGTCCGTGTCATTCAGCACGTCCACATACACATCAGCCAACAAGGCCTGAATAGGACGACTGTCCCGAGTCGCTGACTCTGAAAAAGCCAACACCGCTAGTCCTGCGATTCTTTCCCGCAATTACTCATTAGTTTCTCCTTCTTGTTGCTGCAACCGGAATAATTTTCGGACTGCCTCAATGGCCGTACGCTCACTTGCATATTGCCACACCAGAGCGGATTTAATTTGTACTACCCCGCTATGCAGTTGGATACTTGCCCCGCTGCGGCGTCATAAGCTAGGAGCACTATTTCTTGGTCCGATAGGCCATAAATTACTTGCTTCTTTTGAATGGAGAGAATCCATTTGTGCAAGTCCGCTGGGTTTTCTTTATAAGTAGATAGCTTCATGTTACCTATCAGCCTCCTGAAACCTATTTCGGGGATTCCCACGTCCCCATAGCCATCTGTGGCGTCTGATCCTGTTACGCTTATCCTAGCGTCTTGTCAATTACTTCTTCCCCACGAGAAGAGAGACCAATGATAGAACGAAAGAAAACTCTTTAACTCTTTGGTCCCCACTAGTCAAATAATCGGATCACGAAGGCACCACCTTTAACACTGTTGCCCGAGGGGCGACAGTGTTAAAGGTGGTGTTAAAGCTTAAAGGTGGTGTTAAAGTGTTAAAGGTGGTGTTAAAGCTGGTTTAAATCTGCTTCCTGCCCACGTTGTGAGTATTAGATCCAGAAAGCAGACGTGTTGTTCGTTCACGGTCGACTGAAGATGTAAACACGGGAGCCGGTGTTAAATATTTAGAATTCAGTGAAAAGAAGAAGAAAAAAAATGTCCATAGAAAGCCGAACAAACAAATGTTCGATGGTGCACTGTTAATGTCTTTTAAATACAAGAAAAGAATAGAAAAAGAAAAAGGTTATAGAAAGTAAAAGTTTTTAGCATAACAAGTCACACACGGGATTCTAGACAGAGAGAGAGAGTGCGTGTGTATGGTTCACTAGTTGTTAAATCGTCTCAGATGTAACTCTTTTCAACAATGTTCTCCAGACTCTTTTCACGGAGTCAATTCTTCTCAAATAAAACGTTGGGACCACGTGTCTTGGAAAGGTGCGGAACGGATGATACAATTCCGATTGTTGTCATGCTAGCGAGGAATGTTAAGTTTCATATACTCAGCGGTCTTTTAATGCGACTGCTGCAACGATATTTCTCAAAGTTTTCGTTTCTAACTCGTCCGCACACTTGCTTCAGCGAGAAGGAGGGGTCCTGATCTCAGATACGTCCGTGCGCTTTCACGGTCGCCGTCCGACTCTCGACTTCAGAATTACGACGTGCTTATATAGGTAACCGGCGGTTTATAAGCCAGGGCATTCACGTGCTCTTCACAAGCGATCACGAGTGTTTGTTGCTACAGGCAAAAATCATGTGACCTCCAAAGTAAACGGGCTTATCTTATGCCTGGATTAGATTTCACCACGGGTAAACAAATTAGTGTTTACATGTGAAAAAGAAAACGATTCAGTTTTACCTTTTCCTAATGTGCTGGTAGACAGGTGAGACTCGGTATTTTTATTTTTATGACGTCTACGTACCGTAGACTCGCTTGTACGAGATTATACACACGTTCCAAACAACAGACATTGAATTTGATTAGGGTTCTTCGAGCACTAATTATCTGTTCTTTTTGAGTTTGTTAGTTTTTGCTATGCAACCAAACGAAGTGCAACAAACTTTTTTTTATAACTATTGATAAATATATAAGTCACATACATCTGATTAATATCCCATATACCTGAATAAATTATTACATTGTTATTTTAGATGTTAATATTTAGTTTCAGATTGTAAAACTTGACATTCTATAACCTTCATCAGTTTTTAATCATTCATTTTATTAAAGTTTCTACTGTTTCGAATTCAACATTACTTGCAACAGATATTATTGTTTCTCGAAGATCATCTTTGCATGGATATTATTTTCTATTCTCATAAACATCTCTTAATTATAGATCCCAAGTTTTCTATTGAAAAGACACATCCTTGTCTTACGCCCCTTTCTATCTGTGTATATACGTTACCCAATATGACTGTATGTCTGTTTCTCTCTCTCACTCACTCTCTCTCTCTCTCTCTCTCTCTCTATCTATATATATATATATATATAGGTCGTTTTTCGATCCCGGCCAGAAGCAAGTGTATGTGTCTAGCTACAGGGATGAGCCGTGATACAGCGAAACAGATCTGTGTGCGGATGACTATATATATATATATATATATATATATATATATATATATATATATATTAGTCATCCACATACAAGCTGTTTCGCTGTATCACAGCTCATGTGTGTGGCTAGGCATCCGGTTGCTTCTAGCCAGGATTGAAACCTGAGCGAATTGACATTAGTCGGCGATTCTACCACTGAGATATGGGCGCTCGAAGAAGGCGGACTTTTTAGCATTATATATATATATATATTGTAACGTACGATATATATATATATATATATATATATATATATATATATGTATTTAGGATAAAGAAATAGGGTTGTTCCAACGAGAAAAATTGGTATAGAATAAAAAGTGTGAGAAGCCGTGAACGTTTTCTTTAAAGTGTAAATTTATTGTTTTTGTTATTATACATGTTATGATACATTAAGTGTCCATAATGGTATTTGTGACGCTACACGTGTTTCGAGTCTAAAATTAACTCTCTTCAGGAGAATAAACTTGTGGCTTTACGTATCGAGTTCCTTTTGTTTCTGTTCGCCAAGTTGTTGTTCTATAAATAAGTAAGTATTTTTTACTATTGAGTTATCGGTAGTGTTGTTTTTGTTATGTAGTGTTCCAAGGAGTCTAAATTTCCGTTCGAATGCTTTAAGATCTTTTTTTTTTTTAGGTCTGTAATGTTCTTTTTGGGGGTGGGGCAGAACTTTAGACCTAATTTTAGAATGTTTATTTCTTCTTCTTTTAAAGAGTATGAAGAAAGATTGATGAGA
The DNA here is from genome assembly GCA_037127315.1 of Ascarosepion bandense. Classification (NCBI taxonomy): domain Eukaryota; kingdom Metazoa; phylum Mollusca; class Cephalopoda; order Sepiida; family Sepiidae; genus Ascarosepion; species Ascarosepion bandense. The sequence continues at coordinate 1,189,189 of JBBBDQ010001059.1, read as the reverse complement.
ATGAGTTTTGTATTTTTTAGATTTTTTAAATTGGTCTTTTTCTTTCTGATTGGATATTCTAAAAAATGTTTATTAATTGGTGAAGTATCTCTATTCATTTCGCGGCGGTAGGTGTTTGGGTTGAAGAATGTGGTGTTTGTATGTCTGGGTGGTCTTTGGTGGGTGAGTGTATTTCCCGAGGCCGTCGCTATTACCAGGCCTATTCTATGATTAAAGTTGACTTGCTGACGTCACACTTAGTAGTGTTGTTTTACTACCCGGCGTCCGTCAGCGTTAACTTATTTTCAGAACCAAATTGCAAAGGGGAAAGTTCATTGTTTTTCGTTTCCAAAAAATAAGCATTTTATTTGATAAATGGAAACATGCCATTAAAAGGGAGAATTTTACCCCAAGTCCATTTAGCAAAGTGAGTAGTTAAAATTTTATCACCATTTATTTCAACAGTCGCTAAAATCAAAATTTGCTAAAAAATTAGTTTTGCCGTAGCACAAGAAAGAAAGCACTTTGTTTATAATATATCTTTTAAATTAATATAATAAAATAAGATATTATTTTTATTTCTTTGAATAAAATTGAAATAAAAATTATCTTAAAAAATATCTGAATTAAAAAAAATAAAATTTATGGCTATTCGTTCGTAAGTTTTTTTTTGTTTTTTTTCGAAATGTTTTAAAACTTAAACTGAAGCCGAAAAAAGTTGTTAAACATTATATTTTCTAAGAATATTTGAATTAATATTTTATTGATATTTTATTTAAGAAAATAATGTTTTCTTTTCAATGAGATGTTTAAAAAAATTCTTAGGAATAGAAAGTAAAATCTTACTTAACTTTTCTATACTTGCAACTTTATGAATCGTTTTTAAACATGAAAAAATATTCCTGAATTAAATTTTTTTATTCTTTTTTCTGTATTAACAAAAACTACAAAATTTATTTTTTAGTCAATTTTAAAAGAATTTGTTTTATTTTTAAGGTTTTTTATTTGAAAACTCCGTGAAATTATTTCTTGCAAAAGTCAAGAAATCACTATTACCGAAAATTAAAACATGAAAATGATGTTTTAAACTATTATTTCTGAATAATTTTTGAATTTATTTGAAACATACAGGCCTAAATCACACCACACTTGAATTTTAAAACCTAATTTTTAAAATATTTAATTTTTAGAAAATATTTAGCACAAAATGAACACCCTCAAAAAATATTTTCTAAACATTTTTTTCCTATTTGTGATAATTTGAAGTTAATTATCGATATTAATCCATAGAAAAAATTGGAAATAAAAAAATTAGAATTTTAACTGAAGAATAAATCTTTTATAGTTGGTTTAGGGATTTTTAATCCTTAAAAAAATTAATTAATAAGTAAAACATTAACCAAAAAAGAGTTTTGCAAAAAAATGATTTTTTTTATAAACAGTTTAACATCATAAATGAAATAGAAACATTAATTTTTACTTTTTTTTCCATTTTTTACAATTAAAATATTTTAAAAATGTAATTGAATTACCAAATATCCTAGGATTTTTAGGTGTATTTTTTTTAAAGGTAAAAATTTATCTTTTTATTTCATCCAGTAGGATTAACAATGGATTCAATCAAAATATTTCAAAATATTATTTTAAAATTCGAACTCCGTTGTTTTTTAGCAGAATTTCCCTAAAGACAATTTGTTGATATTAATAAATCTATTGGATTAAAAGTTCTCAAGACGTTTTTAAAAATCTATTTCAGATTTAGCTATCCTATCGTTAATTCGTTCGATTCATAATTATTTATTGCTGTTATGCCGTTAAAAAAAATGAAATGTTATAGTTGTAAAAGTTTAGTATCAGGAAGAGTTGATATGCTTCCTGATATAAACAGTTATTTTCAAGGAATTAATAGAGGTTCTCTCTCTGTTATATCCCAATGATGTAACAACAAATTTAGTACTATACAATTATATTGTTATTAATAAACTTGTAAAGAATCCTTCTTTTCTTCATTCAATGAATCAAAGAAAATTGTCTATGTACATAACATTGGATGTTTTGGCTAATGATGAACTTCTTTTTCATGTTGACTCATGTGGTGAAGGTCACAGCATTGAAAAAAAAATGATTATCTGAACCTCTTTTAATGCATTATTAAATATTTTTTGTAGCAAGGAAAATAATATTACTTGTAAGAAGTTAAGTAAAAAAAGAAAACTTCAAACATTCAACTGAATTTTGAGACATAAAAAAACTTTTATAAGCTTGATTTTTAAAAAAACAGTAACTTAAACTTATTTAGTTTGAATTAATTTGCTTGAATTTAAATTGTTGCATTTTTTAATATTTTTAATTAATTTGCTTATTTATTGTTGCTTCTTGTTTGTTCCTAAATTCTAATGGTTGCTTGATTGCTATATTTGAGTGATTCTGATTTAAAAATTCTTGCAATTAAAACAAGTGATTGGGATTTTTCATAAATTAAAAATATGAAAATTTAAGCAGTGTTTGTTAAATTTTTAGAATTTAGACGAATAAACGAAAAGTTTTGTCTTTAAAACTGTGTTTATTTACAAACACGACCGACAGTCAGTAGTCAACAATAATGTTTATATTTTCTTATTAATTATTGTTCTTCTTAATTTTAATTAAAATTCATAAAACCAGCATAAATAAAAAACATGTGACTTTCTTTTTTTTTCTGTTACATTTTAAAAAGTTTTAAAATCTTTATTAAAAAAAAACGACTTTGTGATTATCAATATTATCATGAAGTGAGAGACACGGCTGCTACGCTAATTCATGACTCTACTACCGTGACGTCACATTTCATCGCTTCGGCCTTGGTAATATATAGCGACGGCCTCGGTATTTCCGTACAGGGATTTGTAGTAGTAGTTGTAGTATTGTACATTCTGTGTTTTGGGGAATATTTTGTAGTTTTGTCTGTTTGTGTTATGAGTTAGCGGCCCTTTACGTGTGTTCGTTGATGTTTGGCCTGGTATGGGTGGACGTGTAGGTATGTGAATATTATAATTATTGTTATGAAATAATTTTTGTTGTGTGGATTTGTTATTATGTGGTTCGGTATGATTTTGTGAGTGTACCTGATATTTGGATGTGTTTGTGTGTTATAATAATGATGTGGTCTGAAATGTTTGCGTCTGTTATTTTGTTTTTTTGTTTCTCATATGGGTTCCTTGGGTATGTATTTTGTCCAGTGTATATATATATATATATATATATATATATATATATATATATATATATATATATATATATATATTATACTAAATAATAACAAAGCACAGGAGAAATATAACCGAAAAAATATCACGCACACCAACCAAACCCTCTTGTAACTGTAAAACAAAGCATGAGTATCTCTTAAATGGCAATTGCCTACAATGCAATATAATAAACAAAGCCACCGTAACATCAGCAGATACCGATGAAAAAGATACATCGGAATAACTGTGACTACGGAGTTTTGTTACAAGAAACCTGGCTAATCGGAAGAATTTCATAACTTTCCATGTTCTGTTAAAAAAGTGTTATATTTGCTGCTAGTTTCCTTGTTTCAGTGCAATCCGATACATTTCCAATTACCTAACCAAAGACCAAACATAAAATTTTATTGTAAGGGATTTTGGGTGAAGCTACCATTTTAGCATTTATTCTTATATAAAAAATATATTAATTACTGAGATAATAGTGAACATTTTTTAAACCTACACCTAGAACTATCCGATAAATTCTTAAAATATGAACATAAGAGCAATGATTTATTATTGTCATTATTATAATTGTTATTATTGGTTATACGACCTGTTATGAAAATTTCTAAATGATGATTGAAAAATAAATCTATTATTGACAAAAAGCACAAGATGAAGCAACAAATATTTAACACTATTCGGCCAAGATCTCATTATTCAAAAATTATCAGAATATATTCATTGCGATTGCATCAATTGATTTAGTAGAAAAATTACAGACCAGAAACTTATCACATGAAGCATAAAAGCAAGAAAATTATCATTTACTTTTTTTCGTTTGAAAACAATTCTGAGAACTCAAGTGGAAATTAACTGATAATAATGGGAAAATAGGTCGATCAAATCAGAAAGCTAAAAGAAAAGGTGTGAATACATTGTTTTCTCAGGTTTCTGTCTCTTTTAAAAAGTTGAATCACAAATAAAATTATATTTGTATAATAATACAATTGAAAAACTCTTTTGATAAAGTAAATAACGTGCAACAGAAAATGAAACAATGACATTTGCTTGGCTGAATCTTACCTGTTTATCAGCTCCTATTTTGAATTTGGTGTATGTGTTCAGGCATAATTAAACTATCCATTGCAATCTATTTGTTAATCATTGTTCTGTCATCAAACAAATAATTCTCAAACAACCCAACCATCTGCGCGGTTATATCCTATATTTATACCACTTTGAGTAAAACATCAAAATTGGTTGATGTGTTTTAGTAATAACTGATGGAAATGCCGCCAAATTACAAGATTAGTCATGGCACTGTTCTTCTTCACTGTTTAAGGTGGCTCATCCATAAATTAGTGACAAGCGTTATTATATGAAACACGCCAACAACTACAAAGGGTTTCAGTGAATGGGATCTATCCTTCCAAAATAAATTTATACAAACAAAAAATGTAATCAGTAGCAGGAAGTTCGATAGCAAACGCGTTTTATAATCGTATCAGTAAGAAAGCGGGAATATTATCTAGAGAAAACCACCAGATAATTGGACATATATGCATAGGCACTCTGCATTCATGTTTCATGTTTTTTGCTCATATTAAGCATTAGTATCTACAGAGATTGTAGAGATAATTTACACGCATTTTACATTCTAAACAGAATTCACTAAAGTCTCATTCGTTTCGTCAAATCTAAAATATATAAAAAATATATAATTTTATGCTTTTGATTAGAATTGTAAAGAATATGTTAGACATGATAAGTTGAGATATTTATGTTGTTTTTTTTTACATTAGGCATTACAAGAAACTGGTTTTCCTCAATTTGCGAAAATAGTTGATATTTCTTTTAATATGAAAACGAAAGTATTTATATTGGTAATTGTGAAAGTGTTGTGAACCTCAAAAGAAACCAATAAGATGTGGTTTATCAAATATGAAATTGTGTGGCTTCAGTCATCAATGTAAATAACTGTATTTGCTCTTGATTGTTATGGTTTTGTGACTTAATAGACAACAAACAACACGGTAAGGTTAAGAACTAACACTTTTTTATGTATGTGTCTCTTATGTAGGAAAGCGGTTAAAATGGCAGTTATTCAAAACTTCTGTTTTTACTCTCCCACAAGGTTGTCATAGAGAATATTTATATTGAAAAAGCATGACAGATATATCACATTACTGGTGACAATTTTCTTTCGTAAGGATCACTTTTTCGCTTGTTGATTTTGTGGTTATGCGATTCGATCAGGCACTAAATTCGATCGGTCATCAAATGACACCCACTAGTGCTTCAGCCACGACATAGAAATCCATCTACTTGCGTGCACCATGAAATCACTTTCAATATTTTGTTGCACGTTTTCAAATTCTCCTGGGAAGAAATCAATAAAACATCAAATGAATTGTAATACTTTACGAATATTTTCACGCTAAATTTGCACTCTTATTCTAGTTGAAAACATTTGTAAGCAGATGCGTAAGTCAATTTGTAAAAAATGATGCCGAATATTTTTTATTCTTATATGGTAACGAGCATAAAAAATTTGGATGTCCTGTCTTAAACCTTCTTTATGGACATTGATTTCAACCAGTAAGTTGAGAATTTCTCCCTGAAATTCAATAAATAATTTATTCTTTTATGTTATTCATACTTTTAGCGGTATTTTTCAATGCGGCTTCAAAGACGATGATGTAATGAAGCTCCCGGTTGGAGATGTCGCTCACCGTTTCTTTATCACGATAAGTGAAAAAGCAGACTACATATATACATATACTAGTGTGCGGAAATGCACTAATACGTTTACACACGCGCACACACATGCACACACACACACACACACACACACACGCACACACACACACATGCTCATATAGACATGTGATTAATCAACACACACACACACACACACGTGTGTGTGTGTGTGTGTGTGTGTGTATGTGTGTGTGTGTGTGTGCAGGTATGTACGTATCTATAAAATGTATATACATGTGTAATCTGTGTGTGCACGCGGGAGTGCGTAGCTACATCAATATGTTCTTAACTTTGTGATGAAAAAATATTCATTTTACAAGAATTTTTCTATATTTTGCATCATAAGCTTTCTTTCTTTGTATTTATTTTATGTTTTTTTTATTTTATTTTATTTTATTTTTATTTTTATTTTTGTCAATGCACTTCATTCCGAAGTGAATATTTATTACATAGTGCGAATAATAAGCAAGGAAATTTTAATTGAGCGAATGAATACCTGTCAGCAAATGGATTTATTGATCCATTCTCGTACATGTGAATACATGCGTGCCTAAAATAGGTGTAGGTTCGTATCTATGCATGAGTATATTTGCAGAGACATATGCATAATAATTCGTCAGTTGTTCATTGCATGCATGAATTCACGCAGACAAACATCCGCAGAAGTATCAAAAGTCCTTGGATAGACACCAATTATTGCGCAAAATTCCCACTCATCCAGTGAACGGTTGTAGAAATGTTGGCTGCCTCGGTAGCTGTCCGCCGATCCCTTATATATGTAGGTGCTGTATCTTACATGTGAATAGACTGGTTCATCACGTTCAATAAATGCTAGATTTAGTTAATGTCAAGTGAACATGATAGATTATACCGATCGAATATTTGACACACCAGGATATATATATATATATATATATATATATCAAAGCCGATTTCTAAATAAAGACACGAAAACAAATTCCTTCTCCGCTATCTAAAACCGTATCATGACCAAGAGTCTTAATTAATATTGCATAACCATAATCAGATAAATTTATTCCAAATTCATAAGCAAAAAGAAAAAAAAAGAAAAAAAAAAGAAAAAAACTAGACAAATAACAAATAACAAATAAAGCAAATGAAATGTATACAAAACAAATTAATACTGAAATGGTCATGATCTCCAGCTTATTTTTAATTAATTTAGTTATACATATAATATGGAGATCATGATCATAAATAATCCTGAGCATTAACTACAAACAAAACAAATGGATAAGAGCTTAATCCATCCTTCTCTCAATTCCCTTATCCTTCATTGTCCTCTATGCAAAATCTGCAAAAGGAGGCGTGGCATTTGGCTTGAATATCATAATGAACTGGTCGTCATACTGGTTTCTCTTCAAAGCAAACGTATAACTGATGTTTTTGTGCACCACAACTTTTATTATTGACTCCACCGCATCAATTTGCTCAATCTTAGGCCTCATCGATTTTCTGAGGACATGGATGACCTGGACCTGCTAAAAGTGTTCCGCTGTTTTTATGACGTGGACCATTTGCAATATTTCGTTCTCTTGATCTAAACTTATTTATAAATGGAACTTTATCTGTGTGTGTGTGTGTGTGTGTGTGTGTGTGTGTGTGTGTGTCCGTTACCTATAGACTCCGAAACGGCTGAATCGATTTTCTCTAAAATTGACACAGTTGTACTCTAAGTGTCTGCGAGTGTTCTTAGGTAGGTTTTGTGTCGAGGTACCCCCGATAAATATTGAAAATCGATAATCGAAAAAATCGGGTTATAGAAGGAGTGGTCCGATTTTAATCAAATTTGATACACTCATAGACAAAGACATAAGAAACGATATTCAGAAGTTTCAAGGTTGCAGTTCTTAAAATAGTGCAGAAAATCGATAATATATATATAAAAGCTTTCATTACACCCGAGCAACGCCGGGCTATACTGCTAGTCATGAATAATAAGTTCCACCACAGGGTTCCAAGTTGTTACTGGTCTTGAACAGGAAATATCCGGTCAATTTTGAAAGCCTGACATTCTCTCAATCGCTGTGTTTGGTGGCTAGTATCATAGACACAACGAGTCCGTCTATTTCCTGATTTATACTGAAAGCTACCATGTTAATGCTCTCGATACGTCTGAAAAGGAAATTAGAAGATTAAAATTTGGTGTATCCCACATTACATTATGTTAGTTGTTTTCTATTAACGACACTGTAAAGTTGTGTTCTTAAACACACACACACACACAAGACAGTTAAAGTCCGGCTTCCTCTACTGAGCGCCCATAGCTCAGAGGTAGAATTGCCGGCTGATGTCAATTCGGCTTTCAATCCTAGCTAGAAGCAATCGGACGTCTAATCGTACTGATGAGCTGTGATACAGCGAAACAGATCTGTCTGTGGATGACTATATATATATATATATATATATATATATATATATGTGTGTGTGTGTGTGTGTGTGTGTGTGTGTGTGTGTGTGTATTTAGAGAGAGAGGGAGAGAGTTCATCCGATTACCGCAAGCAAGATAGTAAAGCCACTAAGTCACAAGGGGTTACTGAGTGTGAATGAACAAAAGTAAAAACATGATTGAGTAGCGAAAGCAATGGAAAAGTAATCAGTAAGACAGTAGATAACGATTGCCATTGGATTTAAATTTTTGAAGATTACAGATAACTGGAAAGAATGGAGCCGGAAGTAAAAAACCACAAGCGAGAATAGCGGGAAAACAAACTCTTACCATAGAACTTATAGTTACATCTAGCCAATGTAATTATATATTGAAGAGATCTTGTAACCAATCTAGTACTGCGCTTAAATTCATGAAGTCTCGGTACCATATGGAAGAGCTTATACGAACAATTACCATGAAAGTATTTATAGGAAAGGCACATAGAAGCAACTTTACGGCGGCGGAAAAGTGACGCCGAGACGCAGTGTCGGGATCAATGATATTGCTGATTTTACCAAGAATCTCTAAGTATACAACAGGAGCATCGGACAATATGTGGCAGCAATATTCTAATCATGGACAAATGGTTGACTTATAGGATAAATTCTGAAGAGAAAAACTGACACAATGAACCAACATTCCTAGCAGTTGACCTAGCAATCTCAGGTGAGAAGAAAAATCAAGAGAACCCAGAAGAGGCGTAATGATAGAATAAATAATAACAGGAAAAAAATTAACTTCCAACTGACTGATCAAGTATATTATAAGGTACACCTGAAGGAAGGTAAGTTGGATCGGGGGTAGATTCTTTTTATAGAATAGTTATTGTGGAGTTATTTTCGCTGTGGAGGCTAGTATTTGTGCTAAAGTTGGTCCTAATAAGTTCGACGCACAAAACGTTAGGAACTTGATATAATATGCATTACGCAGTGTAATCTTGCCAGGTTGCTGACTACTTTCGTATTCGACTAACTGTCGACTACTATCGTCCAACATCGACTGACCCTCGTTCCTATTACTACTCCTACTTAAATTAGGTGGGAGAGTCTATTCACTATAGAATAGGTGTGTTTCACCATAACAATAGTGGAACAGACAGGACCTGTTACTTACATAATTTGGGATCAAGTAACAAGGAAAGTAAAACGGGTACATGCTAACGATATAAAATTAACAGATCCAGATGAATCAGAAGGAGCTAAGGAGAGGAAAACGAACAGAGAAATGAGGGGGTAACCTTGGTAGAACTCGAAGAATTAGAGACTGATAACGAAGAAGAGGTGAAGGAAATTATGATTACCGCAGAGAGTTTGGAGAGAATAAAGGGGATCGATAATCGTGGAAGTAGATTCCTTGACGAAAGTAATAAAGCGAATGGTACACTGAAGATGAGTAGTGAAGGGTCGGATAGTTAGGAGGAAGAGGACGAGATTCCATTAGCCCAGTTGAAAGAACGGTTAGAAACCGAAAATCCATCTAAAGCCGTAGAATTACCTATAAATCTACGACTGAGAAGGGCAGTGAGAATTAAAGCTCCAGAATAGAGAAAATGAGAAAATTGATAAGGTACCTGCAGAGAAGGCTGAGAGGTGGGCCAAACTGCAGTTATCGCTGTTAACGGGTATGTGGAAGGGCCCCCATGGCATCTGTGACAACGCTGGCTGTGGACTGGATTACTATATTGATAACCATAAGAAGCGACAGAAGGGAATGTAAGAGTAAAAGTGAACTCTCATCTTTATCATATTGCAGATATGGACAAGGTAAGACAACTGATAGCGCTGATGCTGACTTTGACACTAAGTGTCTGGGAGCACAGCGAAAATACTGGATTTAAAAAGGTCAATGAAATGGTTATAACTAGATCAAAATGGTTGATAATTCTAGTGATAGATTTACAACCATAAAAAATAGCTCGTTTAGAAATGGAAATAACGAAGCTCAGCAGGGCTAGAAAACAAGTAGCTCAAGATTATCTAGCGATTGATGAGTGCCACCGTATAATGGATCCGTTGGCCCAAGAATCCCTGATTCTTGATAGACAGTGTAAAAATATGAGTCTATACTTGAAAGAGGTAGAGCTATTACTGACTAGAAAAAAAGAACTATACTACCTCTTGTGAGGAAGGCACAGAGTGTGTTATTTGGAACAGTGTCAGAAGATGATGTAAGAATGATAATGAGAAAATTGAAAAACGTCGAAAAGAACCAATAAGTAATAACTCAAATAGCTAGAGAGAGTGTGTCGATTCTTAATGTTACAAGGTTGGAATTAGCTAAGAACAAAGGTAGCATAAATTTGTTAATTTCCCATTTGCAAAGTTCAACTTTATTCAATGTAACCGGATCCTTAGCAGCGGAACTGAGGGGATTAGAGGGTTTTTTTCACACCAGTATTTCCAGTTGTTGTAGATAACAAGTAAAAATCCGTCAGACCAGTCAGTCATTAACCGTATTACTAGAGTATGTGAGAGCTCAATTGGATATGCTATCTATGGGACACCTGTTATCGAGTATAATAATTCCAACACGGTTACGAGAAGTGTTGTTGAGAATTGTACAGACTAGATTACCATATCACTTTACGTTACCTGTAGACCCCATCAAGCAATTATGGAAGTATTATACTTCCTGCCACCCATTCGTTAACATATTTGTGTTCGGAGATCTTAACACCAGTCATGCCAAGTGGCTAAACTGATTCAGCTGACATCACGCAATGAACTTAGCTATTTCTCAATCTCAGAGGCAAGTGATGGATTTCCTCATGCGCTTTCCCAGTATCCCTCCAGGACATGCTTCTCTACTAGATCTCTGCTTCACCTCTGTACCTGACTCCTGCAAAGTCTCGCAGATTTGCCCACTCGGTAACTCTGATCATGCTGTTGTTTCTATTAATATATCTCACCACTATCACTCCCCACAGGAGCCTCCAACCAACAAGATCTCCTACTGCTACCAAAGAGCAAACAGGGATGCGTTTCACGATTTCCTATGCGACGTCCCTTGGGAAAAAGTGTTCAGTCTCCAGGTTGAGGGCTCTTCCTGAGTGAATGCTGGCAATGATACTTTCATACCGATCAGTAAGTTCTGTCCTAAACCTCACTCCTTCCCCTGGTTCTCTCCTGCCTGTTCGGCCGCCATTGCCTACAGGAACCACTACTTCCTGCTTTTCCGGAGCCATGCATCTGACCACAACAGGCGTCTATTTGCCTCTGCTCGTGATGAGATTAAGAGGATCTTGAATGACGCCAAGCTGTTGTTTGCTGAAAGAATGAGGCAGCGCATAGCTGTCTGCAATTTCGTCCCTCCCTTAATCAATAAATTCGAGAACAAGGCCGAATGCTTTGCTCGTAGATTCTCATCAAACTTCACATTTGACTCGTCTGAAGTATCCGCACCCGACTTCCCTCTTAGAACTGAGGCTCAATTGAAAGATGTTCACATAGTCCTGTCTCTGGTATCTAAGATAATATCAATAAGGCGAGCGGAAGCGACTGAATCTCGGTCATTGTCCTGAAGAAATGTACCCATGAACTCTCCTTTGCACGCTTTAAATTCTATAACTACTACCTTTCTGCTTACTGTTTTCCTACCTGCTGGAAGTCCTTCACCGTGGTGCTTGTATTTAAGCACTCAGGGCAACCCTCGGACCAATCTAATTATCGCCCTTTCAGCCTCCTATTAATTTTTGGAAAAGTGTTCGAGGCTATCAGCAATGCTGAAATAGTACAACATCTTATTGCTTATAAACTTTTCTCAGACATACAGTATGGCTTCCGCTTTGCCAGGTCTACGTCCGATATTCTAACGACCATCACGGAGTACACATACCAGGCCCTCGATAACTTCGTCGAAGCTCGAGCTGTTGCCCTGGATATCTCCAAAGCTTTTCATAGGCTTTGGCACGGTGGCCTACTGCGCTAACTACAGGGTTATGATATCACTGGACGCTTGCTTGATCTGATCTAATCTTTCCTATCTAACTACATAATGAAGGTCGTCTAGAACGGACATATTTCCACATCCTACTACACGAACGCTGGTGTCCCCAGTGCTATATTCTCGGTCCGACGCTCTTTCTGATCTTCATAAATGATCTCCCAGACCTGATCAAATCCCAGGTAGGCATCTACGCTTACGACACCACCATTTACTTCCGCATCAGAAAGAAATCTGGCGAGGCGGACGAACATAACCTCGCTGTTGATTGTGAGAAGGACCTTCACGCTGAGGTAGACTGGGCACGATTTACGAATTTTGTCCAATTTTCAAACAGATCGGGTTTGCCATAGGGAAAATGAAAAGTTGATAGCTTTTCGTGGTTTTTATATACAGTTTTGCAGCTAAAGGCGACACATTTGTTCACCATTTTGTTAAGTAAAATATAACAAATCTTAAACAATATTTTTAAAAAGATAATATTTTCTTTACAATATTTAAAACGGGTACAAAGGTATTCAAATCAACAAGTAGGGATCGTAAAATCATGTATGTAAATAAAGATTACGTAAGTCCTTGAAAAAAACAAAACAAGGGAGGCTACTCAATTTTACTCTTGTTCTGCAAATTAACATGAATAAATGGGTGAAAAACATTTTATAAAGATAAAAAAACGTAATTTAAGAATGAAATAATGCAAAAATATTAAAACAGACTTTTATTACTTATTATTTCAAGAATTAATATAAACGACTTTTGTGTTACTTCACTTTTAAATTTTCAACGGTTTATGGGGCCCCAGCTTACGACATTTTCTTTAATAGAAACAATGGCCTCTTAGAAAAGTGGCCTCTCATGTGACATATTCGGCCGTACATATTAGTAGGCTGTGGGACAGAAAATATAAAAAGTGAATAAAGACACTGAATGGTTAATTAGTAAGAAGCTTTGAGAGCTCCAGGAGTAATTAAAATATAAATGTGATTGTTATTCTGCTTATTAGACTTGGCATGATGTACTGTGAGCATTATAACCTTGGTAGAAAGAGTTTTTTATATATATATATATATATATAATTGTGTGTACGAAGGACTGAGGTTATTGGTCTGAAAAGAAAATAAGATCATACACACTTCAATATATATATATATATATATTAGTCATCAACATACAAGCTTGTTTCGCTGTATCAAGGCTCATCAGTGTGGATATACACAGCCAAGGCGGTAACGCTACTGATGCGCAGGGAGCTTCATAAGAGTAAATGATTAGATAGGAGGACAGTAAAGAGAAAGACAAACCAGTTACAGGCGGTGTCAGAAAAAGGAGCAAGTGAAGGATGGGAATATCGATATGATGACAGTTGCAAAAGTAGAGAGAAAGGAAAAGATATACAGGGTGATGTATAAAGAACTAGAGTCAAGTGGTTAAGAGATGGGTATTAACATTGCATTTAAATTCCTGGAGGAAAGCGAGAATATGGAAGAGAGTTCCATAGGCGGGAAGTGCTAGAAGAGAAGCTGAAGGAGTAGAATTGTCGTCTGCATTTGGTTGATCTGTGAATGGGTAGGACCTTGTTGCCAGTCTGGTTGCACAAGTAAACTCCTGTTGCAGGGGCACTAGTGACAATTTTGTTGTAGCAGAAACCATGAAAATATTTATAGAACAGACAGAGGAAAGCCATATCCCGTCGGTGAGAAAGCGGCTGGTATCGAGCCGCCAAATCGGTACCTATCACATTACTGAATATCCTTTGGAGCCTATCAAGAACACTGAGATGAACAGCGGGGGTGCCTGACCATATATGACAGTAGTATTCCATGCATGGACGGATGGTTGATTTGTATATGTGCAAGATGGATTCACGCGGAAAAACATTCTGGCCCGACACAGTGACCGAACCTTCCTAGCAGTGGATTTAGCTATTGACTCAATGTATTGGTTCCACTTAAGATCTGAGGAGAGTGTAAGGCCGAAGAGGTGAAGTATATTGCTCTTAGGGAGAATCGCTTGGTTGAAGCTTATGGAAGGCAGGAGAGGTTGCCTGTGATGATTGACAGACATCAGCTTCGTCATAAACGCATTGAAATTAACAAGCCACTTCTTTCTCTATTCCACCACTGATTGTAGATCCCTTTCAAGATCAGCAGCGTAATTATGTCTGTCCGCCTTGCTTGATATCTTACTGATGCGGGAGTAAATTGTGGTGTCCTCTGCGTAGATGCCTACTTAGGACTTGATCACGTCTGGGAGATAATTTATGAAAATCAGGAAGAGCGTCGGCCCTAGGGTAGAGCCCTGAGGGACATAAGGGTTTGTACAGTAGGATGTGGAGGCATGTCCATTGAAGACGGACTTCATTATGCGGTTAAATAGGAAAGATTTAATCAGATCAAGCAAGGATCCGGTGATACCATAACTCCGTAGATTGCGTAGAAGGCCAGCGTGCCAAACCCTATCAAAAACCTTGGAGATGTCCAGGGCAACAGAACGAGCTCTTATCAAGGGCCTGGTGTATGTACTCCGTGATGGTCGTTAGCATATCGGCCGTGGACCTGGCGAAGCGGAAGCCGTACTGCCTGTCTGAGAATAGTTTATGAGCAGTAAGATGTTGAACTATTTCAGCATTAATAATGGCCTCAAACACTTCCCAGAAAATCGGTAGGAGATTGATAGGGCGATAATTGGATGGGTCCGAGTTCTTAACCCGAGTTCTTAAATACAGGAATCACAGAAGAGGAAAATAAGAAGGAGAAAGGCAGTAATTATACAGTTTGGACAGAGGAGAAATCAAGGGCAAATTTCTTAAGGACAATGACTGGGATTCCATCACCTCCGCTCGCCTTGTGGGGGTCAAGTTTTGGTATTACCTTAGATACCAGTGACGGGATAATGTATACATCATTCAGTTTAGCCTCAGTTCTAATAGGGAAGTAAGGTTCGTGTACTCCAGACAAGTCAAATGTGGAGTTAGACAAGAATCCGCGAGCAAAGCACTCGGCTCCGGTCGCAGATGCTGTGAGGACCTCAAATTCATTGATTAAGGAAGGGATGGAGGATTTGCTGTTGTTCAGCACATATTTAGATAATCGCCAATAGTCTTTGGAGCCGAACTTGCGCTCAGCTATGCGCTGTCTCATTCTCTCAGCAAGCAACCGCTTGGCGTCATTCAGGATCCTTTGCACTCATTACAAGCAGAGGTAAATATGCGCCTATTGTGGTCAGATTCATGTCTCCGAAATAGTCGGAAGTAGTGGTTCCTGTAGGTAATGGCGGCCGAACAGGCAGGAGAGAACCAGGGGGTGAAATGAGATTTAAGACAAAACTTCCTGGTGGATATGAAGGCATCAATGCCAGCTTTCACCCAGGAAGATATCTCAGAGGCGCAGCCATTAACTGGGAGATCGAACACTTTTCCCTTAAGGAACGACGCATAGAAAATCACGAAACGCGCCCCAGTCAGCTCTTTGGTAGCAGTAGTTGGGTGAGAGGGGTGAGAAATATTGAGAGAGACAACAGCATGATCGGCGTTGCCGAGAGAGCAAAGCTGCGAGACTTGGTAGGAGTCAGGTACAGAGGTGAAGCTAATAGAGAGGCGTGTCCTAAGAAGATGCTGGGAAAGCGTGTGGGGAAATCCACCACTTGCGTAAGGGATTGAGAAATGGCAAAGTTCATGGCATGGATGCTAGCTGAATTAGTAACGGAGTCTTTTAGCCACTCAGCATAATGAGCATTTATATCTCCAAACACAAATATGTGAGCGAATGGGTGGGAGGAAGTAGCCTTATCTATATTGTCAGAAATGCTATCTAGCAGGGAGCAATCAGGAGATGAGGGGGGGACGGTAGAGGATGAAAAGGCAGCTAACAGAACTGAGAAGTAACAGGTGAAGCCATATATGGATGGTCAGGGGATTCGAGAGATGTCACCCGAGCTATAGCATAGACTATACCGTAGACCCCCAGCCCATGTATATGGAGGGTAGAATCCTTCCTTAAGAGGGGAAGATAGCCAGCGATTGAGAAGTCAGAGGATGGAATTGAGGGGTTGAGATTCGTCTCACAGAACGCTAGGATGTCAGGCGACTTTTCGTGGAGGAAAGATTCTGCACTACAAAAGTTAGTACGAATATCAGTAAAAGAAATATGAAGAGGTTTTGGTGATTTAAGTTTGACTGGTTTAGATTTTTTTAGATATAGTTATTCATACTAAGGTTTGTTGGTAAGGAGAGACCTCAAGTAGAGGAGGTAGGCGATCTTTAACTACGATATGCACTGGAAGGGAAACTGGCGCGGGCTGCAGCAAAGTGTGACCTCGAGGTTACCCACCGAAAGCGCTTGCAGAGACACCTATCCATGCGCAACGTGGCACTACAAGAACACCGATATTATGCAACTATTGATCAGAGCAGCCGCTCTTGACGCGATGCAAGTGTTAGGGCTCCTAATTACCAATCGGAAGCAGCAACCAGAAAACTGCCAACCCGGTACCCTCACAATGAAGAGACGATGCTACAGACCACACACGTCGCAGGAAAATCACGGTAGCACCAATACTGAGTTCTGAGAAGAAAAAAGAGAAAGCCGGAAACCATTCCTAAACAGGGAACAAGAGTTAAGCCTCTACGCCAGTCCAATAGAGGTGGGAGGAGAGTGAACCGGTCGATAATAGGAACTATCTACTCCAATTAAAAAAAAAGAATAGGATGAAGAATTACTAAGTTTTAATTTAGTTAAAGTCCAACAGCTACAGAAATTCCTAACAAGTTAAAGAAAAACCAAACGTTCAATTAGGCATAGCTGAGAAAAAGCACAATTAAAATATACTTAAGGATATTTTTTTAATCGTATCACCCCGAGCAAGGCGGTAATGCCACTGATGTGCAGGGGGCTACATAAGTGTAAAAAATAATAATTAGCGGAGAGTGAAGAGGAAGACGAACCAGTTAGAAAGGAGCAAGAGAAGGATGGGAATACAGGTGTGATGACAGTTTCAAAGGTGGAGAGAAAGGAAAGGATATACGGGGTGGGGAAAGAACTAGAGTCAAGTGGTTAATAGATGAGTATTAACATTGCATTTAAATTCCTGGCGGTTGTAGCCGTCAGGAAAGCAAGAATATGGGAGTTCCACAGGCGGGAAGTGCGAGAGAAGAAGATGCAGGAGTAGAATTGTCGTCTGCATTTGGTTAATCTAACTGTGAATGGGTGGGACCCAGTTGCCAATCTGGTTGCACGAGTAAACACCTGTTGAGGAGTGACTTAGGTTCGTTCGAGCAGAAGCCATGAAAGTATTTATAGAACAGACAAAGGGAGGCCACATCTCGTCGGTGGGGAAGTGGCTGTAGTCGAGCCGCCAAGTCGGTACCTATCACATTACTGATTCTCCTTTGGAGCCTGTCAAGAACACTGAGATGAACGGCAGGGGCGCCTGACCATATATGGCAGCAGTATTCCATGCACGGACGAATGGTTGATTTGTATATATGCAGGATGGATTCAGGAGCACACCTCTTAAGGACTATCACTGGGATTCCATCACCACCGCTCGCCTTATGGGGGTCAAGTTTTGAAATTACTCGGGATACTACTGTCGGGGTAACATATACGTCGTACAGTTTAGCCTCAGTTCTAATAGGGAAGTCAGGTGAGGGTACTCCAGATGAGTCAAATGTGGAGTTTGATGAGAATCTGCGAGCAAAGCACTCAGCTTTGTCCGCAGATGACGTGAGAACCTCAAATTCATTGATTAAAGGAGGGATTGTGGATTTGCTATTGTTTAGCACCCGTTTGCATAACCGCCAATAGTCCTTGGAGCCGAACTTGCGGTCAGATATGCGCTGTCTCATTCTCTCAGCAAACAACCGCTTGGCGTCATTCAGGATTCTCTTGCATTCATTACGAGCAGACGTGAATAGGCGCCTATTGTGATCAGAACACTGTCTCCGGAAGAGTCGGAAGTAATGGTTCCTGTGGGCAATGGCGCCTGAACAGGCAGGAGAGAACCAAGGAGAGGAATGAGGTTTTAGACAATACTTCCTGGTAGGTATGAAGGCATCAATGCCAGCTTTCACCCAGGACGAAACCTCAGAGGATCCAAACAAAAATGACTTCTCGCAAGCCAACACATGGCTAGTAAGGTAAAAATTATTTATTTATTTATTTTTTTTGCTTTTGGATAGAACCATTGAAGCAGTAGGGAAGTGTGGAAGCCCGTATGTGACCTGTGGGCGAGGAAAAAGAAGGAAAAAAAGGAAAGAAAATGTCCAAACATTCACAAAAATTTTTAACAAGCTAAAGAAAAATCAAATGTTCAATTAGGCATTGCTGAGAAAAAGCAAAATTAAAATCATATATACTTATCGCAGAATGGGAAACTGTTTTTAAAATGTTCTTCTCTAGACAGTTCATTGGCAATGAGAGCATAATATATTAGTCATCCACATACAAGCCTGTTTCGCTGTATCAAAGCTCATCAGAATGGCTAGACACATCCACCCGTCTCCAGCCGAAACCCGACCGATTTGGTGTTAGTCGGAGTCTCTACCCGCTAAGGCGTAGGCGCATGGTCAGAGAAGGAAAATTTTAAGGTGTTGTATATAAGCAGTGTATACACACGCCAGTCACCGAAAGAACTCAATTTATTCCTGAAGAGCAATGCATACATCACAGAAGTGGAAATTACAGAAGAAATATTATTAGTCTATATTTGGAATGTCAAGAGCTGTGCTGTGAACTGTTGAGGACAACCAAACAAATGCATGAGTAGATTAATTTTTCCTGAAATAGTCATTGGATGTATATATGTCAATTACGAATAACAGAGAGAAAGGGTAACAGAGAGATGAGGTATGGGCGATGTCACCCCGAAATGGTAATAATGGTGGTGAGGAGATATGCCATAAAACAGACAACTCCAAGTGAAAGAGAGGCGTCTTTGAATAATCAAGATGTTGATATGCTGTAAAGACTTTGAAATGTTAATGTACAGAAAGTTAATTTAGAAATACAATCTTTTTGTAAGTGTACAAAGGATATCAAATTACTAATAGAAAATGACTGGAACAATAATAATTTGGAACTTTAAAAGAGAAATGGATTTTGACACTATAAAATGGAGGTTAAAATTAAGGATGTTTTGATCTATATTTTTAAAGCAAGAATCTCCATAGTTTACAAAAGAACGGCAGAATAATTAATAGCAAGGTGATAAAACCAAGGAGTTTTGTAGTGAACCTTGAAAACAAATCTGTTAAAAAATAAATTGTTTATTCTCGAAGGAGTGAGGTTGTATGATACCCTTACCTCTCCTGGTCTCAAAATGATGTTGAATGCGCTAACTGGCCGTAAGTTACTCGCATCAGAGTTTGCAGCTGTTCGCTTCCGTTCCGCCACAGGTGATCGAAGATATCAAATGATCAGTCAAAGATCTTTCATTCTCTCTGCCTACGCTGTGATTTCTGATCTCAGAGAAGTAAAAGATCTGGAGACAAGAGGCGGTAGAATCTTCGTGCTGTTTTTCTCAAATACTGGAAACAAGAAGTGGTTAGGTGCACATGCAGAAATAAAGGGAAATAGACAAGAACAAGAAATGACAAGGCAGAAATGAAAGCCAGTCTATGTGAACTAATTGTTATATTGTAATTCTGTGTACATTATGAGATGGAGAAAATAATAAAAAAATCAAAAAAGGAAAAATAAAAATACAATTCAATTTTTTCCAAAATTCACAAATTACTACGGTTGTTATGTTGTTGTTGTTACTAATGCAGTCTTCTTGCTTTCTCTGCCCATCAGCAGTGTTCATGCCAATAAAAAATAATAATAATCTCTCTTTCTCTCTTCTACACACTAGGTGTAGAAGAGAGAAAGAGAGATTATTATTATTTTTTTTTTTTTGTCTTCCACTTCACGTGTTTTTCGTCGGCGCCGCCAATGCCAACGGCTTGGATCTTTTCTCTGTTCTGCTCTCGATATTCAATTCCGTTGTGGAGAAGACGTTGGGCTGTTTTCCTTTTAAAATATAACGTCAACTTCATTTATCTGCTTCGGCTCAATTAACCATATTTTTCCGCCATGTCGGCTCCGCTTCGCTGACCTTACCCATTCACCTGTCAGCGTTAATTATAATCATATTCTTACGTGATTGGTCCTTTTCAAAAATTTATAGATAACTTTTGTTTTCAAGTTTGGTCAGTAGGTTCCTTTCTTTCAGTGAGAGAGAAAGAGAGAAAATAACAAACAAGCAAGGAAGAAAGAAACAGAATTTCTTCCCCTCGCAGGCCATCTGTGTTTTTTATAAGTTTGTTATCATATCAGTTGACGTCTTATACATGCCCTGTGTTTCGCCTCTCTTCTAGAAAAAAAAGTTGATTTTTTTTATTCTGGGAAGAAGAAAAATATATACACGCACAGAGATATTTTCCAAATATCTATTCCTGGGTTTGAATCCAGGGTCCGTCGATATCTGTTTAACGTGTGTGCATAAGGAACACTAATAGTGTTACGTTTATACTTTGTCAGTACGTTTACGCTAGAAAGGCAGATACGTCAGAAGTGGAGCACTTGAAGCTGGTTCGCTTAATAAAAGAGTAGAGAAAAACAAAAACCGGGGGAGTAGGAGATGGCTTTCGTCGAATCTAGCCGAAATGAGTTGAGAGATGTCAGAGATTAAAAGGAAGCGTCCGCTGTGTGTTGCTGATGCTGAGAGCGAAGAAGCGAAATACCGCGGCTAAAATCTAAATACCGCACTTTTACTAATAGTATTATTACTGTTACTACTACTGAAAACGAGAACGTCGAAGGTTGTAGCATTTGCGCTAAAAACAGACCATTAAGAGTTAAACAAAGGCCACATCTCTCCTTTACCATATTCGAAGTGTTTGTATTTTATTTGGTTATTGTTCATATACACGAGACATTCAACTTTGTGTAACAAGAATTGTTTTGCGTGTGTGTATGTGTATGTGTGTGTGTGTGTGTGTGTGTGTGTGTGTGTGTGTTTGTGTGTTTGATATATAAAAAACTTTTGCCCTTCCAAAATCGCTTCGACTTGGTTATATATTTTTTCCGTTAATCGGATTATAACCCTGACGAACATACAGGGGTACCAACATAGAGCTTCCGAATTTCTACAATCTGATTACCACTCTCCAGGATCAAAACAATCACAACGTGACTGGAGGGTGGCATCGAATTGACATTGGGAGCTGGAGACTTGTGTCTAACCTGTAATACCAATGGTCGGTCTTTTGGAGTGCGTCGGTCCAGTGGGGTTAGAATAAGGCGTTACAAGTCGTCGGGATAGTTGTTTCCGACCGGCGGTCTAAAGTTTTCTTGATACATTGTGGATGGTGTTACCTCTCTGTTCTCTGCTCCCTTGTCTGTTTAATTCAATTTTATTTTTCTATTTATATATAAAAACAGATTTGACATCGGTTATCTACTTTTTCTCAGTTTGTAAGTCGCTCCCTTTTCATTGATTTGAAAATATTTCACAAAGGCTTGCGAAATTTTACCTTGGTCTTTTCTTCGGCTCGGAGCCAATTCCATTTTCTAATGGTCAAAAATAGATTTCACACTGGCTCGCGAATTTGAAAACAGTGAAGAAAAGAGAGGCATTTCTATTTCGTATTCACTATAAATACATGTTGTCATACGATTATTAAAAAAACTTTTACACAGTGGCTTATGAAAACCAAGAGTTCTAAGACATCACACAATTTTATTAAAATCTTCACTGGAAATCAGAAAAATAGTTTAAAATATACAAAATAAATAAATAAATAAATAAAAAGCACTTTAAATTTTCCTCTTCCCCTCTATCCCTCCAGTGATCATCAGGTTCTTCAAGCCCCCTTCTTCGTTACGTGTCCCAAACACTTCAGCTGTCTTTTCCTGATATCAAGTATTAGTTTCCTTTTTGTGTCCATCCTCTCCAAAACCTCGTTATTGCTTGTGTGCTTTGTCCATGGTATCCTGAGCATCCTTCTGTAGAAATCCATTTCGGTTGCTTGAAGTCTTTCCTTTATCGTTGATGAAATTGTCTAGCATTCGCTCTCATATTGAAGGACAGACATCACATAACAATCCAGTAATCTCTTCTTTGTTTCCAGCGAAATTTTCCTGTCTCTTAACACTCTACTCAGCTTCTGGAATACATCCCTGGCCATACCAATACGCCTTCGGATCTCCGTAATGCACTGTCCGTTCCCTATTAGAACACTTCCCAGGTATTTAAATTTCCTGTTTGACTTTTGTGTGACCAGCTTGTTGTTGGCATTTTGGACTCCTATTTTTACTGATCAGTTTTCTTGTAGTTTATTTGTAGTTCTTTCTTTCCGCTTTCTTTAATTACTTCTTTACAAGAAAACTGCATGGTCACTGTCATTTTCACGCTTCAGGAGTAATTTGTCTTCGTGTGCGAATTTCAGTTTCTAAATGCGAAAACGATAACCAATTTTTTCTGTATTACTTGCAACTGGTAACCACATTACAAAAATGGCCAAATATTGTGAGACTCTTCACATAGAAATAGACTATCTATCTATCTATCTATCTATCTATCTATCTATCTATCTATCTATCTATATATATATATATATATATATATATATATATATTATTGAATTTGGAGACTTTAAAATTTATTTTGACCCCATTTCTAAATCCTTACGCGTAACTTAGAATTATTAAAGACATCGGAATTCAGATCAGAGATTATATCCAGAAAGCAAAGAATTTAAAATATAATCGTAAATAAACGCAATACAAATTCTTTTGCCACTAGTATTTGCAAAGAATAGCTTTTGTGAGTCAGTGGATACATATGTCCGTGACTACTTTCGAGATGAAGCTGGAAACGAACTGTTGATTTTTAAAAAACATTTTTTCTGGTTTAGAATTTTCTAAAAGCATTTTATTGCATTTTTACTTTGAAAAGTATTAAAATATAACATCTATTTATTTTCCACCGGAAGTAATGATCTTAAAGGAATGTGCGTATCTATATGAAAATCTGGATTATATTTTAAAATAAATGAAACATTGTCATTGTAACTTAAATGACTTCCTAAATAAAATATTTTTTATATCTGCGTTTGCACTATATACATATTTCGAAAGACACGCTTCAAGACTAAAAAATATTTTTTGTTTCATGAAAATTAATTAAATCTGTTTTTATCGATATTCATGCACGTGTTTACGATAATAAGAAGAAATCTTTGAAAACCCATAAATGAACCACCTCGTGTATATTGTAGAGAAATGGAATATTTTTGTATATATGTTTTAATGAATGATATTTTATAAATGTACTCTATGTAGGCAGTATGTCAAAATCCTGTGGTCCTCAGTGAAAATAAAAGTCACTGTCTCTGAGTATGACGGTAAAATGCATACGGCAGCAAAGTCTCTAATTCGGAGGTTGTCAGGGGCATGGAACAACCTTTTAAGTGCTGTTGTTCCCAGGTCCACCCTGACCCGGAGTGGTAGCACTTGTTATGGTTCCAGCTTTGTTTAAGTAATTAACCTCCAAACTGAGGTCAAAACACTATGAAAGAATAGACTTTTATAGAAATATATACATAAAAATAGACTTTTATGGAAAAAAAATAATTTTTGAAGGAAAAATATTACCAACAATATATTTTTGAAGGAAAAAATTATTACCATACGTTTTTGGAGGGAAAAAATGTTACCATAATATATTTTTGAAGAAAAAATTATTATCAGCAATAAATCTTTGAATACAAAACTAGAAAACATCTTCAGTTTTCTAAAAACAAAAAATACAAAATAAACTTTCATCAAAATCTGATTAAATCAGCCTTCTCACTATAACCGAACATTAAAAACATACCTCAAAAGCTCACCTTCTTGGCATTAAATAACCCACAGAGGTTGATATGCCCTTAAACAAAACTCGAACTCAAACTAAATCTGACACGTATTTATTAGTTGAATTTTGATCTGAAATTTTCATTGAATAATTTTTATCTATATGATTAATATTTATCTCCCATTTCAGTACAATGACAAGGAACAATTTAATGTTGAAAAATAAATACTTGTATTTTGAACAATAATATTTCATTGTAACGTTTCACTAGAATTTGTTGAAACAACAGTTTAACTTTTAAAGTTCCAGGTACTACGAATCAAATGAATATTTAGAAAGCTTGAAGAAAATAGCGAAGATCTTGTACAAATTAACACTTTTATTTAATTTTATAAGTTAAACTGAAGTTGTAAGCCATTTCGACTTCATGAAAGATTACAAAAGACACATTTTAATAAGAGCTATAAAGGGCAGGTAATTATGGAGAGACATGAAGGTCCTTGAGGGATACGGCACAAAGTAGAAGTCAGTTCTTAATTAATGGTGAATATAAATGAGTGATTGGCGTCGTAGAATAAATAGTTCTCTTGGCATTTCTAGACCTCATACCATTTTGGCATGTTTATAACAGTACTTGCCTGCCATTTTGATTTTCTTAGAAATACATTTTTAAAATAATTAAAAAAAAGCAATGCTTAGGCTTACCATCCAATAAATTTCATATTATTTTATTTATATATCTATTTGAAAGGACTGCATCTATTTAAACTAAGTTCATTATTAGGACAGTAAAGGTTGACTTTTCGGAGCAGATAAAATTGTATGCGCAGAAACTGACTAATATTTTGAAATATAAATCACTTTCATATGTTTTTATTTCAATTCTAATCATCGCTTTTTAAAACAATAAATTTGCCGAATAGTGGAACAGTGAGAGAGAGCGGGGATCTATTTAATGGTTAAATACTGAAAATAGAAAACTTAGCCGTTAAATTATTATTTTTACTGTAGATTTTACTGGAATTGAAATGTACTCATTAAACAAATATCATGGAATCGACCTCTTTTTAGTGTCTTAGAAAAGCAAATCCCGTTTAAACTTGAAAGAAACAGCCGGTTTTTCAACCGTCATCAACACAATAATATATTTAAAGTTTACTTCGTTATTCTCAGCTGATAAAAGAAATTTCTTTAGCACTTTGCAAAAGAAGGACACGTAAAATGTGATCCCAAATATTAACACCAGAAAAACAAACGCAATTCTTAATGCAAGCATATATATATATATATATATATATATATATATATATATATATATATTGGGAGCCAATAATGAAAAAGCCGTCCATGTCTATCTGCGTTTCCTTCACAAACATACGAGGTATCCGCAGTAACTTTAATAGTGTAGAATCATTCCTCCAAACTAACTCACCCGATATCTCAGCTATATGTGAGACTAACCTTGACCCTTCTATCCCCTCCTCGGAGCTTTTCGTTCCTGGTTACCTTCCCCTCTTCAAGAAGGACTCCAATGTCCATATGCATGGACTTGGTGTATATGTCAGCGAACAACTCCCTCTAGCCAGGGTAACATCTTTTGAATCCCTGAATCATTCTTTCATGTGCTTCCGTCTCTCACTTCTAAGCTCGGTTAGCTATCTCTTCTTCCTCTACCGCTCCCCCTCCTCCTCTGACTGTTCGGTACTTGATAACATCTCTATCAATATCGACAAGGCCATTTCTTCTCACCCATCTGCTCATATATTTGTGTTTGGCGATTTTAACACCCACCACACCAAGTGGCTTGAAAACTCTGTCACCGACCTTGCTGGGATCCGCACCATGTATTTTTCAATAACCCATGCTCTAACGCAAGTGGTGGACTTCCACGCGCGTTTCTCTAATAACCCTAACGGAAGGTACTCCTTGCTAGACCTCTGCTTTACTTCCATTCCAGACTCCTGCACTACCAGGCAGCTCTGCCCTCTCGGAAACTCTGACCACGCCGTAGTTTCCGTCAACATCTCAATCCACTCTTACTCTACCCAAGAAAACCAGACCAGCAGAATATCATACTGCTACCAGAGAGCAGACTGGGATTCGTTCCGAGACTTCCTCTGAGACGACCCCTGGAACAACGTCTTCGATCTTCCTGTCGAAGACTGTGCGTCCGAGGTCTCCTCTTGGGTTAAGGCTGGCATCGATGCTTTCATCCCGGCCAGGAAATTCCAGCTAAAATCAAATTCGTCCCCCTGTTTCTCGCTTGCTTGCTCGGCCGCCATTGCCCACCGGAAACATTTCTTCCGGCTCTATCGAAGATACTCGTCGAACCAAAACAGGCTCCTTTTCGCCTCAGCACGTAATAAGTGTAAAAAAGTACTGAACGAAACTAAGAGGGCGTTTGCTACCAGAATGAAGTAACGCATAGCATCCTCTAAGTTCGGCGCCAAAGATTACTGGCGACTCTGCAAAAGCGTGCTCAACAAGAGCAAGACTTCAATACCCCCACTAATCAATGAATTTGAAGTTCTCACCTCCCCAGCGGACAAGGCTGAATGCTTTGCCCGTAGATTCTCCACCAATTCGACACTGGACTCGTTAGGAATACCTACACCCGACTTCCCACCCAGAACTAAGGCTCAACTAAATAAGGTCCACATTACACCCTTGCTGGTCTCCAAGATAATTGCAAAACTTGACCCTCACAAAGCGAGCGGCGGGGACGGAATCCCAATCATAGTCCTGAAGAAATGTGCCCCAGAACTCTCCTCTGTCCTCTCTAAACTCTATAACCTCTGCCTATCTGCTTCCTGATGGAAAACCTCCTGTGTAGTTCCTATATTTAAGAATTCTGGCGAACCCTCAGACCCCGCCAATTACCGCCCTATTAGTCTCCTTCCGATCTTCGGCAAAGTTTTCGAAGCCATTATCAACGCCGAGGTAATTCAGCATCTCACAGCCCACAGGCTTCTCTCTGACAAACAGTACGGGTTTCGCTTCACCAGGTCTACTGCTGATATGCTAACGACCATTACCGAGTACATATACCGGGCTCTTGACAAGAATAGCGAAGCCCGAACCGTTGCCTTGGTTATCTCCAAAGCGTTCGACAGGGTCTGGCACGCTGGCCTTTTATGCAAACTGCGGAGCTACGGTATAACTGGACATCTGTTTGACCTCATCCAGTCATTCCTCTCTAACCGCACATTGAAGGTAGTATTAAATGGGCATGCCTCCCAAAACTACCATACGAACGCGGGCGTCTCTCAAGGTTCTATCCTAGGTCCCACACTCTTTCTGATCTATATTAATGATCTCCTCGATGCCATTAGATCCCAAGTAGGCATGTACGCCGATGACACCACAATCTACTCTCGCCTCGATCAAAAACCCGGTGTGGGCGACAAAGCGAACCTCGCTGCCGAGCTTGAAAAGGACCTCCAATCCGTAGTGGCCTGGGGTAGGAAATTGCTAGTAAATTTCAATGCTTCTAAAACGAAGCTGTTATCAACTAACTACCATAGACAATCGCATCTACCTGCCATTAGCATGGAACAGGCTTGCCTCCCAGAGAGTAAAACACTACGCCTCCTTGGCCTTATTCTTTCGGCGGACCTCAAATGAAATGACTATCTCGAATCCATTGCCAAATCCGCCGCTATGAAAGTCGGCTCTCTGTGCAGGGCCCGGAAGTTTTTCCCGCCTGAATCGATCCTGCACATATACAAATCTACCATCAGCCCATGTATTGAATATTGCTGCCAAATCTGGTCGGGTGCCCCTGCTACTCTCCTTAGGCTTCTTGACAAAATACAAAGGAGAATCTGTAACGTGGTTGATACTGACTTGGCAGAGTGGCTGCAACCACTCTCTCACCGGCGTGATGTGGCTTGCCTGTGCCTCTTCTACAAGTACTTTCATGGCTTCTGCTTCGATGAACTTAGATCATTGGTGCCGCCTAGACCCGAATTTACACGAGATACTAGATTAGCAAATAGGTCCCACCCTTTTACAGTTAAACAGATAAGATGTAACCGTAACTTCTACTCCAACAGCTTTTTTCTCGCGCTTTCCGCCTGTGGAATTCCCTTCCACATGTCTGATTTCCCGACAGCTACAAACTCCAGGTGATTAAATGTAGGGTCAATAGACACCTCCTATCACACTAACTTCCAATAATTCTCCCAACACTCTCAACATCTACCCAACCCTCATTCTAGGGATCCTTACCCGCCTATCACCCACCCTCTGACATTTCCTATATTTAACCATCCTTTCTCCACTGTGTAGCCTCCTGCGCAATAGTGGCAGTGAAATGCCTTGCTTGGGGTGAAACGCTTATAAAAAAAAAAGTTATTTTCTACTTATGTACCATGTTATAACGATTCATAGGCGCAGTGCATCGCGAGTTCGTCTCATTGACCATTACTACTGAGTAGTGAGTTCGACATTCACTTGGTGATCTTGTATCCAAAGACTTATGGCGACACAATCTTAAACCTGTTTTAAGGCTCATGTTTCTATGCAAATAGCTCAGCTACTTAAAAATGAATATGCACAGAAAGGCTAAGAAGCATCAGAAATGTTTTAATTCTGTTTTTCTCTGTCTTACACACAAATACATTAATATATTATACTATTTTTCATCTATTTATATACATGTAAAAGATTATCTACTTACATCTAGACAAATAATTAACTTAAATTAGAAAATGACCGACTAAGCTAGAAGCAACAAGTAGAGCTTAATTGTACGTGTCAGACCCACCACCCCCACTTGTGAAGTCACACTCTCATTTTAAGCGACCCACAATCTGTGTCGTTCATGCAGACCCAAGAATACGCATGACAACGGACCTAATGCATTTTCAAGAAAATCCCTCTGTTTCTACACAAGAAATCCGTTTTCTCAGAAGTTTTAGAAGCCGACACCGACGAAAAGGGCCGCAACTTTGATGTATTACCCTAATTAAGTAGTGCTGTTTTAATGATGTTAAATGATGCTGGGCCCCACCTCTACTCCTTGCCACCATCTTTCCACGTCGACTCTCTTGAGTGATTTGGGCTTAAGATTTGTCTTCTCGGTTCTAGCTATTTTTTTAAAAATCTTCTTTCTGTATTTTTCGTTTTTATTTTTGTGTTGGACACTGATGTGGGAAAGTGCTGAGAGCATTTAGAAGAAACTTTTAAAAAGTGGAAAACAAGAGAGCGTCAAAATTTTATATGAACGAATGAAAGAATGAACGAAAAAATAATAATCGCTGAACGAATATAGAAAATATGAAAATAAAAAAAATTACAATCAAGAAAAAATGAATTCAATGTACACTTTCAAAATGGAAAGATTCAAAGAAAACAATTTTTAAAAAAGGACAGGAAAAGAAATATC
This sequence comes from Ascarosepion bandense, assembly GCA_037127315.1. Taxonomy (NCBI): domain Eukaryota; kingdom Metazoa; phylum Mollusca; class Cephalopoda; order Sepiida; family Sepiidae; genus Ascarosepion; species Ascarosepion bandense. Next base: position 1,159,614 of record JBBBDQ010001059.1, on the reverse strand, counting down.
AATGAACCAAACGAGTTAGACGAATGAAATGGAATAGATATTCAAAACACACATTTTTGCTTTCATTTAGAATCGTTGTTCTTTGTACAATTTAAAAAACGTCCAAATAATTTGGATGAGAAAATGGTTAACCATGCAAGAAGCAACATCTCTACCCATATTTTACATGTCAGAGCCACCACCCTATCTTATTTTAAGCGATCCATAATATAGAATCACTTGGGCATTGTATTTTTTGTAATGAAATATTCTGCAAGCATACTTTTAACAATTAAACTGGTATATTATTCACCTATTAAAAAATTATTTGCTCGAAAATTCGCAGTAGTTCAAGTAGAAAATATTTAGGATGTGGAGATAATGCTTTAAAAATAATTTTAAAATCTAATGTTTTAATATTTTTCTAAAAACCGAAGATCGAAGTTAAATGAAAAATTTGAATAGCTTGTTACATATAACTTAAGAAAAACTTTTGGTGCTTGTTTCGTGTTTGGAGAAGATTTAGAATTTTAAATGCCGCTTTCTTAGAGAGGTAAAACTAGGGTAATATAATCTTCCTCTCTTTTTTTTACTTCCAATTTGACCATATTCTTGCGTCGCTAGGTTTGGTAAACTGATTTACATGTAAGGTGAACAGCCAAGTAAATCCTGCAAAAATGGCAATCTCATAATATCAATTTCGTCGTAAATTTTGCAAAATTTGAATGTAATTTTAAAGCCACCAGAAAGACGAAAATACTTGAGTGTCTGTAAATTGAACAAGGTAAGGATAAACATAAATCGCACGATATCATGCTTGTTTTCGCATAATTTCTAAGCTGACATAGCATGTAAGCTGTTGATGAGTATGTATGTTCTTCATTTATTTTTTTTTTTGTTTAATCCCCAAGCAAATGATAAAAGCCACTAAAATTCAAGTGGTTATTGAAGGTGAATGAAAGAGAGAAGACAATAAAGGGACAAGATTTAAGGATATATAAGTTAACGAACGATTAACATTGCATTTAAATTTTTGAAGATCTTAATTGCTGGGAAAGAATTTTACTAGCGAGACATACAGAAGAAACTAATAGAATAAAAATTACGGATGCAACTAGCAATTTTGACAGTAAAATTATGGGACCTAGCTGCCAGTCTAGTACTACGCTTAAATTCGTGAAAACGATGTAGATGAAAACTCATCAGAATAATTACCGTAAATATTTAAAAACTTGTTGTTTGTCATTATGAATACTCATTGGCATACTCTTAACTCTCTATGCAAAAGTGAATGGTAAAATGCTTTTTAGCATAAAAACTTAAATACTTAATCCAGTAAGGAGAATAATGAGAATTAGAGGAGGGGTGAAATTTTGTTTTTTAGGTTTGTTATCTTAAAATAGTAAAAGTAAAACCCACTTGCAATTATGTTTCTTGAACATTGTCACTCTTTCATGATATTCTTTTACTTTCTTAGACTTCAGTTACATGATATTTATAGATTGCAACTTTCATGGAAACTTTGATGAGGACTGAACACAGCAGTTGGTTTACGGTATAACATCGAGAGTATATTCTTACTGAGCGTAGGCAGGAATGTCAGCAAACATATTTTCATAACAAACTGAGATCGCTAATTTTACAAAATTGAGAGAATGCTAAAAATATGAGTTCCAAGGAAATTTCAAATTTAGGACTGAAGAAAAACAACCAATGGTTCTTCAAAAAGGTGAACTAGTATTATATATGAAAATTTGTCAAATTTGCTATTAGAAATTAGTTTATATTTACTATGATATATTCATATTGACAATGCAAAAAAATTACACAAATAAAATTCCCAGATAGTTCTGCATAACTAGACATTCATCTCTCCCCCCTCTCTCTCTCCACCCCCAATTTTTCACACACATACGTTAGACAGATAAACAATATTGTTCATAAAAAAGGTATCATTTCGTCATTTGACTGGACAATTATCTTAATATTTGAAACGTAAATTGATACTGTACGCTGAAAATATGTTGAAATATATGTGAGTGTGCATAAATATGATTAAATATTACAATATAAATATAATTCAATATATATGTGTGTGTAAATTCATGTGTGCGTATTTGCTGACGCATGCATGTGTTAGTGTTTAGTCGCTAAACGATCACACATGCACGAGTTCACATTTAAAGAAAGAAGTGAAAGATTTAGTCTCTTGCAAATAAACACGTATTTACAGATATAACTTTGCATAATAAAATGTACATAGAATAGAAATTTTTGCATTACTTGGCTTTTTTTTTTTTCGGATTAATCGGTGCTGACATTTGTCTGGCGTCGGTAACCAGTATTCAAATAGAGATAGAGATCCGAAGGTTTTGTGTCATTTATCAAAGCAAGTGTGGATCATTCTTGTGATTCTCAATTTTATCCAATAAACATCGCTTTTATCCTGACTTAAAGTTGAATGACAAAATAATAGAAGCAAACATTGAAATAAGTGAATCATAGCAAATTTCAAAATAAGTATGCGTTCATTTTTGGACGCAAACAAAATTATAATTGCTCACATGAATTTCTATTGTCAGCTACCGGGAATTATAACTTCAATATATATTCAATGTAAACATACATGCATAATCAACTCATTTTGTGATGAATATATAAACATTTATATAGTCACTCACATGTAGGCATTCATATATACGCTAGGATATATTTACATATACTTCAATATGTTTGTACATAATCATCAGATAAATTAGCTCATACCCACACTTGCATATGCGCATATTAACATTTGCGCGCTTACAAATTGATGTTGCATATTAAAAAGACAGACACACACATAAACACATATATAGAATTTGTAGTGGGAAACTTCTGTAGAGAGGATATGATATCACTGGCGCTAGCAGAAGCTGACTGTGGGGTGAACACTGATAGCCTTTATTCCACTCCCCATCGGCGTCGGATGGCGTCTACATCAAACGGTATATACATATAAAATATATCTTTGATCCTCCCCAAAATGCCGTCCATGACCAAGCGGAGCCTCTTGCTGCTTTTGAAGAAGGAGTGGGGTAGGTAAAGGCGGAACGACTCTGTGTCTTCCGGATGTAGCCACACAGTGGGAGCTAACTTTGGCTTAAATTTTGGCTTGCAAACTAGTCAGTAATTTCTTACTAGCAAAGCCAAGTTTTCTTGCTTGAACGTTTTCTCTGGCTTTTTCCATTTTTACACACACTCTCTCACTCTCTCACTCTCTTTCTTTCTCACCAACTAGTTATCGACTTTTTCAGACTCAAAACTTTTCTTATCAGCTCTCATCTGATGACAAAAGCTGTCTGTCATATCTTTCGTCTTCCTTATTCCCAGACTGAATGACATTTGTTGAATAATTATCATTCTTACATTTGATTTACATTCTGCCGAAATGACCTTGATATTCGAATGTCCCATTTAATAATCTGCAGATTTTGTATTCAATATTCAATTCACTCGATTTTAACCAATCATTAGTGAAAATTATGTTGCAGAATAAAAATGTATTCTGCATTTTCCACATGAATGATTATTTTTCAGATTTTTAGTTGCTGAAAAAGTATACTTCGTATTTCGTTGTCGATTGATCACTAAATAGGCAAACTTAATCTAGTAATGATCAAAATTTGTATTTAGAGTTGTTCTTCTCCTAGGCTTGTTGCCAACGGAGGTTAGATCCGACTCTGTCCTACTTTGTTACTCATAGCTGAGAGAAGAGGCGATGGACCTATACCTTTCACAAGGATATTTGCTAAAAAGTGAATGTCACGAACTTGTCTGTAATAATTGTGATGTGCAAATAGCACAGATAATTTGACTTTCATCATTATATCACGATTTGACAGCATAATTTTCGCATCGATTCAATGCCCAGATGAAAAGATCAATCGTTTCAAAGTATATTATGATAAGTCTTGTCTGCTTTTAACAGACAGAAATATTCATATTTTCATGTACAATTTGAAGTTCTTTTGTTCGTCAAAGTTGTAACGTTATCATTGTAAAGACTAATAAAAAATACGAGAGTAAATTTTTCTTATGTAAAATTAATATTTATTCATTTCGAAGACTTTATTCGAATGTAATTTTTCTCGCGAGCATTTAAGAGACTCTGTTTTTTTTTTACTGTAGGTGCTTATGCATCCGATTATTCCACGTGTGCACATCCTAAATTCAACTGAGTCGATCATCTATTTATATCTCAGAACCAACGACTGATATCTTTTGATGTGCGATTTTGCAACTGGTGTCTATGAGTCTACCTTCTAGTTAAACCCACTGATCCATCTGATTCGACTGATGCTCTGGAGAGATACCAAGGTTAATTTCTTATTTCTTTAGGGGAAGTCAATATAACTAGTGACACTACACATCATCTTTGCTTAGAACAAAAGTTCCTTATTGTCATTATATTCGTTTAAGGCTTCTGATATTTTCTGTCGTGAATCACATACTATGTATCCACCTTCCCATAGTCTTATCTTCCATTCTGTTACCATTTTCATTTCTTTTTGCAAAGTAAAAATTGACTTTTAACTTTCTTAACCATTTTTCGCTCTGTCTGTGATTTCTTTTGCTTCGAATAAATTAAATATTCACTAATATTTGATAGTATATAAGACCCCATATGTCTGAACATACTTTAAGTAATCCTTGTTACAGTATATTCATTCTGCTATGCAAGTAATAATCAATGCTTATGTATGTCCATTTGTTGCTTCTAATGAAAGTGTAAACAATACAAGATGATACATTTTCCTGTGATCTGTTTTAGATTTTCTATTTTGATGTAATGAGAATGTTCCTTCTCAAAATAAACGAAAGCCTAGATAACAAAATGTGAATATCAAGAAAAATTATATAAAAGGTATTTTGTAGAATTCAAGTTAAATGTGACAACTGAATGCTTCTCTAATGACAAAAGTCAATAGTCAGAACAAAAAGTAAAATTTGAGTACTTGAGATAAACGTTTGGTTAGATTTAAAATTTTTACGTCTAAGACGAACATCGAGCATTTTTGGCCATTGGATCATTTTTGGCAATTTTGAAATTCAAAATATCAATTTGATATGATTCATAAAAGTTTTAACTGCATAAATTCGACATTCACTCCGAATACATAAAAGCTGCGTTCTTGTTTTCTAGTTAAGTTACACGAATGCGCTGTATTTGTCGCTTTAAATAAACAAATCAAATAACTATTTAAAGTGGGTGCAGAAAGAAACACCAAAAAGTAAAATTGAAAAAATAACGAGAAAAAGAAAAATGAAAAAAAAGAAATGAAGAACGATACGATTTTTGGAATTTCATGGATGTCTTCATCGAAACTTCCAGAGCGCCTTTTACTACGATTAGTAAGAAATGTGCATTAGAAATACGGAATTAGTCTCCGGAGAGTTGCTATACAGCATAACTGAAATTAGGATGAAAAAAGAAAGAAAAACGGAAAATGAAGAGAAAAGTTGAAAAAAAAAAAAATAGATAAAGCTAAGAACTGAAAGCAATAAAGTAAAAATGAATGCAGATACTAAAAGATCTGTTTGAAAATAGGAAGGTCATTTATTATATGCTGAATAAAGGACAATATTTTAAGAACATGTAACATAAATAAGTCTCCAATAGTAAAAACATGCAAATCGAGTGAACAAAAAATTCACCCGCGTTGCATGTGTTCAAAGTATCATGAAAAAGAAAAGCAATGACAAGGCGAGAGAATGAAAGAGATAAAGAGAAGAAAGCGAGAGGAGAAAGAGGACCACGAAGAGAAAGAGAGACAGTGAAGAGAAAGAAAGACAACAAAAGCAAAAGAAAGTATCGAAAATATAATAAAAGACTGACAGAGGGAGAGAGAGAGAGAGAGTGAGTGAGAGAGAGAGAGAGAGTAGGTGAGAAATTGAATGAGACAAAGAAGACCAAATATAAGTGAATAGTGAAAAAGTGAATAGAATGCAAGAAAGAAAAGATAGAATGAAAATGATAGCGAGAATGTTTTATTAGTGTGTGAAAGTGTAAAACATGAAAGTGAGAGAAAGAAATAGAGAAAAAGAGGTTAACAACGAGAAGTAAATCAAAAGACGCAGCAAAAAGGGAGCATCTTGTGTGATGTGTTTACATAGCCAGTGTGTGGTGAACTTAACCGCGTTTTATATATTGCCGACGTCCGTACACAGAAGCGCGTTTTTCTTCAAAAATAAAAGGAACAGAAAGAAAGAAACAGACGGCAAAAGCGCACCCCAAGAGAATATTGGGTTTGTTGCAACATTGCTCACGCGCGTATGTGGTTAAATTTCATACATTTACTATAAAGGAAAGTCAGATAATGAGTGCGTGTATATTATGTGATTCTCTTATTCTGTGTTGCTGTCTACGGCCGCTTTTTCTATCACACACACACACACACACACACACACACACACACACACACACACACACATTTGCAGATTTCATAAAAAACGTTGTAATAATCTTGTTTTGGTTGGAATATCATTAATGTATTTCTCATGCGTTTTTTTTCGTTTATTTTTATATATTGGGTAGACATAAGTTAGATTCATGAAGAATGGATCTGTAGAAAGATGGTGAAGTTATGTAATGTTTTAAGTGTGAGTTTATAGTTGGTAGTAATGCCATTATGTTTTCAAAATATTTTCTCCCCAAAAAGTGTTATTTATTTATTTTTATTTTGTATTAGACTGGGATTAGTGAAATTAAAATTATATACCACGTCGTTTTGATATATATATTTAGGCACCTCACTTTTAAACTAAATTTTTAAAAATAAGAAAGTTTTCTTGAAACTTTTATTTTAGTTTTGCTTGAAAGCTAAATGATGAAAATTATTATTTCCAGTAAGCAAAATACTCTGGTGTAGGTACTTTCATTAAAACACTGAATAAAGTAGCGTAGTATGAAGAAAACAGGCCCCAAATTTAATAAAAACAAACTTTTTTCATCAAAATGTTTATGTTATTATTAAGAGAGAAAAAATTCGAAAATTTGGTAAAAAAAAACTTGTTCTGATTTTAGTTAGCAGGGAGTCAAATCTTTACGAGAGTTAACAATGGAAAACGTAATATTACATAACTCACTTTTTTCCGGTGACAAACATTAATTTGGAATTTCTTGCAAAAATCAAATTATTGTCAGATTTTAATGAAACTTTCCGGGATTATTCACAAATAAATTAAATTATTTTTGAAATCATTATTTTTACAAAATATTGGTAAAAATATATGTTTTTAGATCTGTTGCCTCTACTGCACCTAAATTCATGAAATTTCAAGAAATTAAATTCTGTAAGCAAAATTGGTTTTATTAGTTAAACGTAGGACTCATTGGCGAATGTAAATGTATTTTTTACAAACCATTTAGCCTCTTTCACCGAAAATCTGCAGTAAAACTATGGCATTATTTAATTAGATAAGCTTTTAATTGCTTTAATACATAATATAAATTTCAGAATTATAGTCTGAAGGAATAAATTGTTTTTGATTTATAATGAAATTTTAAAAGAATTGTATTCATTTTTGTTTTTTAATTATAATAATTAATAAACTTTCAAAAATATTTTTAAAATATTTCCAAGACTTGCAGACATTAGGTTGGTTGGTTATAAAGTGAAGACTATTATTAATAATCTAAAATTGAAAAGTTTAATACAAATCATTTCGCAATCGATCACAAGTGACATAATTGTACAATTTTTTCCCTGTAAGGCGAAGAAACCCTGAAACACATGAGCTTTTAATGTACACATAGAAATTACCATACAAAAAAATTAACTTCAAATACACAAAAAAAAATTGAAAATTATTTTAGAAATACGAAGGCACGATGATTTGTATTAAACTTCTTAATTTTCGATTAGTAAATGTAATAATCACTTAATAATTTAATAAACTAACCACAAAAAATCTTTGAAGTATTTAAAAATTATTTTTGAAACTTTATAAATTATTATAATTAAAAAAATGAAAACAATTCATTAAATTTCATGTAGGTGAGTAACAGCGATTTAGCGGAGGTACCTAATATATATATATATATATATATATATATATATATATATATATATATATATATATATATATATTAAAGATTCAATATAGTTTTAAGTTAAGCTATATTTATGGTTTAAAATGCTCAGTATCATAGTTAGACCGAATATAAATCTAAAAGTGGATATTGATATCGATACTCAGAAGCGACAGTCTTTTTCATGCTAAGAGCAATTGGCAGGCCATATATATGCATATATATATGTGTGTGTTGTGTATACGAGAGAGAGAGACAAAAGAGAGTGTATATATATATATATACACACACACACACACACACACACACACACACATATATATATAGTCATCCGCAGACAGTTATGTTTCGCTGTATCACAGATCATCAGTACAGTTAGACATCAGATTGCTTCTAGCCAGGATTAAAACCCTCTGAGCTATGGGCGTGTTATATACAATATAAACATACGCCAGTAGCTGTGTGTGTTCAAATTCATTATTGAATATATATATATATATATATATATATATATATATATATATATATATATATATATTCTGTATTTGGGAAGCAATTCGCTTTTATGCAGGTTTCATTAAAAATTATATATAAGTTATTATGGTTATGTTTTTTATGTTATTTTTCATGTGGTATGATGATTTTTTTCTTTTGAAGGCATAAATTGCACAAAAAATAAAATCCAGCCTCGATGATGGCTAAAAGTATAGTCGAAAGCGCTTGCATCAACAAAACATTCGGACAATTTATATATATATATATATATATAATAGCATACTACCAACTATAAACTCACACTTAAAACAGTATATTACTTCACCTTCTCTACAGATCCATTCTTCATGAATCTAACTTATATCTACCTAATGCATGAAAATATGCATTTCCATTTTCCAGAACACATACGAAATACATTAATGGAAAATCAAACCAAAAGAAGATTATTACAACCTGTCTGTGTTTCCTTCGCAAACATACGTGGTCTCCGCACTAATTTTTACAGCGTAGAATCATTCCTTCATACTAACTCACCTGATATCTTAACTCTCTGTGAAACTAACCTTGATTCTTCTATCCCCTCTTCTGAGTTTTACGTTCCTGGTTACTTTCCCCTCTTCAGGAAGGACTCCAATGTCCATATGCATGGGCTCGGTGTCATCGAACACCTCCCTCTAGCTACGGTGACATCTCTTGAATCCCTGAATCATTCTTTCATGTGCTTCCGTCTCTCACTTCTAAACTCGGTTAGCTATCTCTTCTTTCTCTGCCGCTCACCCTCCTCCTTTAACTGCTCGGTCCTTGATAGCATCTCTAACAATATCGATGAGGCCATTTATTCTCATCCCTCTGCCCATATATTTGTGTTTGGTGACTTTAACGCCCACCACACCAAGTGGCATGAAAACTTTGTCACCAATCTTGCTGGTGTCCACACCATGAATTTTTCAATAACCCAATCTCTTACGCAACTGGTGGATTTCTCCACGCGTTTCTCCAATAACCCAAATGGAAGGGACTCACTACCAGACCTCTGCTTCACTTCCATCCCAGAATCTTACACCGCCAAGCAGCTCTGCCCTCTCGGAAACTCTGACCACGCTGTAGTTTCCATTAACATCTCATTCCACCCCCACTCAACCCAAGAAACCCAGACCAGCAGAATATCCTACTGCTGCCAAAGAGCAGACTGGGACTCGCTCCGCGACTTCCTGTGTGACGTCCCTTGGAACAACGTTTTAAGTCTTCCTGTTGAAGACTGCGCATCCGCGGTCTCCTCTTGGGTTAAGGCTGGCTTCGATGCTTTCATCCTAGCCAGGAAATTTCAGCTTAAATCTCGCTCGTCCCCCTGGTTCTCGTCCGCTTTCTCGGCCGCTATTGCCCACCGGAATTATTTTTCCGGCTCTATCGAAGCCACGCGTCGGACAAAAACAGGCGCCTTTTCGCCTCAGCTCGTAATAAGTGTAAAAAGATAATTAACGAAGCTAAGATGTTCTTTGCTGCCAGAATGAATCAACGCATAGCATCCTGTAAGTTTGGCGCCAAAGACTACTGGCGACTCTGTAAAAGCGTGTTCAACAAGAGTAAAACCTCAATACCCCCACTAATCAATGAATTCGAGGTCCTCACCTCCTCAGCGATCAAGGCTGAATGCTTCTCTCGCAGATTCTCCACCAACTCGAGACTGGATTCGCCTGGAGTATCTACACCTGACTTCCCACCTAGAATTGAGGCTCAACTGAAAGACGTCCACATTACACTCTCACTGGTCACTAAAATAATCTCAAAACTTGACTCTCACAAAGCAAGTGGAGGGGACGGAATCCCAATCATAGTCTTGAAGAAATGTGCCCATGAAATATCCTCTGTTCTTTCTAAGCTCTACAACTCCTGCCTATCTGCTTCCTGCTTTTCTGCCTGTTGGAAGTCTTCCTCTGTAGTTTCTATATTTAAGAATGCTGGAGAACCCTCGTACCCCGCAAATTACCGCCCTATCAGCCTTCTTCCGATCTTTGGCAAAATGTTCGAAGCCATTATCAACGCCGAGGTGGTTCAGCATCTCACAGCCGACAGGCTCCTCTCAGACAAACAGTATAGTTTCCGCTTCATCAGGTCTACTGCTGATATGCTAACGACCATCACCGAGTATATATACCAGGTTCTCGACAAAAATGGTGAAGTTCAAACCGTTGCCTTGGATATCTCCAAAGCGTTCGACAGAGTCTGGCATGCTGGCTTCTACACAAATTGTGGAGCTATGGTATAACTGGACATATGTTTGACCTAATCCAGTCATTCCTCTCTAACCGCACAATGAAGGTGGCATTAAACGGTCACGCCTCCCAAAACTACCTTACAAACGTGGGTGTCCCGCAAGGCTCCTTCCTAGGTTCTACACTCTTTCTGTTCTACATTAATGATCTCCCCGATGCCATAAGATCTCAAGTAGGCATGTACGCCGATGACACTACAGTTTACTCTTGTGTCGTTCAAAAATCTGGTGTGGGCGACAAAGCGAAACTCGCTGCCGAGCTTGAAAAGGACCTCCAATCCGTAGTGGACTGGGGCAAGAAATGGCTCGTAAATTTTAATACTTCAAAAACGAAGCTGCTATCAATTAACCATCATAGACAATCGCTCCTACCTCCCATTAGCATGGAACAGGCTTACCTCCCAGAGAGTAAAACACTACGCCTCTTTGGTCTCACACTCTTAGCGGACCTCAAGTGAAATGACTATATCGGATCCATCGCTAAATCCGCTGCTATGAAAGTCGGTTCTCTGTGCAGGGCCCGGAAGTTTTTCCCGTATGAATCTATCCTGCACATTTATAAGTCTACCATCCGCCCGTGTATTGAATACTGTTGCCACATCTAGTCAGGTGCCTCTACTATTCTCCTCGGGGTTCTTGACAAAATACAACTGAGAAACTGCTCCAATGGACTTAGATCACTGGTGCCCCCTAGGTATGAATTTGCTCGTGATACTAGATTAGTTACTAGGTCCCACCCTTTTATTGTGAAACAGATAAGATTTAACCGCAATTTCTACTCCAACAGCTTCTTTCCTCGCACCTCCCGCCTGTGGAACTTCCTTCCATGCACTTGCTTCCCCGACAGCTACAATCTCCAGGAGTTTAAATGTAAGGTCAATAGACACCCCCTAACACACTAACTCGCATCCATTCTCTCAAACACCCTTCCCATCTACCCAACCCCCATCCTCGCTATCCTTACCCGTCTATCACTCTCCTTCTGACATTTCCCATATCTAACCACTCTTTCCAATCACTTTCCCCTATGTAACCCTGTGCGCAATAGTGGCAATGGAATGCCTTGCTTAAGGTGAAATGATTAAAAAAAAAAATCTTGTTTCGTTTCACTGATCGACACAGTGGTAACGACAGCAGGCATTACTCCCACTTACGCATATAATAGAAAATAAAATATCCAACCAAATACAAAATTATCGCAACATCTCGCTACATTTCAGCAGCCCACACGAAAATGACGTCTATAGACAGTCTTCTCTCACAAACACATACACATATATGAAGTAACGTTACCATCCAACCTGCACCTAGACATGCAAAAGTTTCTTCACGAACTCGCATACACTATTACACACTTTACCGTCCAAAATACATATTTAAAAAAATGACCTATTGGCTTAATACACGAGACACGTATCTGACCAATAGAATCTGACTCAAAATCATAACATACCAGTATTCTGTTTTTCATTTCTCTCTCGATCTCAGACAAAGCTTTAATGAAAGTAAAACGTGTTAAATTAAGATACGTTTCCTAGTTGCACTTTATTTTACCATCTGGTGGGATTCCGATCCATATATTTAACTCGTATATATATATTACATCAGCAGATGTGTATGTATAAATTTGTTCTTATTTATAAAAATATTTTCTAAGCTTGACATTGTTCAACCCACTAATAAGGAGTACAAATGACAGGAATTAATACTGTGTTCCGTCCGCAAGAATTTTCAAATTAATGTGTTTTTCACCAGCAAAAAAGTGAGTTGTGTAATACCACTAGCTGACGAAAAAAGCCCCCCCCCACCCAAAAAAAACAAGATTTTTAATAAACATTTCGAGCGTATTAAAAAGCATTATTTTTAAATAATTAAAAATTACTTTGACCTTTTCTCTTAATAATAACATAAAATTTTGACAATAAAATTTTGTTTTTATTAAGTTTGGGGCCTTTTAATATCATGCTATGCTGTTTTTACAACGAATGAGTGGAAATACCTATAGTAAATGTAATCCATGACTGTGTCAATACACACAAACCCATGCATGTAAAGGGCAAATGTATGTATGTATATATGTATGTATATATGTATGTATATATAAGACAAGAAACATTTTAAAGTTCTCAACCCGATCAAAAATCCTTTAAAAATTTAATTTTTGGTCATTTAGCCAGATTTTGGTAAATAGATCGGTGTATGATTTTTCAATTTTTTCATATATACTCAATATCGTGTCGGATTTTTCACAAGTGTGATTGCTTGGTGTTCAGATCTGAGTAAAAGATTTTTAAGAGAAACAGATGATCTCCAAAATGGCCGAATTTTGATGAAACTTTCACTACTTATTCACAAATAACTGAAATTATTTTTTAAATTATTATTTTTATAAAATCTTGTAATTTTTTATATGTCCCCCTCTCCAATTAATTTAATCAATTTTCTAGAAATTGACTACCGTTACGGAACTTTGATTTATTAGTTAAATGCAGGACTTCTTGCAGAATGTAAATCTTCTTTTTTTTATAAACAGTTGCTTATTTCCAGAAAATTTGCTCCGAATACTGAAAACAAAGATTCAATAAAACTATGCCAAATTTATTCATAGAAATTTTAATTGCTTTTATAAAAAATATATCTTAAAGATATCATAGTCTGAAGAGAATTTTTTCGATGAATAATGAATTTTTAGAAGAATTGTTTTCATTTTTATTTTTTAATTATAATACTTTATAAAGTGTCAAAAATCTTTTAAAAATTTCTTCGAATCACTGTTCCAATTAGGTTATTAATTTAATAAGTGTAGACTATATTTACTAATCGAAAATTGAAAAGGTTAATACAAATCTTCACGTATCAAAATATTTAAAATAATCAAAACATTTTCTTTTTTTGTGCGTGCATATATCTGTCTTTTATTTTTTTATTTTATGGTAGTCCATAAATACCATATCATTAAAAGGTCACGTGTTTCAAGTGTTGTTCACCTTACGAAACGTTCACGTAGGTTATCTAAAGTTTATGTCAATTCTAGTCAACCATACTTGGTCAGATACGTAAAATAGTTATTGACAGGGCTGTCATCAACTACTTGAAAGGTCAGTTAGTCAGACCGCAGTGATTAAGAAATACTTTTATTCTAAATTTCATACCATAAACAAGTAATATTTGTTTAAAATCAGATTAATTTAACTTTAAATTTGCTAATTTTCAAAAAATAACGTGTAACAGATGTATATTTTATTTTTGCAAGATTTCTTAAAACCGAGAATTATCTTTTGTTAACAAAGAAGTTGATCGCTCAAAAATGACCGAAAAATTAAAACAATTTAAATCTCGAAATTTTAGATTCCAATCAGGATAATTTCTATTTGAAATCCACCAGAGTATTTTACTTACTGGGAATAACAAATTCAATCATTTAATTTTCACTTAAGCTAAAATTAAATCTTCAAGAAAAATGTTTATTTTAAAAAAATCAATTTAAAAGTTCGGTATCAAAATTGAATGGAAGTACCTAATTTAGTACTTGAAATTTGATTTCTCTCATTTCTTAAATATTTCCCAATATGTCACTGATATACGTTAATCTTTTTCACAGAATATATATATATAGGATTAATATGGAGAAATTATACCGACGTCTTAGTTTCGTGAAGGTATCATTGTGCTTTTTTCTTCATCTTCTTTTTTGAAGAAAGAAGATGACGAAAAAAGCCGTGAGGGCATCACAACTGTGTCTTCACGAAACTTCAAAGTCGGCATAAGTTAAGTGCTCAGTTAAGTGACAAACTTCTATATATTAATCTAATGAGCATTCTATCTCTATTTCACTATCAAGCACGTTACGACAAAAAAAACCCTGCTTGTCAAAATATCATTTTATCAGTAAACCACTGAAAAAAAAAAACAGTGATCTTGGCACTCATCACAACTCAACTCTCTCTCTCTCTCTCTCTCTCTCTCTATATATATATATATATATATATATATATATATTACAATTCCTTAAAATGATTCTTTTCATTACATTTTTGTTCTTTATTTTCTTACTACGTCTTACTTTACATTATTCTTCTTTTGCTCTTTGTCGTCTTTTCCTTTAAACTTCTCTCGAAAAGAATTCTTCTTAACTTTCTGTTTACCATCTTGCATCACTCTCTGTTTTTTTCTCGTTTCACTTCATTCTTACCTACATTTCCTTTTCCTTTGCAAATTCTTAAGTATAAATTGATATCGTCTTTGAACTATCATATTTTTGATTGAACTTTTTCTTCTTTCTTCTGTCTACGATCTTTTCACAGGGGCTTCTACACTCTCTCGCTATTTTTTTCAGCATTCTCCTTTTTGCTTCGTCAATTCTGAGGTTTCATTGTCTCCTATTTTTCTAGATTTTTTAAAATTTTCTTTAAGGCATTCGCTTTGTGAATGAACAATTTAACGGAACTGAACTTGCATGTTTACAAAATCATTTTGCAACCTATTTGGTAATTATATCAATCAGTTATAATAATTTAAGTTAATATGGCTAGGTTCAATATGCTAGAGTTCAACTGGCCTTGTTGAAATTTATATTGTAATAATTGATAATGCAATTATCTACAAAGACTTTTTAAAGACTCAGAAACACAGGAACACATTCACAATGCCAAACTCAGGCGCATATAATGATTATAAAGTTCCATTAATCAAACGAGCCATTGATTCTGAGTTCAGCTTTTACTGGACGCCTAGTAAATATGGCTTTCGTTCATTTAGGGGTTCTTCCGAATTTACCCAATCAATATTCTGAACAATAGATATACCCCAGAAAAAACATCCTATACACAAGGAACCATAAAGAACTTTGCATATTAATATCCTATGAAACACACAACCACTGGCACAAGTGTAAGCATATATGTGTGACTCAGACGTGCTTGCATAGACGTTCACACGCGATATCTACTTTCTTTTAAGAGCATACACACATACACACACACTCAACATTAGCCTACTGAAAAAGAATACAATGAGTGGCTATAAGTGATACACCCTTTGTAATAATCTTACATTTTTCCGGTCACCGTAACTTGAGCACTGTTGACATTTCCAAATGAGTAAATATATCCTAATGCTGAAAACTTATCACTAAAGACATTTTGCACATAATGTTGTGTACTTTTATTTTTATTAATGTATGCTTTTTACATCACTCCTGATGAAAGCTAGAAAAAGATATGAAATAGAAACTAGGCATATTGTCTGACGATGGTGGCAGGTCATTCGAAACATGATCACACACCCCAAAACGATACTTACTGTTCTATCAATATCTACCTCCTTCTTTAAGCATATAGATATTTCTTTCTGTCGCAGTTCTCTCTCTCTCTCTCTCTCTCACTCACTCACAATCTTACACAAAAACGCGCAGTGTGTGTGTATGTGTGTGTGTGCGCGCGCACGTGAGTGCATACATACAAATACAATTTTGTAAGCACGCGTACAGAAACATCTTGGTCTACACCTCCACATAAGTCTGTATGTGTATGTATGTGTGTACGCCAACCTTCTTTTCAACGGATCTATTCAACTTGTACAGCGAGACTATTCTGAAGACCCTAGAAGTTATGCCAAGATTCGTCATCGGCGGTCACAATCTAAACAACATAAGATACGCAGATGATACAGTGCTAATAGCCGACACGGAAAGAAGCTAAAAGACCTGCTAAAAAAGGTAGATGAAGAGAGTCGAAAGAAAGGACTACAAATAAACTACAAGAAAACCGAATGCATGGTCATCAGCAAAACGAGCAGACCAGAATGCTAATTACAAATTGGGAATACTAAAATCAAGCAGGTATAAAAATTTGAGTACTTGGAAAGTGTTCTAACAGAAGACGGAAAGTGCGACAATGAGATCCGAAGGTGAATTGGCATGGTGAAGAACGCATTCCAGAAGCTGAGAAGAGTATTAAAAGACAGGAAAATTTTGCTAGAAACAAAGAAGGGAGTACTGATTGCTATCTGATGTTTGTTCTTCAGTATGCCAGCAAATGGTGAACAATATCATTAAAGATGAATGAAAAACTTGAAGGAACTGAAATGTGGTTCTACAGAAAGATGCTGGGGATTTATGGATCGAGCATGTGAGAAATGGTGAGGTTTTGGAAAGGATGGAAACGAAAAGGAAATGCTGAGCATCAGGAAAAAACAGCTAAAGTTCCTGGGACATGTGGTGAGGAAGGAAAGCTTGGAGAATCTGATACTCACAGGTCAGAAGAGGGAAAGAGAGACAGAAGAAAGCAGCGGATAATATATTTGCCGGGCCTGAGCAGGTGGATGGCAGAGCGGGCTTTGGTTGGCGTTCTAAGAGCCACCAAGGACAGGGAGATGTGGTAGGCTATGATCGGCTACGTCCTAAAGGGACATGGCACATAAAAGAAGAAGAATGGATGTGATAGTGAACAGTGCAAAGGAAAATGATGGAAAGAAGAATATATGGTCAATTCAATGAAGGCCTCCCATATGGGACAAATCGTGTTCCTATACAAGATATTTTCAATTGTGTAAGATTGAGAATTGAGTCTATAAATACTGCAATCTATCAGTATTAAAGAGAAGGCTCAGAAAAATGTAGTTTTGCATCGATAGAAAAACCTTCTAATCCGTAAAATAAACATTAAGAACCTTGCTCGTTGTTAGCCTGACCTCTTACTGACCGTCAATGCTGGAGAGACACTATGAAACAATAAATTTCTGATGCTTCGTTGATAAATGTGACCTAATTTTTAAAGATAAATGATCGTGAGTATATTTTGCTTTAATCCTTAAATATCATGGCTACTGCAAGTGTATAATGTATCACTTATAACAACATTTAACCAGTAAATATTTAAAAAATGGAAGAGATTATTTATCGCCCTAAAGTGTGTGGCAATATACAACCTGACATCAAAACTGGAAGTAGAATAGGCATCACTGATTGAGAATTATAAAACACAAGTCAGTCAAATGTATTTCATAGCGTCTAAGCAGTTGTCATAGCCAGAAGGAAATAGGGTATCAAAGACGCTGTAAAAGACGCAAAATAATTCCTGAAGATGAAAACAGCAAACAGAGCGAGAGTTGGTCGCTATCTACTATGAAACAAAAAGGAAAATCACAAGGAAAGACAAAATATGTTAGAAAAATTTGCCATACTGAGGAGAGCAAGCGTCTCGTTACAGCCGTTGGAAATTCGAATTAGGGAATTGTGTAAAACTATAAAGTATGAAAAACGTCAAAGAAAGATCACTTACACGATGTGGCATCGGAAATAGAATAAGTTTCCTTATGAAGACAATATTTTGCATTCAACTAACGCCAGTTAATTTCGAATTGTGGAAGTCTATAAAATTTGATCGATGCGTTACATTTGGGAATACTGCTAGACTCATGTGTCGTCCCAATAGTTACAAATATTCTCTTTAAACGTTACACATGGAGACATCATCATCTGTTGAAAGTCTTGCTGAGACAACATGATACTGAGTAGCGTCAATAAAATATCGTATAAAGCAATAGTAAAATAAATTTTATGAAAGAAGAAAACATTCTGAAAGGTATTTTCACAAAAATGCAAACATCGTTGTTTGCTGATTTCCCAGACGAGAACATCGCAGTAGATTTCACATTTCCAAATGAGATCACGTTAAACGTTCAGCGTCCTGATCTTATGATCTGGTCACAAGATACTTCCTGTCTCTAGAGTGGGGAGAAAGGAATGTTCCATAGTAGCTCCTCACTTTAGTTTTATTTTTATGCGAAGGTCACGCTTTCATCATCATCACTTTGTCTACAAATCACTGAAATGTTATATATTATCACGAGAAGATAATTATATAGAGGGGATGTGGTATTATGAATGATGAGTAAATCATTTTGATATTACATCTGGGTTACAAAACGATTGAGTTAAGGCTTATATAATTAACATTAAATTTTTTTAAATGCCCTTACGTTTTTCGCCGGTGATTCGACGTCATCAGAAAAAAAATCTGATGCACATAAAGCATTTAAAAACTTTCTTTTACCTTAACTGTATCGGCATACAAATGTAATTTCAACTAATAGAAGCTAGGTTGAAATTAGTTAAAATCTAATTTCTATAAAAATGAAGTTAAATAAAAAAAATAAGACTTTCAGAGTTTAAGCATGAATTACATTTCCTCTCTGTAAATTAGATTTTGTTCTTGGGTAAAAAAAAAAAGAAGTTTTTAGATGAAGCGGATCACTGGCAGAAAGTGTACAAACAAAAAGAAATCTAAATGGTTTTACATTGCTGACGCCTTCAAACTTTACCAAAATAATGCAAGCAATGAGGGATACTGCGACAATCGATATTTTCCTAAAAATATTTTTAAGCAGAAATATGCGGAAGTATTTTATACATACGCAATAATTTGTTCTCTCATGCAGTAATTTTTAAGTACTTGTTGCTTTTTAAGATATTCAAACCATATAAGGAGAGTTTTCTTCTATTTTTATTTTGCAACATCAAGTTTTCTATTTCAAATATTCACATTCTAATAGAAATCTTAAGTATTAAAACAAAACTTATTTTAATATTGTTTGGAATGATATAATCGAAGTATTTAAATTAGAAACCTCACAGATTCGCTAAAAATGAGCTTACCATGACGAAAAAATTCCCCGAAATTTATAAAACAAAGTTTTTAAAATCTTTAAAAATCTTTATGCTATTATTAAGAGAAAAGACCAAAGGACATTTTTAATTAATAAATTATATTTTTTATCCTTTTTAAAACGTTTGAAATTATGGTTAAATTTTTAATTTTTATTTATTTATTTATTTTTGTGTCAGCAAGAGACCAAAGATTAGTATAGAAAGTTTTATCGTTTTTTTTCTTTGCAGTGAAAAACGCATTGCTTTGGAAATTCTTGTAAAAATCAAATAATTGTCGAAGTTTAATGAAACTTTCAAGACATATTCACAAATGTAGGTAATTATTTTATAAATGTTTCTCTTAGAAAATCTTGGCAATTTTGTTTAGAACTGTTACCGCTCACTATCTAATTTTTATGATATTTACAGAAAATAATTTTGTACCGCTTAATTAGTTATACACAGAACTACTTATATCATCAATTTTTTTTTTTTTTACAAAACAGAACGACCAGTTACTGAATATCTGTTCTGAATTGTAAAATATAAAATACAATAATATTAAAACATCATTTAATTAGAAAAGCTTTTAATTGCTTTTATGAATAAGATATATTAAGGACATTATTATTTTAAAAAAATATGTTCCGATGAATAATAAATTTTTACAAGAATTATCTTAGTTTTTTTTTTATTAGAATTCTAAGTTTTTTAAAATTCTGTATTAATTTGTTACTTGATATTTTTATTAAGTAAAGACTATATTTACTAATCATAAATGGAAAAGCTTACAACAATTCAGCGACCCTCCCTAGTATTTTAAAAATAAATATTTCGTGTCTGTTGTGTTAATTTATGAAAATAAAGACATTTATACACGATATTTTCAGAAAATAAGAGCGATAGCTATATTAAATTTAAATCCAAAGTACCTAAAATTCAATAAAACATTTGATAACGACCTGTTAACACTTTAAATAAACACCTTCTCTGTCTTAAAAATGCATTTTGTGAGATTTTAAACTAAAATTAAATAATATTTGTTTCAAATAAGATAATTAAATTTTAAATAAGCTAATATTTATCAAATAAAGTATCAGAAAAGTATATTTTATTTTTGAATGATTGTTAAGAGAATTACATTGTGGCGACGTGGATAAAACTGGCTAAAATCATCGATTTTTAGCGATTAAAAGAAAATAAAACTCTTTCTAGTCGATTCAAATTAGTTTTTAAATACAGCAAAGTATTTTGCTTATTGGAAATATTAAGTTTAATCTATTAACTTGAAACTAAAACTAAATTAAAAGCTTCAAGAAAGAACTTTTCATTTTTTAAAAATTCATTTTAAACCTTCGGTATCGCTTTTCTTTTGAGATACCTAATTTAAATATATATATTTATATTATTTTGTAGCTGCTTTAATATTACTATATGTTATATCAATACCACAAATAATTACTTTTACCCGATGAATATCAATTAATTAAAATTAATGGTATTAAAATACGAGCGTGCTTCTTACGCTTCTGGCCAAATGTCAAGGTCTATGACGAGAGGTCCTAATGGCTAAATGAACTAATTTAAGGTTAGAGAAAGAACATCGCTTTTACTCAACTCCTTCTTAACCAAAGGAATCAAGACCAAAAAGAATATTAAATATATTCTTTCATGAATTAAAGGTTTTTTGTTCTGTGTCCAACAACAACGACTATAATATTAGATAAAGGATACAAAACTATTAATTTTAATTGAACAATAACATTTAGTTAATGAATGCCGTATTCATGAACTAGCAATATCTTAAGCAAAATAATATTCAAGAAAAATTAAACGTTAAAGCAATTCTTTTCTAGAAGAGATTCTTTGCGGATTATCTGAAAAATGAATATATTTCAGTAAAGTTCTTTAGGAAGAATAATATTTATTTTTTTGTTTCGAAGCACATTCAAATATATAAAGTTGAAAGTTATTAACATATTTATGCGTTTTTTGTTGAATAACCTTTTTCAAATAAATGCGTAACTAATGTGCAGTGTTGTGAATTTGCTGTACAAATAGGTTACAAAGAATTCGAAACGATTCACCTCCGATAAGCTCTATGGGTGAAAAATATCTTAGTAAAACTATGAGCTTTTATTATTTTATTTTTATTTTCTTCATGGTGGAGATTAAAAGACATTTAGGGCAATATGGCTTAAATACAGGCTATTTATGACGTCATAGATTCCAATAGCAACGCCCGTTGTAAAACAATTGAGTTAAATTATGCGTTATTATTTTGGAAGTAACGTCTAGCTGAATTTGACAACACAAGGCAATCGTTCCAAGCAGTAACACACTGACAGAAGTTTAAAGTCATACCATTCGGCAAGAAACGAATGAAAAAAGGGGTTCAACCTATTTGATTCCAAGGAAACAGATTTTGTCTCAAA
This sequence comes from Ascarosepion bandense, assembly GCA_037127315.1. Lineage (NCBI taxonomy): Eukaryota > Metazoa > Mollusca > Cephalopoda > Sepiida > Sepiidae > Ascarosepion > Ascarosepion bandense. The sequence goes on along the minus strand of JBBBDQ010001059.1, from coordinate 1,137,709 downwards.
TAAGAAAAACTTAACTTAACAGACATATTGTATAAAAAGGGGTAAGCTAGGCTTGAAACCTAAGCTCTTAATGTATTTTACATTGAAATTTTATGGAAATATTGCAATGGATTTTGATTTATATCAATTTCGGGAGAAATTTATATTGAAACTTGTGAAATTTTTCAACATCTTATCACACCTTAAATTACAGGTCATCGTCGACTTGTGATCATGATTGGTTACAACCTGTCAGTCGTAAATCGATCTGGTCTTAAGTCGGACTTTAGTTCAGCATTTTTTTTACCTTTCTTTAGACATTATTGTATTTTTTAAATAATTTTTACAGTTTCTTTATAACATAACTCTCGGTCGCATAGGTCAAGAACTTTTTACAGATTTACAAACTTTTTCTCTGTCCTTCAAAATCGTCGACGCTTGAGTAACTTGCATCTCGCTAATAAACACACACACACACACACACACACACACACACACACACACACACACACACACACACACACTCGCAGGGTATGGCAGAAATACCTCACATATATACCTTCCAGAAATTACCGCTTACTGTCTTATGTGGGAGGTAATTCTGTGATGTGTATGTGGTATTTATTTCTATCGCACCCTGTGTATATATATATATGTAATCGTTTCACCCCAAGCAAGGCAGTACTGCCACTGATGTGCAGGGGTTACAGTAAGAGGAGAGGGGAAAAAAGAAGAAAAAGATTAACCAAGGAAGGTCGAAAAAAGGATAGGAAAAAGATGGGAATCAAGAAGATAGAAGATGGCAACTGACACTTCATTTAAAAGCTTGAAGATTGTAGCTATCAGGGAAGCAAATAGTGTGATACCTTCAGATCACGTGCGATCACATTCACTTTCTTTCTCCTTCACCATCACTTTTGTATCGAGATCAATAGTTTTTTTTTTCTTCTTGATAGATTGATGAGTAGATAAAGTAAGTTTCCTCTTCGTAGAGATCTTGGGGGTGGGTTAAAGAAAAATGTAAAAGATACGAATGGACTCGGGGAAAGTGTAGTGTACCGAGGCTGCCATCACACGGAGATTGGGGCGCGCAAAGGAGTGTTAGCGCTGCAGGGAACTGGGGCGGAAATTGTTGTACACCAAACTGGGAAATACTCACGCTGCCAAACCCGTAGTCGTGGCCACACGGTCAGACATACCAATTCGTAATTGTGTTCAGAAAGTCGAACAGTCGTAGCTTGTAAGTAGACGACGACTTTTATTACACTTGGACTCTTTCTCCCGATAATATTTGTTCTTTTTTCAAAGTGAATAAAATTCGTTCAGCATAAATAGAAAAAACTTCCTGACTCTATTTGACTTCAAGTGATTTTATATACACATCCAAGAACTCTGTAGGTAAAGAAAATTTCTTTCAAGCCATCTGTAAACTGTTTATCTATTAAACTATCTTCTTACTTTACATATTCTCCAAGTTACCAACATTCCATTAGTCTTATCGGCTACTTTAGTGGAAATATCTATCTATCTATCTATCTATCTATCTATCTATCTATCTATCTATCTATCTATCTATCTAATAGTATCTTATATTTACTGATCTATTTAATTTGTTCCTTTAACCTACAAATAGTGAGATTGCCTATCTTATAAAACCGATTCAAAATAACAACGTTATTTTAGCAGCACGTCTACTGATTTACATCCCCACCTCGAGGCAATAAATTCAGTGAAATTCATCCCAATGTCGATTACCACTTTATCTCCTCCGCCGTGGTTTAATCGACATCAACTTTTACTCATTTACGACATTATTTTCTGTTTTTGTGAGATAGATCAAATAAACCCACTCGCCCTCTCTCCGTTCTATTTTTTCTTATTTTTTCATCACTTCAAACATCTTATTGGCAATTAAAAAAAAAACTTTTACTTGTTTAACTCCGCCTTTCCTTTAGGGTACTTTAATCTTATTGATAAAATACATGTTTGTAATAGTGTGTTCTTTATCCCAAACGAGTTTTCTACGAATTTTGAGGTGATCTTTACTCCATGCCCAATCTTTCCGTACATAGCTTTCATTTGCCGTCCAAATAATCCTTGTCGTTTAAGATCCATTGCAAAGCTGACAGCCTTCATCTACTATGTTTCTTTTCACTTTATTTTTTTCCTTGTCTTGTCTCCCTTTTCATTAACGGTCTCGGCAGCAAAGCAAAGGCAATCCTTTAAGTCGACGGTATTGTTTAGAATTTGCTCTTCTTTACATTTCCTTCTTATTTGCTTTATTCCTGCTCGCATCTTATTCCTTCCTGTTTTGCTTTACAATTTTGGCGCAATTATGTTTCTTTTTTTTTTTCTTAGTTTCCCCGTTTCTTTACTCTTCAATTTTTCTCTAGGTTTTGTTTTCATTTTTCTGAATTCTCAGGTTTCGTTTACCTTTTTACCGTTTTTTCTTTCTATTTTTGATATTTTACATTTTTAACTTTTATTAGTTTACTTTTATTTTGTTTAATTTTGTATTCCAATAACTCGTTTATAATTGTTTCTATCTTTTTTCTTTTTCTTTCCTGCTTGTATCTGTACAACAATTTGTCGTTTTATTAATTCTTTGGTTAGCGTTATTATAATGATTTTCTTGTTGAAAATGAACTTTTTTTGTAAACAAAAGCTATCCCTATTTTTTCTTCCCATTGCCTACTGTCGCTATTCTTCTATCATTTCTTTTCTGTCTTACCACTTGAAAGCCACTTCTTTCCCATCTTTTACTTTCCTAATCAAACCAACGTTTTTTTCTTCTTTTGTCGGCAAATTCAGGAATCCTTAAGATAGCTTTTATTTGCAGACTAAAACTGATAGAATACATTCTAACTTTCAGCTCACACATACTAATAAATAAACAATGTTACTTATGGTTTGGTTTTGTTCAGTTTCTTTTCAGCAAATACCAAACTCAATCCATCATCCAACGACGTACATATGTTTTCATGTGACTTACGATATAACTCATTAATACACACACACACACACACACACACACACACACACACACACACACACACACACACATATATATATATATATATATATATATATGAATTATAACCAAAACATTTTGGAAATTTGTTATGCTGATACATAGTTTGCAAGGTTTTCTTCGAAATAGTCATGATCTGAATGTACAGGGTGCGATGGATAAATTTTCGCTTAAATTACGCAAAAATGAAAATAATACTGATATTTGATTTTAACAGATATATTTTCCCAAAAATACACAAGCATATCTCGAAAGAGTAATAAATAAATTTATTCAATAAAATCGCCATTGGTTTCAACCACGACTTCTAGGCGACTTCGGAATCTCGTGCAACTCTTTTTGGCGGTCTCTTTTGATCAGTGCTGCCATAATCCTGGACTTCAGTTCATTTTTGATGTTACAAGGTGTTTTGTTGCAATTTAGAAAGTTAGAAAGCCAGTTAAAGTTAAAGGGTGAATGGAGACATAACGTCTTCATCCCTAGTGATCACTCCAAACACTTTCGTAATCACCATTAGACTCATCTAATTCTTTCCGAATCCTTTGCACATTCCTCAGATTGATACACAAACACTCTGAAATGTTCGTATTGTAGCTTCCACCGTGAATTCTAAGCAGTACAGCATGTTGTTTCCAAATTTCTGGCGGAGTGAATTACATCGTGGCACTGTTTTTCTCACGACGGTACCCAACTGGCCCTATTGTACAGTGCAGTCAGCAAAATAAAAAAAAACAACACTGATGCGGGAAATTAAATATATAAAAGTGGCAACAGTTTACCCAGTGCACCCTGCATACAGTAATCTTACAAATGTATTGCTTCAAAATGTACTTATTCATATTCGGCACGCGCACATTTTTCATTTACCCGCTTGCGTAACTTGCATCTCGCTAATAAACACACACACACACACACACTCGCAGGGTATGGCAGAAATACCTCACATATATACCTTCCAGAAATTACCGCTTACTGTCTTATATGGGAGGTAATTCTGTGATGTATATGTGGTATTTATTTCTATCGCACCCTGTGTATATATATATATATGTAATCGTTTCACCCCAAGCAAGGCAGTACTGCCACTGATGTGCAGGGGTTACAGTAAGAGGAGAGGGAAAAAAAGAAGAAAAAGATTAACCAAGGAAGGTCGAAAAAAGGAAAAAGATGGGAATCAAGAAGATAGAAGATGGCAACTGACACTTCATTTAAAAGCTTGAAGATTGTAGCTATCAGGGAAGCAAATACACGGAAGGGAATTCCACAGGCAAGAAGTGCGAGAAAAGAAACCGATAGAGTGGAATTGACGATTAAATTTGCTTATTTTGACGGTGAAAGGGTGAGACCTGGTTACCAATCTAGTAGCATGAGTAAATTTATGTGGTCAAGACACCAGGAAATGAAGCTCATCTAAGCAGAAGCCGTGAAAATATTTGTAGAAAAAACAGAGGGAAGCCACATCCAGTCGGTAAGAAAGTGACTGAAGTGAAGCTGACAATTCAGGATCGATTACATTGCAGATCCTTCTTTGGATTTTGTCGAGATGAATAGCAGGACTAGATATGGTAACAGTACTCGGTGCATGGACGAATGGTAGATTTGTAGATGTGCAAGTTGGATTCTAACGAGAAAAACTCCCTGAACAGCACAGTGAGCCAACCTTCTAAGCAGTAGATGTAGCTATTGATTTAATATAGTCATTCCACTTGGGATATGCTGAGAGAGTGAGGCCGAGGAGGCGCAGTGTATTGCTTTCTGGGACATTAGCGTGATCCTTACTGATGGAAAATAGGAAAGTTTCTCTATGGTAGTTAAATAAGAGCAGCTTCTTTTCTGAAGAATTATACTCGCGAGCCATTTCTTGTCTTATTTCATCACAGATTGGAGGTTCTTTCCAAGAGTAGCAGCGAGGTTTATTTTGTCAGCCTTGGCAGATTTCTTATTGAGACAGAAGTAAATGGCGTCAACTGCATAGATTTCTACTTGCTAATTGATTACACAAGGAAAATTATTAATGAAGATCAGGAAAAACGCAAGATCTAGGATAGAGCCTCGAAGTTCACCTGCGTTCGTATGAAAGGATTTGGAATCATGCCCGTTCAAAAGGATCTTCATTACACGATTTTATAGGAATGATTGGATTAAATCGAACAATCGTTCAGTTATACCGTATCCTTGTAGCTTGCGGTGCAGAAGGCTAGCATGCCAAACCCTGTCAAACGCTTTCGAGTTATCCAAGGCACCAGCTAGAGCTTAGCCGTTCTTATCAAAACCTGATATACATATTTGATAATGGCCGTTCGCACATCAGTGGTAGATCTGGCGAAGCGGTAGCCATACTGCTTGTCTGAGAGTAGGTTGTGGGATTTGAGATGATAAACCATTTCAGCGCTGATAGCAGCCTCGAACACTTTGCCAAAAAAAGCGCTAAGTGGCTGAAAGGGCGATAATTAAAAGCATCAAAGGGCTCTCCAGAGTTTTTAAAAACAGAACCTACAGAGGAGGATATTCAATAGACAGGGAACTAAGAAGCAGCGTTATAGCAGATAGTTATAGAGTTTGGATAGGATAGGAGAGAGTTCAGGAGCACAGTTCTTTAGGACGATAACTGAAATTCCATCACCTCCGCTTGCCTTATAGAAGTTAAGCTTAGAAATAAAGTCACCGAACACAAATATTTTAGCGAACGGATGAGAAGAAATGTTTATATTACCTGAAATATTGTCTCGCACGGAACAGTCAGGAGAGGAAGGGAAGCGGTAGAGAAAGAAAAGATAGATAACTGAGTTTTGTAGAGAGAGACAGAGACACATATAAGAATGCTTTAGAGATTCAAGAGAAATCACCCTATCCAGAGGGAGATGTTTACTGACAAAAACAACCAGATTATGCATGTGGATACTAGAATCCTTTATAAAGAGGAGAAGGTAACCAGAAATTGAGAAGCTGAGGAGGGGATTTTAGGGTTAAGGTTGGTTTCTAGAGAACTAGAAAATGTGTAATGAACTTTGTTCGCTAGGATGTCTGGGGACTTTTCGTGGAGGAACGATTCCACACCGCAAAAGTTGGTACGTATACCATAGATGTTTGAAAAAGAAATATTGAGTAGTTTAGGTGTTTTTTGTTTGGCTGGTTTAGCTTTGTATCATTGGTAGTGAATTTCCATGTTTTTAGGTTATTTTGGTAAGAAGATGCCACGAGCATTAGTAGCAGACAGTCATCACCTGCAACATGTTTAGGAAGAGAACTGACATAGACAGCAGTATTGTGTGGACTCAGGGTTGACCACTGAAAGTACTTGCAGAGGCACCCAACCATGCACGACATGACACTGCAAGAATCCCAATATTACGTGACTGTTGCTTAGAGCAGCCTCTCTAGAGACTACACAAGATTTCGGGCTCCTAACTACCAGTCGAAAGCACAACCAGGAAACTGCCAACCCGGTATTCTCAGTATAAAGAGACGTTGCTACTGTTCATCTACACCACAAAAAAACTCGCGAAAACACCACTATTAAAGCCTGACGAGAGGAAAAGAACTGGGAACCCCTTTCTAAAAACGAAATAATAATACTCTACTCCTGTTCAAGAGAAGAGGAGGGGTACGAACTTCTACACAAAGAAAACCGAAATTGAAATTCTACACCAGTTATTATACAAACTGAAAACTGATAAAGTAATAAAACTCTATCGAAACCTATTTGTAATTTTTAATTTCGCGTTGTTTGTTTTTGATTTTGTCAACTGCACAGTACAACAGAGTCACTTGAACACTGTCTGTGAAAAAAAGAGCACCATGACGTCTTTCATTCCGACAGAAATTTGAAACTGGCGTGCTGTACTGCTTGGTATTCGCACCAGAAGCTCTAATAAGAACATTTTAGAGTTTCTGAATGTCAATCTGAGGACATTGCCAAGGATTCGGAAAAGGATGGGTGGGTCTAATGGTGATTACGAAGGTATTTGGAGTGTTCACCAGTGATGGCAACGTTATGTTTCCATTCACCTTCCCACATTGCCTCAGCTTCAAAATGGAGGCTACACCCAATGCTTTGATGAAGTAGTACTGACCTGGATCAAAACCTAAATAAAGAGGTTAAGTGCTAAAAGACGCTATATAAGGTAACAGAATTCTGTATCATGCTACACAAGCAGAAGAAGCCAGTCATGACTATCAGACAATTTCTGCAACCACATTACAATTTACATCTGGCCACCTAACAGCCAAAACTGCAACGCCCTGTGATTATTATGTGGGGCACAGTTGAGCGAGAGCCCAACAAAACTCCTTTTAACAACAAAGATTAAATAAAGACAATCTTTATAGCAGCATTTACCAACTTAAACAAGGAGAAGACCATCCAGAAGAACTGTACGAGATTCTGATTCGTCTGGAGGCCGTGGCTGAAGCCAATGTCAATTTTATTGAATAAATTTATGCTTAGTATTTCACGATATCTTTGTGTATTTTTTGTAATTATATCTGTTAAAGTGATATGTATAAGTGTCAATTAATATCAAAATTGTTAATATTTTCAGGCTTCTAATATTTTATTGAATTTTAATTACTTTGGTTATATATCTTACTTACGAAGACGCTTGTTAAGAAAATATGAAAACATTACTAATAATTTTTTAATTTATTATAGTTACCGCGATTATTTTCTAGTAATGTCGTGTATGGATGTTTATATGCAAGCATACAGAAAAGGTCAAAGTTATTTTGAAAATACTGTAACTGAACCGTAGTAAGCTTTTCCATTTATGATTAGGAAATATAGTTTGTTTTTTATTTGACCGCTACAGTTAATACAATTTTTCTTTTGTCATTTCACCCAAGCTAGGCGATACCACTAGGACACAGGGCGTTACAGAGAGTGAAAAGAATTAGAAACTTTAATGAGGAGCAATGAGGAAAAGGACAATAAAGGAACAGGAATCTGAAAGACAGAAGATGGTGGTTGATATTGCATTTAAATTTTAATGTTTGTAGGTGGCAGTGAATCAAGAAATCAGAAGAGAGTTCTACGGGCGAGAAGTGCGAGAAAAGAAAAAAATTAGAATAGAACAGGCGTTTACATCTAGTATGTTCAACGGTAAAACGGTAAGTCAGAGTTGCGATCACTGGGGTATATCATTCTCATTCCTTGTGCGAAGCCTCTTTCGGAAATCATGAGTTATCTCTTTCCACAATATGGGAACTGGTAATACGGAGTGCCAGAGAAAATCATTAGTGTAAAAAATTGCAGTAGGAGCTCTGGTAAAAATACTAGAGAAAACCATTAACATCAAAAGTTGCAATATGAACTCTGGTAAAAAATACTAGAGAAAATCATTAGCATCGAAAAATACTAGAGAAAACCATTAAATTAAAAATTGCAATAAAAATGGTTACTGAGCATTAGGTTTATAAGTCCCAGAAATTCAGTTGTTGTCCTTAAGGACACATGTCCCAGTAGATATAGACGTTCGTTAGTTCCAGTGACTTGACCCAAAGAGTTGTGAGTTTAATACCAGGCTACAGCAGTAATGAACAAGTAACTTAGAAGATCGGTTTAGAGGGAGATAACTCATGACTACCAAAATAGTATTCTAGATGAGGACAAAAGTCGGAATAATATAAATAGTGTAAATACTAGCTCATCTAAAAAATATAGACAAATACTGAAAGCAGTCTTGTTTTGAATCTTATTTTATCATGAATTTATTGACAAGCTAGAAAATGTGTAATGAACTGTGTTCGCATTTCAGTGCTTGTTTTCGTTATGATGCGCATAATCAAAATCCACTTTATTTTGTTATTTGTTAATCAAGAGTAATTAATTACATAGAAATGTTTTAAGCTGCTGATTTAATCTCTCTTTCTCTCTGATAAAACATGTTCACACATCCAGAATAGACAGGCCTGCCTGGCAATTTGAATTCTTTTTTTTTTCAACTTTGAATTTTGATTTTTTTTCAACTTGGTTATTCCAGATCACCAGTTATTTTATTTCCCCAATCTGTTTGTTTCTTCTTTCAATCTCTTACGTTTTTCTGTTCTGAAAACTTTTCCAACCTACTTTTTATTCCAACCTACCTTCTTATTCCAATGTATATTTATATTCTAAATTTCCTCACTAAATGAGGGTTGTCTAAATATGTTTTTTAAAATATTAGTCAAAATATTTTAGTTAAAATAATAAGCATTACTGGAATGGATAGTGGAGAACGAATTCTACCTTATCATTCTATTATAACATTACCATACCCACAATATGGTAACAATTTGTTCATCGATGAAAACATGGGCATATATAAATGTTTAAGAGAAAAAAGTAACATGTTACTATAGTTTGCCCGACTGTGAAACAGATACACTTTAACAGGTATAGAAAATAGAAACCTCCTAAGGTTTTACTTGTGGGCTGGCGTGTACGTAAGTGAGGCCAGTAACTTTACCTTAGCTTTTGCGGGCGGGAGAACAGAGCTTTGGAAATACACGCGCTATCGCTTCTTCCAAATAGACTACAACAAATGGGACGACTTAAATTTCATGCATCTTGCACGATTGTCCATTGACGCTTTTCTTATCCTTTGATATGTTCACAAATTACAGCTGAGCAGAGACAGAAAACTAAATTTTGTAACGGTTACATAAGACTGTTATAATTCATTTATTTCATATAAGATGAAGAAAAATTTCATTTAAAAACAAATCGAAAGTGTAGCTGTTTTCACCAACTAAATTCTTACTTCTAAAGTCTTAATGATTAAAAGAAAAGGTGTGATTTTGTTTGAGGAGAAGCAAGTAGCGAAATGCTAAATAACTTGACCGGGAATGACCATATGAGTCAAAGATTAGGTGAATGGACAACGTATGTTAAAATATGTTTTCTGCTTCAGTGAAACAAATATATTTGCAATAAAAATACTTCAACCCTAATCAAAAAACGATAAAGGTCAGCTGGACGAAAAACTTTTTCAAACTAAAACAGAACATCCTACAGCTAAATTAGAGAAATAAAAGATAAATTATACATTTAAATAACGAATGTAAACTTAAGAAGCCAAAAGCTTCTATGAAAAGAACATAAAAGAAATAGCACTTCAGTCAGTGGATAAATTAAGTTGTAAGATTTTGGAAGTCGATAGATAAAGAAACAAATAAACGATTAAGAAAATATCTGTTGATAAAAAATGTGTGCGTGCGTGTGTATGGAGAGAAAACCAAAGATTTTAACTCAGCTAAAGTCCAACATTGAAAGAAACTTAAAACTGCAAAATAAATGAAAGAAATAAACTAAGAAAACACACACACACAAATAAAAATTTTTAAAAAAGCATAAGAAAAATTAAATAAAGAATTCTGTCAAAAAGAAAGGGAGTAAAGTGATATTACAACAACAAAACATAAATGAGACTGCAGAAATCTACAAATAAATCAGAGAAGTAATGAGGCGAAAATAAACCAATCACGATTGTATTTTGCAGTGGTTAAATTAACAAAACAAAAGGAATTACTACGAAAAGCAAAAGGCATTTTCTTAAAAGCTTGTTATCACAGCCTGAAGATGAAAAGAATAAAGTAAAATGTTTACATGCATTAATTCCAATATAGCCTCTTTCTCACTGTTCTCGTTTCTTTTTTATTATTTCATTTACATCCATGAATTACTTTTCTTCATTGCCTGTAAGGTAGAAAAAGGTTATCCTTTAATCTTCTTGAACTAAGGATAGTCGATGTCGCGCTAATAAATACATCGGTTGGCCGCTGACAATGGTTTCAGGCACAAGTGTGAGTGTTTACGCAGTTGTATTTGTGTATGTGTGCTTATAAACGCGAATGCGCTCGCTCGCACGTGTGTGCGCGCATATGCGTATGCTAAAGTGCAAATTTTGTGTATTGAGATTGAATTAAGGGATGGTGTGAAGAGGGTAAGAATTTTACCGAACAGTTTAAAGAAGGAAGGTTAAGCCCCAATGCAAATGTGACTGACATTCGGTCAAGGATCGACAATGTCACCGAACCTAGCCATTAATCGCTGGGATTGGAAAGCTTTTCCTTTCATGTAATATAGCAGAAATATCATCCTTTGTGAATAATAATAATAATAATAATAATAATAATAATAATAATAATAAGAAGAAGAAGAAGAAGAAGAAGAAGAAGAAGAACAACAACAACAACAACAACAATATACAGGAAGCCAAGGTAGAAATAAAGAACCATCTAAGTCAAATACAAAATATTACAATGGAGGAACGAGAACAGCTCCCAAAATTACAACCAACAAAATATAACCTCCGAACTATTAAACTCTACAATACAGCACTGAAATTAATATTGGATGAAGACACTCATACAAATCTCAACGAAGCAATATATGCATCAGCAATAGCAGCAACAAAAAAATTGAATATCAAAATAAAAACAAGGCAGTTTCGCAGACATGAAGATCCACCTTGGAAAAGAAAAATAGAAAAAGAAATCGAACAACTTAGAAGTGAACTATCAGTACTGGATGAACTGAGTAGAGGAATAAATGTAAGAACTAGGAAAAGCAGAAGAGCCGAAAGAAAATATAACATTAGGAATGAAAATGAAGTCTTATCAAATAAAGAAAAAAATAAAGCAAAAAATCCAACTGAAGGCTCAAAGAATAAGACGCTACGAGAAAAGAGCAAGATTTTACAGACAAAACAAGATTTTCCAAACTGATACAAAGAGATTTTACAGGGAAATAGGTAAAAAAAGAATTGAAGTGACAGTCCCCCCCAGAATGGAAGAAGTCACACAGTTCTGGGAAAAGATATGAGCTTGCCCTAAAGAACATAGCAAGGAAGTACATTGGATTGCGCAAGAGATAGAACGAATGAAAAATAAACCAGAACAGACATGGTCTGGAATTACAGAAGATGATGTTAAATTTGCACTAAAAAAAGCACACAATTGGAAATTCCCAGGTATAGATAAAATTCCTAACTTTTGGCTATATTATTTAAATACAGCACATAAAAAACTAGCCAAAGAACTTCAAGAAATGGTTGATGATCCCACTAAAATTCCTGCATGGATGACCAAAGGAATTACATTTCTTCTACCCAAGAATGGTGACACAAACAACCCGAAAAACTACAGACCAATTACATGTCTTCCGACAACATATAAACTATTAACATCTATTTTAACAAAACAGACATATTTATTCTTAGAAAGAAATTACATCATACCGCTTGAACAAAAAGGGTGCAAACGTGGCTGTTATGGTTGTAAAGACCAATTGCTAATTAACAAAATGATCCTGGAAAACTGCTACAGTACAAAGAAAAATCTTAGTACTGCCTGGATAGATTATCGAAAGGCATTCGATAGTGTGCCACATTCCTGGATTTTAAAGACTTTAAATCGATACAAGATATCGCCCGTCATCATCAATTTCATCAAACAGTGCATGTCTATATGGAAAACAACCCTTTACCTCAATCATATGAATGGAACCTATAAGTCTGATGAAATAAACATCAAAAGAGGTATATTTCAAGGTGATTCTTTATCTCCCTTACTATTCTGCATATCATTAATAGCACTAACCAGTCAACTTAATAAGACAGAATGTGGTTATAAAATAGGCCAAAAGAAAATAAGCCATCTATTTTACATGGATGACTTAAAGTTATATGCTAGGAATAATAATGAGCTGGAAGGTCTTCTGCAAACTGTAAAATGATTCAGCGAAGACATTGGAATGAAATTTAATTTGAATAAATGTGCTAAACCTACAGTTTTACGTGGATCAATACAAGAAACATCCTCAATTAGCTTAGACCCTGCTGTAACAATAAAAGAATTGAAACCAGAAGAAGCTTATGAATACCTAGGTGTAAATGAGAGCGAAAACATTCACCATAAAAAAAATGAAAGAAACAGTGCGTAAAGAGTACTATAGAAGGCTACGAATGATATTAAAAACTGAATTAAATTCACAGAACAGAGTTATGGCCATTAATAGCCTTGCAATCCCAGTTGTCCAATATAGCTTTAACGTCTTAAACTGGACTCTAAACGACATCAGGCGAATGGATGCTAAAACAAGAAAGCTTCTTTCTAAGCATAAGATGCATCATCCAAAGGCTGATGTAGACCGTCTATACATACCCCGTAAAGAAGGTGGAAGAGGTCTTATTCAGCTGGAATTGTCACACAAGACAACAACTATTGGCTTACTAACATACATAGAAACAACAAAGGATTGGATGATACAATTAGTAAGGCAACATGAAGAAAGAAAGAAAAAATATTCAATAATAAAAGAAGGCAGTAAATTCAAACAAGATTTACAGTTAGTAGATTCTGTAGAAAAGCAAAACAGAAGCCAAGAACCAACTATTGCGGCAAAAAATATGAAAATGAAAGCCAAAGATAAAGCTCTTGAACAGATGAAACAGCGCTGGCAAGACAAACCTTTGCATGGCCAATATCCAGAATGTGCCAATAAATCCAATGTTGACAAAGTTAATACTCATCGATGGTTACGTGCATCTGGATTAAAGTCTGAAACTGAAGGCTTTATTCTTGCAGCACAAGACCAAAGTCTTTTCACTAGAAACTTCCAGTCAAATATTATGCATAATAATATGGATCCAAAATGCAGGTTTTGTGATAAACACCAAGAAACAATAGACCACCTAATCTCAGGCTGTTCTGTGCTTGCCCCAAATGAATATAAAAATCGCCACGATAGAGTTGGGCAATATTTACATTGGAAAATGTGCAAACATTATGGAAAAGCTGTAAACAAACACTGGTATGAACATCACCCAGCACCGGTTACAGAAATAGAAGATGTAACCATTCTATGGGATTACACCATCTACACAGACAGAAAAATTGAAGCAAACAGGCCAGACATTATTGTTAAAAACCAGAAGGAGAAAACTTGTCTATTAATTGATATGGCTTGTCCCGCGGATTGTAACATAGCAATCAAGGAATTTGAAAAACTGTCAAAATATAAAGATCTGGAAATTGAAATAGAAAAAATGTGGAAATTGAAAACAAGAGTTTTGCCAGTGATAGTAGGTGCACTTGGAATGATAAAAAATGGAACAAAACAACAGATTGAAAGAATCCCTGGAAACCCCAGCTTAAGAGATATACAAAAAATTGTCTTATTAAGTACAGCCCACACACTAAGGAAAACTTTATCTATGTAATGCTGGGGATGATAGGGAAGATAGAAAAACATGAAATGGAGCCATAACAACACGCCACTACCTGCCTTAGGTCTCCCCGCAGACTTGGTTGGTAGTGAGACCAAAGCAGAAATCGAAATATGATGAAAAATGACATAATAATAATAATAATAATAATAATAATAATAATAATAATAATAATAATAATTGGAATTACAACGAGAATGACGTGTTTTTCTGAGGCTCCTGAAAACGTAACGTTTTTTTCTAATGAAATTTTGTTTTATTTTACTATTTAGAACGTAAGCATTAATTTTAATTTTACTATTTTAAACGTAAACATTAATTTTTCTTCGTATATAATTTAAATTGTATGTTTCTTCTTTAAATGATCCTAATAGAATTAATAACTAGTTTTCGAAAATAAAGCAAAACAACAGAAAAAAATACGATGAAAAACACTAAAAACTGTTTGATAAAATTTCTACGATATCCTTTCTTAGAAAGAATACCAGCTAAGTCAAATACAAAGTATTACACCAGCTAAGTCAAATACAAAGTATTACAATGGAGGAACGTGAACAGCTCCCAAAATTCCAACCAACAAAACAAAACCTCCGAACTATTAAATTGTACAATGCAGCACTGAAATCAATACTGGATGAAGACCCGAATACAAATCTTAACGAAGTAATATATGCATCAGCAACAGCAGCAACAAAAAAATTAAACATCAAAATAAAAACAAGGCAGTCACGCAGACGTGAAGATCCACCTTGGAAAAGAAAAATCGAAAAAGAAATCGAACAACTAAGAAGTGAACTGTCAGTACTGGATGAACTGAGTAGAGGAATAAATGTAAGAACTAGGAAAAGAAGAAGAGCCGAAAAAAAATATAACATCAGGAATGAAAATGACGTCTTATCAAATAAAGAAAAAATAAAGCAAAAAATCCAACTGAAGGCTCAAAGAATAAGACGCTATGAAAAAAGAGCAAAATTTTACAGACAAAACAAGATCTTTCAGACTGATACAAAGAGATTTTACAGGGAAATAGGTAAAAAAAGAATTGAAGTGACAGTACCCCCCAGAATGGAAGAAGTCACACAGTTCTGGGAAAAGATATGGGCTTGCCCTAAAGAACCTAGCAAGGAAGTACATTGGATTACGCAGGAGATAGAACGAATGAAGAATAAACCCGAACAGACATGGTCTGGAATTACAGAAGATGATATTAAATTTGCACTAAAAAAAGCACACAATTGGAAAACTCCAGGTATAGATAAAATTCCTAACTTTTGGCTATATTATTTAAATGCAGCACATAAAAAAATAGCCAAAGAACTCCAAGAAATGGTTGACGATCCCACTAAAATTCCTGCATGGATGACAAAAGGAATTACATTTCTTCTACCCAAGAATGGTGACACAAACAACCCGAAAAACTACAGACCAATTACATGTCTTCCGACAACATATAAACTACTAACATCTATTTTAACAAAACAAACATATTTATTCTTAGAAAGAAATGAAATGATACCGCTTGAACAAAAAGGGTGCAAACGTGGCTGTTATGGCTGTAAAGACCAATTGCTAATTAACAAAATGATCCTGGAAAACTGCTACAAGACAAAGAAAAATCTTAGTACTGCCTGGATAGACTACCGAAAGGCATTCGATAGTGTGCCACATGAATGGATTTTAAAGACTTTAAATATATACAAGATATCGCCCGTCATCATCAATTTCATCAAACAGTGCATGTCTATATGGAAAACAACCCTTTACCTCAATCATATAAATGGAACCTATAAGTCTGATGAAATAAACATCAAAAGAGGTATATTTCAAGGTGATTCTTTATCTCCCTTACTATTCTGCATATCATTAATAGCACTAACCAGTCAACTTAATAAGACAGAATGTGGTTATAAAATAGGCCAAAAGAAAATAAGCCATCTATTTTACATGGATGACTTAAAGTTATATGCTAAGAATGATAATGAGCTGGAAGGTCTTCTGCAAACTGTAAAATGCTTCAGCGAAGACATTGGAATGAAATTTAATTTGAATAAATGTGCTAAAGCTACAGTTTTACGTGGATCAATACAAGAACATCCTCAATTAGCCTTAGACCCTGCTGTAACAATAAAAGAATTGAAACCAGAAGAAGCTTATAAATACCTAGGTGTAAATGAGAGCGAAAACATTCACCATACAAAAATGAAAGAAATAGTGCGTAAAGAGTACTATAGAAGGCTACGAATGATATTAAAAACTGAATTAAATTCACAGAATAGAGTTATGGCCATTAATAGCCTTGCAATCCCAGTTGTCCAATATGGCTTCAACATCTTAAACTGGACTCTAAACGACATCAGGCGAATGGATGCTAAAACAAGAAAGCTTCTTTCTAAGCATAGGATGCATCACCCAAAGGCTGATGTAGACCGTCTATACATACCCCGTAAAGAAGGTGGAAGGGGTCTTATTCAGCTGGAATTGTCATACAAGACAACAACTATTGGCTTACTAACATACATAGAAACAACAAAGGATTGGATGATACAATTAGTAAGGCAACATGAAGAAAGAAAGAAAAAATATTCAATAATAAAAGAAGGCAGTAAATACAAACAAGAATTACAGTTAGTAGATTCTGTAGAAAAGCAAAACAGTAGCCAAGAACCAACTATTGCGGCAAAAAATATGAAAATGAAAGCCAAAGATAAAGCTCTTGAAAAGATGAAACAGCGCTGGCAAGACAAACCTCTGCATGGCCAATATCCAGTACGTGCCAATAAATCCAATGTTGACAAAGTTAATACTCATCGATGGTTACGTGCATCTGGATTAAAGTCTGAAACTGAAGGATTTATACTTGCAGCACAAGACCAAAGTCTTTTCACGAGAAACTTTCAGGCAAATATTATGCATAATAATATGGATCCAAAATGCAGGTTTTGTGATAAACACCAAGAAACAATAGACCACCTAATCTCAGGCTGTTCTGTGCTTGCCCCAAACGAATATAAAAATCGCCACGATAGAGTTGGGCAATATTTACATTGGGCAATGTGCAAACATTATGGAAAAGCTGTAAACAAACACTGGTATGAACATCATCCAGCACCGGTTACAGAAATAGAAGATGTAACCATTCTATGGGATTACACCATCTACACAGACAGAAAAATTGAAGCAAACAGGCCAGACATTATTGTTAAAAACCAGAAGGAGAAAACTTG
Organism: Ascarosepion bandense; assembly: GCA_037127315.1. Lineage (NCBI taxonomy): Eukaryota > Metazoa > Mollusca > Cephalopoda > Sepiida > Sepiidae > Ascarosepion > Ascarosepion bandense. The sequence goes on along the minus strand of JBBBDQ010001059.1, from coordinate 1,120,271 downwards.
TCTATTAATTGATATGGCTTGTCCAGCGGATTGTAACATAGCAATCAAGGAATTTGAAAAACTGTCAAAATATAAAGACCTGGAAATTGAAATAGAAAAAATGTGGAAATTGAAAACAAGAGTTGTGCCAGTGATAGTAGGTGCACTTGGAATGATAAAAAATGGAACAAAACAACACATTGAAAGAATCCCTGGAAACCCCAGCTTAAGAGATATACAAAAAATTGTATTATTAAGTACAGCCCACACACTAAGGAAAACGTTATCTATGTAACGCTGGGGATGATAGGGAGGATAGAAAAACATGAAATGGAGTCATAACATCACGCCACTACCTGCCTTAGGTCTCCCCGCAGACTTGGTTGGTAGTGAGACCAATGCAGAAATCGAAATATGATGAAAAATGACATAATAATAATTGGAATTACAACGAGAATGACGTGTTTTTCTGAGGCTCCTGAAAACGTAACGTTTTTTTCTAATGAAATTTTGTTTTATTTTACTATTTAGAACGTAAGCATTAATTTTAATTTTACTATTTTAAACGTAAACATTAATTTTTCTTCGTATATAATTTAAATTGTATGTTTCTTCTTTAAATGATCCTAATAGAATTAATAACTAGTTTTCGAAAATAAAGCAAAACAACAGAAAAAAATACGATGAAAAACACTAAAAACTGTTTGATAAAATTTCTACGATATCCTTTCTTAGAAAGAATACGTAATAATTTATTTTTGTTTATTCATTCATTTTATATATATATTTTTTTTTTCGATAACCTTATTCTCGTCGGATTTAATGAAAGAATAACACTAACAGCATACAGTGGGCGAACAAATTATTATTTTAAAATTTTACGGTAGTAAACTCAAACGTATATCCACTTTTTCTTTTCTTTTAAATTTTGAATTTTTTAAAAATTTTATCTTAACAATTATTTTTATTGCAAGGACTAGTGATGGTAGCAACAATTTTTTTTCTTTTAACAATAATACTCTCTAAGTGTATGTAGTGATGTTTTTTTTCCCGTTGAACGGCCGTTACGTCCAAGTTTTTTTTTTTTTTTTTTCAACCAGCGTTTCTCTCTTTGAATTTTTTGTCTGTATATGAATTTCTGTTTTAATATAAAAATGAATTTTTCTTTAGATGTTATCGAATTTTTTTTAACATAAACATGATTTTTCTTAACATAAACATAAATCTTCTTTTTCTTAACATAAACATGAATTTTTCTTCATATATTATTTAATTTTATTGAATTTTTTTTTTTCGGTATGAAATTCTGTTTTACTATTTTAATCTATCTGTTTCTTCTTTAAAGGATCCTAATAAATAAAATCATCAGTTTTATATTTCCTTTAGCTGTCGATATTTCGTAATAATTTTTTAAAACTATTATAATTTTCTTAAAAACAAAAAACAAAACAAAACAACAGGAAAATAAATGAAATACGATGAAAAACAATTTCTACGATATTATTTTATAGAAAGATTACGTATTTATTTATATATTTATTTTTATTTATTTATTGATTTAATTTACTTATTTAATTTATCTTATTCTGATAACTCTATTTTCGACCAACGACTTTATTGAGAAAAAAAATGAATATACAGTGGACGAACAAATTATTTTTTTTTTTTACAAGGACTAGTGATAGTAGTAACAATTTTTATTTATTTATCTATTTATTTAACAAAATACTCTAGTGTAGTGATGTTTTGTTTCGTTGAACCATTGCTACACACAAGTTTTTTTGTTTTTTTTTTAAACCAGCTTCTTTCTCTTTGAATTTCAATCGCATCTATGTCAGCTGTCGCTTGGCAGCCCATTTAGGAGAAGGAAAATGATCCTGGAAAACTGCTACAGTACAAAGAAAACTCTTAGTAGTGCCTGGATAGATTATCGTAAGGCATTCAATAGTGTGCCACATTCCTGGATTTTAAAGATTTTAAATATATACAAGATATCACCCGTCATCATCAATTTCATCAAACAGTGCATGTCTATATGAAAAACAGCCCTTTACCTCAATCATATAAATGGAACCTATAAGTCTGATGAAATAAACATCAAAAGAGGTATATTTCAAGGTGATTCTTTGTCTCCCTTACTATTCTGCATATCATTAATACCACTAACCAGTCAACTTAATATGACAGAATGTAGTTATAAAATAGGCCAAAAAAAAAAAGCCATCTATTTTGCATGAATGACTTAAAGTTATATGCTAAGAATGATAATGAGCTGGAAGGTTTTCTGCAAACTGTAAAATGCTTCAGCGAAGACATTGGAATGAAATTAAATTTGAATAAATGTGCTAAAGCTACAGTTTTACGTGCATCAATACAAGAAATATCCTCAATTATCTTAAACCCTGATGTAACAATGAAAGAATTGAAACCAGAAGAATCTTATGAATACCTAGGTGTAAATGAGAGGGAAAACATTCACCAGAAAAAATGAAAGAAATAGTGCGTAAAGAGTACTATAGAAAGCTACGAATGATATTAAAAACTGAATTGAATTCTCAGAACAGAATTATGGCCATTAATAGCCTTGCAATCCCAGTTGTCCAATATAGTTTCAACATCTTAAACTGGATTCTAAACGACATCAGGCGAATGGATTCTAAAACAAGAAAGCTTCTTTCTAAGCTGATGTAGACCGTCTATACATACCATGTAAAGAAGGTGGAAGAGGTCTTATTCAGCTATTGTCATACATACAAGACAACAACTATTGGCTTACTAACATACATAGAAACAACAAAGGATTGGATGTTACAATTAATAAGGCAACATGAAGAAAGAAAGAAAAAAATATTCAATGATAAAAGACAATAAATACATACAAGATTTACAGTTAGTAGATTCTGTAGAAAAGCAAAACAGAAGCCAAGAACCAACTATTGCGGCAAAAAATATGAAAATGAAAGCCAAAGATAAAGCTCTTGAACAGATGAAACAACGCTGGCAAGACAAACCTCTGCATGGCCAATATCTAGAACATGCCAATAAATCCAGTGTTGATAAAGTTAATATTCATCGATGGTTACGTGCATCTGGATTAAAGTCTGAAACTGAAGGCTTTATTCTTGCAGAGCAAGACCAAAGTTTTTTCACTAGAAATTTTCAGGCAAATATTATACATAATAATATGGATCCAAAATGCAGGTTTTGTGATAAACACCAAGAAACAATAGACCATCTAATCTCATACTGTTCTGTGCTTGCCCCAAATGAATATAAAAATCGCCACGATAGAGTTGGGCAATATTTACATTGGACAATGTGCAAACATTATGGAAAAGCTGTAAACAAACACTGGTATGAACATCACCCAGCACCGGTTACAGAAATAGAAGATGTAACCATTCTATGGGATTACACCATCTACACAGACAGAAAAATTGAAGCAAACAGGCCAGACATTATTGTTAAAAACCAGAAGGAGAAAACTTGTCTATTAATTGATATGGCTTGTCCAGCGGATTGTAACATAGCAATCAAGGAATTTGAAAAACTGTCAAAATATAAAGACCTGGAAATTGAAATAGAAAAAATGTGGAAATTGAAAACAAGAGTTGTGCCAGTGATAGTAGGTGCACTTGGAATGATAAAAAATGGAACAAAACAACACACTGAAAGAATCCCTGGAAACCCCAACTTAAGAGATATACAACAAATTGTTTAAATTAAATACAGCCCACACACTAAGGAAAACTTTGTCTATGTAACGCTAGGGATGATAGGGAAGATAGATAAAAACATGAAATGGGGCTATAACAACACGCCACGATCTGCCTTAGATCTCCCCGCAGACTTGGTTGGTAGTGCGACCATAGCAGAAATAGTAATATGATGAAAAATTACATGATAATAATAATAATAATGCAATATTTGGGGTTATTCCTATATTTTGAATTTTTGTTAGTAGCGCAAAGAAATTCTTTAAAATTCAGTTCTCTCTGGTGATTTTTTTAAAAGTGACCTCTCGTCAAATTAACCTTAAATAAATAAAAACAAACAAATGGTTTTCCTCTAAATAAAACTGTATTTATAATTGACACATGTTCATGTCTTTGAAGATCCTCTAAATCTCGGACCAACCATTTAAAGCCTCATTTTAGTCATTTAAGGAATGATAGCATTATGATATTAAAAACTAAATCCAAGAATAAAACTCAGTGGTAAGCATCGTATTTAAGACTTTCATATAAATATTGATTTCTAGCGTAAGGTAGATGAATTACTTCACTTATTTAAAGAAAGCTGTTACTTATCAGCAGCTAATACATGCATCACAAACAGCCTGCCCAGGTTACTTATTTAATAATTATTTTTTAAACTTAGATTTTGGACAGCGCCATAAGTGCGAGGCATCCAGTAAAGATGGGACTCACCATTACTGGTTTTGGAAGCGTCTTGTTAAGTCCCATAAGAGATTTGAAGTTTAATTAAATCCAAAACACATAAAGCATTTACCAAAAGTTAATCATACGTTCTTAGAAAAATCTTTTTTCTTCTTCTCTTGAGAAAAATAAATAGAAAGATTTTCAGATATATTACTTCTAATCGTGAACTTAAAGTTCACGATTAGAAGTAATCAAAAAGTTAATTTCATCGATGTTAATAAATTCATAAGAAAATAATTTTATGTTTGAATAGAACATAAGGTAAGAGAGTTATTCTAAAAAATTAGATGTCAGCATTCCTAATAGCACAATTTAGTCTATGTATATCTATCTATCTATCTATCTATCTATCTATCTATCTATCTATCTATCAAGTTGGAACGAAAATTCTGTCGGATATTTGAGGTGAACATGTTGAGCATACTTTATTAAAATTTCGCTTTTTATTTTGTTTAATAATGCTACTATGAATAATAAATGCGTAATGTACATCTTTCTTTCAGATTATAAAGTATATTAATGATAATATACTTCGGAATTTGCACCTATATTCGTCCCAGCTAAAGCGCACATTAGAAATGTTGCATTCTATGAATTTCGTGTAGGTATCAAACCTACTACAGTAGCAAAATGCATCCAATGCGCTGATGAGATCGAAGCATTGAGTGAATAATGTCGCAGGTGTTCGTTTTTCCATTTTAATGGAGGATCGTCCATAATTTGAAGTTCGTCACATGACAGTCTTAAGTGAACTGAAAAGGATTTGAAATGTTTCAGTGGTTGGAAAATGGGTTACGCATTACATGTCTCCAGAGACTCGCCAAAAACGAGTCGATTGTTGCGAGATATTTTGGACAGGTATGTTAGCGATGATGAGAAATGGATCCTTTATCATAATGTTAAGCGTTGTTGTCAGTGGATCCATCCTGGAAGCAGACCTGCGCAGCAACCAAGAGATTTTCATTCAAAGAAGGTCATGTTTAGCGTATGTTGGGATATTCAAAGGAATCATCCATTATGAAATGTTAAACACCAATCAAACAATCAACGCTGATCTCTACTGACAACAACTGTCGTTTGAATGGATAAAAACGTGCATCTTTATGCAACAGAAAGAGAGTATTCCTCCATTACGGTAATGTCCGGCCTCACACTGCACTTTGGAGTAAAAATCTCTTAGAGTTCGCTTGGAAAAATGCTTCATGTTCTCTATTCTCCTGATTATCACTTGTTCAGGGGTTTGCAGAAACATTTGGATGGCCTAAGGTTGACATTACGAGAATAGCTTGAACTGGAGTTGATCGCATATTTTACTGCAAAACCTAAAGAAATTTACGAACGTAACGTCTATAAACTTCTTGATGAAATGAAGTTCTAAACCAGACAAAACTTTCGTTCCAGCCTGGTATCTTTCTATATTTTAGTCTGTTCAAATCTATCTATCTATCTATCTATCTATCTATCTATCTATCTATCTATCTATCTTCAAATTCTCCTCTCCCCCCATATATATATATATATATATATATATATATAATTAAAGTTATAAATTAATTGTAAATTGTGACACGGAAATTTCTATGTTTCGAGATAGATTCTCATCATCAGGCAATGTTGCTGTTGGTTGTGCAGATGATTTACATTTAAACCTCGCCTGATGATAAGAATCTATCTCGAAACAGAAATTTCCGTATCGCAATCTACAATTAATTCATAACTGTATAATTATATTAAGCTCTATAATACTCATTATATTGAGCACTGTTCGTAATAAAATAAATGCCAGAGCACTCAAAATAAAAAAAGCCTTGAGTCCTCTTCACCTGGAAATATATATATATATATATATATATATATATATATATAGTAACTGTTCCGAAATATTTTGGCCCGGACTTCTTAATGACATATTGGCAGGAAAAATAAGCTTTTGTTTTACTTTTCGAGAAATAATTTTATTTTTCCACAAAGATTCTTACTATTCTTCTATGACCACGGTTCAATTACAAAGGATCATCGATTTCAAGGGATCATCTCTACTGACTACGCTTAACAGTCCAACATTTAATATTGAATACAAAGGGTCGTTCTCATCATTAACATTTTGCAAAGATTTTCAGCAGGGCAATTTCATTCAATTTCTGATTCTGATTTTCATCGACAATTGTTCTATTTTTATTGCTTCTGAAATATAAATAAAAAGAAGATACAGGGATACGTATAAATATTGGATGCATGTTTTTAATTTTCCTTCCACATACAACTAAAACAACTTTACGAGATATTACTTACCAAATATCAGGCAAAATGGCAAACATAAACTAGAGTTAGAACAGAAAATAACATGTATCCAATACTTATGCGTGTCACTGTATTTAGAATAATAAAAATAAGTTTTCAGAAGACAAAGCATATTAGAAAAAATATTAGAATTGGCGATTAAATTAAACAATCATTTATAAACACTGAAAAATATTAAAGTTCGAAACTTTTTGAACACAAATTTTACGTTAAAATATTTTTAAAACAAATTGTACGTTAAAATATTTTTAAAACTCTGAATGAAAAAGAAAGCAGTCAGAAGATTCCACATTTCATTAAATAAATTGCATGAAAACTTAATAAAAGTTTTCAGATGATAATTCTTTATGATCCATTTAAAAATTATTTTAAAATACTTTACTCAGTACATTTAACTTTGAAAAGCAGAAAATAATTCCTTAGAATGTGGATGATTTTTTAATCATTTAATTGCAGAAAAAATTGCATGTAAATAAAAAGAAAATGTCCATTGGCAAAAATATTTCACTTTCAATAATAATTGAAGTAAAAGAAACTATTGTTTCAAATAATGGGTAGACTCTTAAGTAATTTAGTGTGATTTTGTTACTTTTATCGATTAAATAACTGTTCAATGACTATTTATTATCTAGTAATAAAACTTACGCATTTTAGCAATATTAAAGTGATGTGCTTTCTTTTCAATTCACTATAAAAAGTTAAATAAAATTTCAAGTTAAAACATTGCAGAACTATTACGGGAAAATCTCATAAACTCTTCACCCTCTTCTCTGATTTGTGCACGTTTAGTATAAAAGCGTTCAAGTCAAGATTGTCTCCGTCTATCTCGCAGAAATCTTTAATTTCCTATTCGATCTTACATAGTGAGGTGTTACTACCCTGCGTATCAGGGATTAGAATAATTACTTTTCATATCATCTTGATAACTTTCGCGTTTTGCTTCTAAAACTTTGAACATCAGGACTGCAAGTAAAACTTAATTCTTTCTTTAATCATTTTATGATGCATCGCAAAACTTGTTACTTAGTGTTAAATGCCTTTTTATAATTTATTCTATTGTGTATCACTGATTCCAGGGATTGGTATTTATTAAGACAATACGTATAATTTAGTTTCTATTTGTATTTTTCTTTTATTTTTTATATAATGAATAGTTTCTCTGTTTCGAAGTGATGTTTTTCATATAATCTTTTGATGTTTTTCTTTCCAGGACATAAATTATATGAAAATTGTTCAAATATTTTGTTTTTCAGAGCGCTTTCGACTAAAGTTTTAACCATTATCGAGGATGAAAATGTATTTTGCATGGGACTGAATATATGTAGAGTATATATATATGAGTACAGTCATGGGTGTGTCATATTCCGAACACGGTAAGTACATAGTGTTCGTAGTTGATATTGTTAAGTGTTAAATTTTTCTTTTTCATCAATAATGCTTCCATTATTTTTAGACTTTTTTGCATGTAGATGGTGGTGTTATATTGTTTTATTATCAACGAGTATGCTACGGATAGAGTTTGTCAGGTCTCCGTGTGGGTTTAAATGAGATTGAATTGAACTATGGTCTGAGAGGTTCAACGTTAGTTTTCTAGTCAACCACATGTTGGTGTGTCCAATGTAGTTATTTATGGATTTGGATTGACCAAGAACACAGTTCTTCGAAGGACATGTAAATTCGTAAATAATGTTGGTTCTCTGTAGATTAGATCTTGCAGGTGAATTGTTATTTTTGACTATGAGGTTAGCAGTTTTAAATTTCGAGAAAAAGATAATTAAATGTTTTTTTTAAGCCAACGAGAGTTGCGTATTTTCGGATGATGTTTCGAAGCGAAGATTCGCCCTTTTTATAATTGCTCTGCATTTAGCTTTTCTAGAAAATATTAATGTTTTGTCTTTTCTCAGTATGTTTGTTGTTGTTACTGGATACAATAGAAAGAAAAAATCTAATATAGTGGTCAATAAGTTTATTAGGGACGTTGTAGTTCGCAAATGTTTGTTTGAAGTTTTGGAGTTTTTTGAAGAAAAGCGAGCGAGAAGATGAATTCTCGTACGCTCTCGCAAGAAAATTTTTAATAACACCAATTTTATATCTAAGGAGACATTGACTAGTAAAATTAAGATGACAAGTATTGTTACTAGCGGGTTTTTTTATATTGTGAAGTAGTGAAGGTATTGTACTACTCCATGAGAACATCCAAAAAGAGAATTCTATTTTTTGGTTAAGCTCATATGTAAAGTTGAGGACGGAATTTTTTCCGAGTGTAGTTTTAAAATTATCGATTTCGCTTTTGTTCTCATCTAAAATAAAAATGGCTTTAAGTATAGCCGAAAGCACTCGAAAAAAACATTTGAAAAATTTCTATATAATTTATGTTCTGAAAACAAATCACAAGATCACATGAAAATTTACATAAAAAACTTAATCATAATACCTTGTCTATCATTGTTAACGAAACCTGCATAAATTGCTACCCAAATGCTCAATTTATATATAGCTTTCGTTTGTTTCTTCGGTGTATATTTTATAGAACACTTCAGAATCTCTTACAAAGTTTAATAACTTCAAATGTATTAAGAAGCAACATCTTTAAAAAATTGCATTTATATTTTATGTAAAATCTTATGGGACTTCACCTAAAATATTTAAATATAATATAAATGCAATCTTAGAAAAGTTTTCTTCAGTGAGCGATGAATCAGTTATCATCAAACAATGATCTAATACTTGTAAAATCTATGAAAAGAACTTGTTCTTCTTTTTACCACTTGTACAACGAACATAAACTAATGGAGAAGAAAGACCATGTACTTTTTTCTTTGTGCTAATGAGTCGATGGCAATGAAGAGATGCACTTGTGTTCTGTCATTACATTTATTTCATTCACTGTGTGACTTAATGAATCGCACTAATCCATCATAAATGAATTTGATCTGTAAAGTGAATAATGCAAACACTATATTATAATAAGAATATATCACATAACAAGAACACTCAAATGTGAAAATAGCAGATGAGGCTAGAATATCGCTAGATATATAAAGTGGATAAACTACAGAATTTTGTGATGGGGAATTTTGTAGAAGAGCCTGAGAAAAGAGTGGAGAAGAAATATATGCATATAATTTCTCCTCAGTTCTCACGAACATCTCGCGAGAACAACTGTGGTATGAAAAGTAAAGAACGCTAACGGAGTACCCCCTGTCGATTCTTTTCAATTGAGATACTTAGGAAGTTATAACAGAGGCCACCCACACACTAGGGCGTGACAGCATACATACATACAGACACACAAAGACTTAAATACACAAACATGTGTATTTAAACACACAGACACACTGAAAAATACATATGAGCACAAATAATATGCTAATAGATAAATTATGTGCATGTTAACGAATGCTAATAGAAACAAACAAGCAAATGCATATATAGAAATGTATTCATTTATAGATCAAGAAAAATCTCGATCTATGCTAATATAACGACATAAAATCCATGTACATACATGCAAAATTCATATTCATTCAGTCAGTTAGCGCATTTTGCGCTGCTGTTGTCACCATTTCATTTCACAATTGTTATACATGGTGACATTCAAGACGCAATAATGTAACGGAACAAATTTGAAATGTTTTAATAATAAAAGTCATTCATAAAAATTGGTAGACGGTTTGTTTGTTGTTGTTTTTTTTGTTAGAATTTGTAAACGTTTTTATGACTTTGTATTTTTCAGTGCCTGAGTTTTTGGCTTCGTTCGTTGAAGTGGATTTTGTGCATCGGGTGTCTTGGTATGTAAAGAAAAAAAAACACGAGTTTAAATAAATAAAGGGAAAAGCGCTTTTTTTCTTCTTTTTTGTTTATTATAAACCCGGAATTAAACTTTCTGCTGTTAAAAGCAGTATTCCCATGAATCTTTTAAAAAGGCATAAAACTGTGGTGTTTTATGTTAAAATATGTCATTAAGATCACAATCCATGTATGTAGGTGTCTACTAAATGTATATCCATTAGCATGCATGTGCGTCGCTGTCAGCAATTCTAATCAATAATTTAGAATGAATATTCATTCAAACCTAATATTTTTGGAAAGATTATCAATCCCAAATCGATTATAAATGTGAGAATTTATTAAAAAATGAGAAGTTGTAATGTAGAATCAGCTTGACGATTACAAAAGCTAATAATGGTTTGACTTTTAAGATTTCTTTGTTGTTGCAGTATTTACATTATTTGTTCTCATCTTTGTTGCCATTTGTACAACGTTTCAGCCGTTGTACGCTCCGGGCTTCTTCAGGTGCTAGAAATTTCGAACTGAACCCTTTATTACAATCACTGGGGTATATCAACTCCATTCTTTGCCTAGAGCCTCTTCTGGAAATCATATGTTATCTTCCTCTAACGTCGTAGAAATGGCAACAAAGATGAGAACGATAGTCAAAATAATGTAAATACTGTAAATACTACCTCATATCAGAAATATAGACAAATTTTTTGTTGTTATTTATTCTAAAATATATTATATATTTTGACATTATTTTCCGACATAAAAATGACTCAAGGCTTTTATCTCTGATTGATTGACTTCCTACACCCTTCCGATTCTATAACGTTACATATGGCAAACTAGGGAAATATCATCTTTCTGTTCGATGTTCAAAATAACAAATAACTTTAGAACTAGATTAATTTTCTTTACAATTGTTCAGCAGAATTGTTTCATTATGAGAGTCCCATTATATATATATACTTTATGCGGATTTTGATATTTAAAAAAAATTCCGAATAGCAAAATTGCTTTGAGGTTGCATTAAATTTAAAGAAAAATGTGAAATAAAAGTTGAATAAAATGGTTACGCATTTTATGTTACACAGAAACTTCTCTCCACTGTACATATTTGCACTTGCGTTTTTACATGTGTACGCAGGCGTTTATATATTATAACATTCAATATATATCCCTCACCAAAAATAAGATGTATACGTGCGTGTGCATATATGTACGCGTGTATTTGTGCTTGTTAGTCTGCATGTGTGCACGTGCGTGTGTGCGTGTGCGCGGTCTTGACATTACATGCGAATATAATTAACTGAAATATAGCTGCAACTACCACTCCTAATGATAAGTATTAATGTTATTAGAACAGGGAAGTGGGATTGTTTATGTTTACGAAGGAATGTGTGTAGCATCCTGTATGGCACTCGGCTTGTCGGTATACCAATTAATTTGCCTCATTTCAAATCAAAGCCCTGCCAGTCCCGACAAAAAAGTAGTTGTACCTACATATATATTGCCGTATAAAAAAAAAATGACAGAGAAAACCATATAATTATACGCGTATAGAAATATGTATTGTGGATGTTGCTTAATTTCATATATGAAGTCTGTCTGAAAAGGAAACATTTAGTGAAAATTCCTATTTTGAGATCAGCATCAGCTTTGTTATCGTATTCTCCCTAAGTTTATCTATTGCCGCGATTGTGTGTCTTTATAATGTTTCTAAGAGAAAATTCATCTTGCGTACAATTAACGTGTATTTAGCGTTTCATAGAAAAGTTAATGCTATTTTTTCTATATGTTCAGTATTGCTATTATTTATTTTAAAAAGAAATAGGCTAATCTGGTGATTGATTAGGTAGTTCGGAAAACCGTTAACAAATTCCTATAACTCTAGATACATACATATATAAAAATCCATGCATTCAGTTAAAAATAATAATAAAAATCATCCTTGATAATAGCTAAAAGAATAAACGAATATGTTTGGATATACAAAATATCTATCTATCTATCTATCTATCTATCTATCTATCTATCTATCTATATATATATATATATATATATATATATATAAAGTGGGCATTGGAGTCAACATCCAGAATCGACATTCTGTTTCATACTAAATGCTTAAATCAGTGTTAATATATATATATATATATATATATATATATATATATATATATATATATACACTGCGTGTCAAATTATTATCGAGATAATTTTTTCAAAAACCGTCCAATGAATTCACACAAAATGTTCACACAACGTTGGCAACACTGACCTGAGCAATCGCTGAAATTTTCGTACTGATCTGCGCAATGTAAACAAACTGGCGCCATACTTGTTGTCAGTACGGTCATTTGAGTATGCCAAATTATTAGAAAAGTGTAAGAATTTAGTGAAAAGAAAGTTTGTAAAAGCCGTTTAAGTGATGCTGAAAAAACTCAGAACTCTCAAAAGGTAAATTTACCCTAGAATTTTCTAAATTTGACAGGGCGGTGTCATCAAACAGTGAAAAAGTTCATCGACGACCCTACACAAGTACGCAAAAGGGCAGATAATGGCAAGCTGAGGGTTATTTCACGACGCCTCATGTCACGACCTAAACGAGAGGCCACGAAAAACCCTGGACTTACCAGTCAAAAGCTTTTCGGTCGCATTGGAGATCTTACTGTGTCTAAAAGTACTAGGTGTCGGTATCTGAAAGAAATAGCAACAACAGTCAAACCTGTAGTGAAGCCTCCGTTGACGAGAAATCACATTCAAAATCGATTGAAATTGGCCGAGGACAATATGAAGATTGACTTCTCTAAAGGCTGGGTAATGAACGCACAAAATCGCCATCAGCGTTTGAGACGCCAACAAGGTGGTAGAGCCATAATGAGCTGGGGTGGTATTATTGGAAAAACATTAGTGGGACCATTGACAGTACCAGATGGCGTCAGAATGACTGCTGATGCATACATAGCGTTTATGAAGGAACATTTTGAACCGTGGATGAAAAGACAAAGAGTTGCCTTCAGAAGGGCCATTGTTTTTATGCATGATAATGCTCCCTCACATGCTACTCACAAGACTACTGAATATTTGAAACAGTTAAGCTTCGATGGACCTCGAAAAATGAAGTGGCCAGCAAAGTATCCGGATTTAAACCAAATCAAAAACCTTTGGAGCATCATGAAGCGAAGACTTTGCGCCAACTGACGACAATTCAGGAGCAACGCTGAGTTGTGGGAAGCAATTCTTGACATATCTTGCGACATTACAGCAGATGACATCCTACAATTAACAAATTCCATGGGCCGTCGACTTCTTCAAGTAATTCCAAAACATACTACTAACTCGCTTTCGCGGAGGCTTACATTACACTTAAATGAAAATTCTAACATATTCCGACATTTAAAACACCATGGCTATCAACACACACTTCTTAGGAAAACACTTGTTGAAAATACATATATACTTAGACAAGAAAATAATAAACGAAAACTTAAAATTCTAGAAGCTATCTACATCAAACAGTTTAAACCTAGCCTAAATAAAATAAATTTCGACACCTCCACTAACATACTTCAATGCCTATAATCGACGGGAGAGGTCATAGTTATTATACTTACCCCCTACACCCATAGTAGTAGCAGTTCCCAGACCAATCCCCTCATGCCACTATACTCTCATTTGACCAAAAACCCACTACCACCATTCCTTCTTGGCCTACAGCCATGTGCGACGCAAAAAATGGACCTGTTTAATTTTCTCTGTATAACTCCACTCTGTTAAAAATTTACATGTTCTACGTTCACTGTATATTAAATGTTCATCCTTTGATAATGGCTTATGTAAGCCGAAAGCTCAGACCTAATAAAAGAATCAACAATTATTACGATTTCTTGTCGTCTTTTTATGACAACACTATCAAGCTAATCAGATCATACGAAAGGATCTTACACAAAATAGACAGAACTTGTCTATATTATTCAATGAAACCTGTATTAATATATATATATATATATATATATATATATATATATATATATATATATTGCCAACTAACAACCCCAGAGGACATTAAAGGTAGAAGGTTACTGAGTGAGGTTATTGTATATAGAAACGACTCAAATATGCACACATACAAAAGAAAGTGTGACTATAGATATGATGACTGTTGAGTTCTCCTTTGCTTCACGCTTAATGGCAATCATTAGGCCATGTAGTTGGCAGAAGTAGTTTGTTTATGAGGTTTATAGATAGAAAGGCAGATTAATACCGGTTTATTGCAATTGAATCGGACCAATAAAACGTGATAAATAGTTATTTCCTGTTTATTTTATTTTTGTTACGGCTACTGTGTAGGATTCTTTTTTATTAACTACTTGATTAAAATTTATATTTAAGTCATTCGGTGATTGGCTGTAAGTTAAAGATTGACATTAATTTCACTTTTATTGAAAATAAACTATACTAGTCAGAATATATTTAAAATAAATATGCAAAGAAAAAATCAAATAAATGAATACATGAGCGAAATAAATTAAAAAAACTAATAATAGCAGTGAACAGATACTTACAAATATTTGCAAACTAAATCAATTTAACATTAACGAAAAAAAACAACTTTAAACTTATGAGTCTTTTGTTAATTATATAAATAATTATTAACAAGCCATAAGCAAGCAAGAAAAACAATAAACAGGAAATAACCATTTACTGCTTATAATTAGTTCGATTCAATAGCACAAAGTCTATTCAATAACAAAACAAACCAGAAATACACATAATCCTCAGAGAAAGAAAAAAATAATCAAGCTACTTATCCGCTATCATAGCACGACGACTGCGACTGAGCATGAAACAGACTATCGGCTTCCAGTGTTGATACCTATGTCCACACTTTTTATATCTGAATACGCCCTGTTCTTGATATTTATATACACGGATAACAAAGAATTAAAACAAATGGCTCATCTGCAATAATCGTCATGGCTTGATGATTGCGTTTAAGCATAGAACAGACGGATGCCACTGAATTTTAACCTCAGTGGTCGCTTTTATGTTTACATACGCTCTATCCACGAAATTGGGGCACTTTAACCAGAAATATAGCATAACTTTAAAACTATATTTTCATACAGATATATATATATATGTGTGTGTGTGTGTGTGTGTGTGTGTGTGTGTGTGTGTGTGTTACTTATTGGATATAATACGAACTAACCATTATTTACACCACATATATTATTTCTTTATCAATGGCAACCGTACGTATAAAAAGGCGCGCAGGCACATGCACACACGCGCACTTAAACTGTTGTATAACGGTCGTTTGTATAGATATTCACTCACTTGAAAGTATTCCAGTATGTGTGCATATGTACAGTGTACAAGTACATTCAATCCGTTTACCATCTCATAAATTTACAAACATTATTTCACATGTGCATACAAGGCTTCCTTTCCATGAAGACCCTTATTCAGAAAGCAACAAAATTTCGGAAGGCAAAGATGAGTAAATCACGTACGCAAATAAATATACAAAACCATAATCCCATATAGATATTTTTCATTTATTACATATATATGCACATATGCACGCACTCACACACATTTCATTTATATGTAAATCTAATTTGCCCGAAAGAGTTCCACCACGTCAAAGTTATTTTATCTAACATGTATTGTTCTCGAAATGTTAGCCTTTTGCGCACAACATGCTTTTCACTGACCATTGAATAAATTATATTCATGCCAGTCAAAATTGATTTGAAAAAGCTTAATTAATTTTCCATGAGACAGGCGCCAGTGGATAGTGGGTGCTATAAGCTTGTAAGTATATGTATGCCCGCACGCGCGTTAATGCGTCAAGGTTGACAGGTATTAAAGTGGCCGTTACATTTAATTCCGCCAAATTTTGTGCTTTCTTCTCTATGTTTGAAAGCTTCTTTTTTGATTTTCTTATGATTTGCTTTTTAAAATTTAATTTTTTCTTTATTGATTTGTTGTAGTGAAAAACTTTTATAGGTTATTTGTCTATAAGAAAGTCAACTATTAAATTTTGAATGCAACGATAATATCTAAAACATTTATTAAAATGTCATTATTTTAGTGGTTATTCACAGTGAAATAGAAGCGACTACTTAAACAATTCAATAATATAAAAGAAAATTTTTAAAAGCTAATTCTTGGTGACATTATGAGATTCTCAAAAAACAGAAGACAAAATCTAACATTAAAAATCATATTTCAACTTTTTTAAAATACTGCATTTGATTTCATGTGTGTGTGTGTGTGTGTGTAAAGGTAGAAAATGGGATCAAGCAAGGTGATCTTCATCTCTGTTCGCCATCTCTGTTTTCCATCTTCTTTCCCATTGTACTGATTATTGCATTTCATGATTACAACCGAAGTATCTATGGAAAGTATCGCTCTACCAGTAAGCTATTTAATATACGCCGCTTTGTAGCTAAAACGAAAGTTTTGCTGACGGAACTTATGGTTGACTGCGACTTGGTCTAGCTACTTATATGCAACGCCTCATGGACAGTTTGTCAAAATCTTGCAAAACTTCTCGTCTCACAATCAGTCTAGACAAAACAGTCGTAATGTTCCAACCAGCACCAGACACGTTTTGCTCGATAACTTCCACCTATGTTGATGCGAAGAACTTCAAAGTTGTTGAGAATTTTATATACCTGAGTATTACAATGAACCATCACTGCTCTCTTGATGATGAAATTTCTCTTCACCTTAAAAAGGTTACTTGTGCTTTTTCTGCTCTAAAGGATTATTTTTTGGTCTCAGAACGGACTGAAGATGAAAACGAAGATAGATGTTTACAACGCATGCGGTCTAATAAATTTTTAATACTTGCGTCGGACATAGGTTATCAACAGCAAATAGCTGGTGCAGCTACTACCTTATGTCGACCTCAGAATTTTGGAAAAGTGCAAATACATTCAGCATCAAGACAAAAATATTCAAGCACTAACATATTCTATGCATGTGGTGCAACTTGATGACATTTGAAAGAAGATATTGCATGAAGAACTCTTTGAAGGAACGAGGCCTACAAAAAACCTGAGGAATGATTGCGTTAAAAGTCACTGACACGATTCAAAATAGATAACCCTAACTGAGAAGTGAGACGTGATAGAAACAATTGGATAAAACGTATCCATGAAGGCTGACGCTCTTTCAGCACAAACTCGGTAACGTAGGCAAAAACGAAACAGGTAGCCTGTAAAGGAAAGTGGATAGACCTAACTGCTCCACAATTCGTGTCAGGTGTGTGACAAAGTATGCCAATCAAATAAAATGCTTTCTAGCCATCTGCGAAATCATGTTGATGTCCCACCAACAGAATACAACAATTATGTCAATACAGAAACTTTTACATGTGCAGGGTGTGGCAATCAAAAGCCGCTCGGAACATTAAGGCATGTGAGATCACTTAAAAACCTGCCACCTGTATTGCTGAGACGTCAAAGGAATCAAACAGAGTTAGTATGTTGTGTATGCAATATAATGTAAGTTCCTTGTTGGTCTCAAAAGTCACTGTCGAGCTCATAGTCGAGACCATATTCAGAATTGACTCAATGTGTTTTGTTTTTTTCTGTTATTTTTTTGTCAGCGATGATCATGCTCGTTAGCTATCATATATATATATATATATATATATATATGAGGTCCGTTCTAAATATATCTGACTTTATTTCTCCCACCAAAAACTAATGCCTAAATCATTCCTAGAGTATAAATGTGTATTGTGTTCTCGTCGAATACATCTTTTTTCGACAGGCTTTCAAATCTTCCGACTTGGCACCGTTGACCTCTGGCTATTTTCCAATC
Organism: Ascarosepion bandense; assembly: GCA_037127315.1. Classification (NCBI taxonomy): domain Eukaryota; kingdom Metazoa; phylum Mollusca; class Cephalopoda; order Sepiida; family Sepiidae; genus Ascarosepion; species Ascarosepion bandense. The sequence goes on along the minus strand of JBBBDQ010001059.1, from coordinate 1,101,924 downwards.
TGCAAACCACGAATTTCGCCGATACCTTCCGCATGTACAAATCCTCCGTAAAAATGGAATGTACTAATCCTGTGCATATTCCCAAATCGTGAGCAATTTCCTGGGTTGTTATACGTCGGTGTTCTAAGACCGTTCTCAAAATCTTTTCAATTGGCTCCTTATTTCGACTAGTGTATGACTTGCCTAAGCGTGTTTCGCTCTCCACTGAGATTCGGCTATATTTGAAGCGGTTGTACCACGATTTGTTTTATGTTTTATCCATAAAACTAACGTGGCCAACTATCGTGAAAGTTGACGCCACATCCCACATAAAGGATTTTGCCCATGAGGCTTAAGGATTTTTCTGTTGCTGAGGTGATGTGTTGTCCCCCGTGGGGATCTTCATATCGAAATGGCCATTCAACATCTTTGAATTAATCCTTTTATATATATATATATATATATATATATATATATATATATATATATATATATATTTTAAATGGGACGTTGGTGTAGAGGGATTTAATATCTAGACTGGCCATGCGTTTGTCACGTTTATTTCCCTTAGTTTTTCAACTAGACTGTCGGAGTTCTTTATTTGAGATGGACTGATTGCTTCGAAGAGAGAGGTTTTAATTTTTTGTTATAGAGGGCGGTATGTATTCCTGAGATTATGGGGCACATCGGGATAGCAGTATTGTTAGTTATAAGCAGACCGTAAAGTTATGGTGTTCTAGTTATGGTGTTATGGTGGTCTATGAGTTTATACTACAGTTTGCTTTAATTTTTAATTAGTTTCCTGATTTCCTTGTTAAGTTTATGTCCACTATTATATTTTTTTATGTGTCGGTATCGTTGATTAGTAAGTTACTTAATCAATACTAAACAAAACAATAAGATAAAACCTGAAGATGTTTGCTCCATAACTTGTAAGATAGATAGATAGATAGATAGATAGATAGATAGATAGATAGATAGATAGATAGATAGATAGCGGGTTATCTATTGTTTTCCTGTTTGTAGTAGGGGTCCGTTCTAGTGAAGGGTAGGTGTATACTGTTGCAGGTTAACGGAATTTGGCCTTGTTGTAGATAGCCCACTATAAGTCATAAAATGATTATAAAATCAAGAAAAGCAAATTGAATTGAAAAATAACATTTTTATATATACACATATCAATTAATGTTTTTACAATTAAAGTAATAACTTGAAGTATAGGTCCAACGGAGGTTAAAATGTTCGTGGAAAATAATAAGCTGAAAGAGAATTAATGCTTAGGAATGTGGGGAGCGTGTAAGTGAGGAATGTCTTTGATGTAGTCGCTCCTTAGGTCAGTAAGTAGTTTTGAGACAGGGGAGAAGGAAAGAGGCAAGCGTAGTAGCCACTTGACTTAAGTCAAGGGGATATTGATTACACTCTTCTCCTCAAGTTCTGCCTGCCAGGGTCTGTCTGTATCCGCTTTTATATCTTCTTTTTGGATCACAGCAGCTCGTTTGGGATTTCACACTTGTATTTGATTTTGGGCTTCTCATTGACTGATAAATAAAATTTGCATAGGCTCGCGAAATGGAAATTTAATATTTGATTAATTTTTATTTTTCAACCGGAACATCTGCGCGGATCCACTTGCGCAAAGACAACTTTTGGTCATTTGTCTTTTTGTCGTGAGAGGGCCAACATCCGGTCCATCGCATCTGCTCGGACGGTATCACCACAGATTCACAGGCACAAATGTGTTCCCATATATTCCTACTTTTCTCATATAAGATAATGCTCATATTATGTACAAGTCATTGTATAGAACGTATAGGAAAGTCGTGCTTTTTATGCACAAGATGTTTTTTCAGTGGCCGTAGCCGGTTAGACATATTTTAAAAGTCTTTATGAAAAAAATATTTTTTCAGGATTTTCGTAACCGAAATCTCATCCAATTCGATAACTAATAAATTACGAGCGATGTCATTTTGGAAAAAATAACATATAATTTCTATAACAAGTCACTTGCAAATGTACAACTTTCGACTATAAACAAAGGATTGTGTAATATGTATAAACTAATGTGCTATGCGGGACAATTTGTAAAAGTATTATATGAAAATTGGAAGTCATAATTTGAAGGAAAAATGCCTGAGATAAAATGTCATCTAAATCAATGTTTTCCTTTAAATTCTGTTTTTTAAATATTTTCGAGATTTTACAGTTCGGTGCTTATTCGCTTAGTATGTCGATATCACTTATCTAAATGGAAGCATTAACTCTTGGATCAAACCTGAAATGATTTTGCGGTAAAAATTTTGTAATTTATACTCAAGTTATTTGAAAATTAAAAATGTTATTCATATCTCCAGATTTTCTATTTAACAGTCTCACTAAATCGGTTTCACATTTCTTACTCTACTTGAACGTTCGTATCACTGAGATTAACCAGCAAATACATCTAGTTGCGTAAACGTAGTTTATTAAATAGGAGTTAGAGCTGTGATTGTGAAATATGAACACTTTTAAGTTTTGCTATTTGTCACTAATTCCTTTCATTCACCAATGTTTGGTCTTCATAATTCAGAATTATATTGCTTGACCTTTGTCGAAAAATCGTGTTGATAGCTACACGAATTCTCTCCTTTTCCTCGAAAGTAGAATAAAAAGAATAAAAGTCCTAAAAGAAGAGGAAATAGAGGGGAAATGCCGCGTTGGAATAAGATATAAAATTGTATAGTTTGATTGTTTCACACTGAGGCCAGATAGTTTCAAATAACAAAGTAATGTAGAGAAAGAGTCTGACCAAATTTTTTTCCTATATAAGTGAAAGAAGAACTGAAAAATGACATTTAATTTTTTTAATACTTCACGATAGAGAAAAAGATATAGAAAACGAAGTACCCCAACAAAAAAGTAATAAAAACGGTATCCATAAACACACAGAATAAGATGGGAATGAAAATTGCAATAGTGCACAGAAAAGAGGAGCTCAATGTGATTCGGAAGAAGAAGAAGAAGAAGAAGAAGAAGAAGAAGAAGAAGAAGAAGAAGAAGAAGAAATGACAATGACGACGCAAGAGAACCAGAACAGATAAAATAAGTAGATGATGATGATGATGATGATGATGATGATGATGATGATGATGATGATGGAAAGTAGAGATTGTCTTGTATTCAAACACTGTTGCTGGTGGTCTGAATGGAGATAAACCTGTCAGCTCCATCACTTTTTATGCGACTTTCAAGCGGCAAAATCAGAGTGGAAGGTTAGGGTTAGAGGAAAGGTCCTATCAAAAGGGCAGCCGACGACTTACTTGCCATGAGAAGAAGGAGGAGCCTATGATGCTATAATGTTGGTACGTTGCCTCTTTTTCTTCTCTACACCCCGCCTTTACCATCAAGTAATTTCTTTTATTCTTTGCTACCACTGAATTTTTTTCCCGTTGTATTCCTTGTATATTTTTATAACTACTGCCAAAGAATAAAAATGACAGTTTATGTTGTGGCTAACCGTAAATAAGGTCTGCAGGTGTTTACCAACAAAACAATACCCGAAGTTTCATTTTACGACTACTTCTAACTCTCTCAAAAATATACGACTGATGATCATTGTTTGATAGGATGTCTGCACTTCGGAGCTGACATACGAAGAAAGCTTTCTGTAATTTAAAATGCTGTGGTTGATCAAACAATCAGCTCTTACATCACTGAATATCTATGATTGTAGTCGAAATGTGAAGAAATAAATTATTCTCACTCGCCTTACCGAAAACATTCAAATAATATAAAATTATTATTTTTGTTCTTATGCAAGAAATTAGTGTCCAATAAAAGTAGAAAGATAATTATCCAGGTTTCGTCTGATGGAATATTCCTATTCTGAAAAAAAAATAGTGTAAAACATGATCAGATGTATTTCAAAGAGAATATGAGGACGGGATGGAAATGTTGCTCTACCTGTGAGAAAAGTAGGCTTTAAGCTGTTCATCTTCTAATTAAAACGATATCAAAGTAGCTTATAAACAATAAACATTTCTAAAGATAATATTTATTTACTGGATTTATACTAAGTTTGAAATATCATAAACACATTATTACAATCATACGAGACAGCTGATAGCTTGTTCGACAGCAGTTTTCACGGTTGAATTCAAGATTTCTTCGTAGATTCCAGTATGGAGTTTTGTAGTTATCGTCGTGCGAAGAGTGTCAGTCTTATCAGCTGTTCATATTGTGTTTGATAATTCTTTGCATCTCAAGTGTGTCGCTTTGTCTTCAAATTCAAGTAAATTTTAAAGAAACTGGACATAGTAACATAAAAAGTAAAACGTAGTAGCTTAAAATACGAAAATCGATCGACAGCACGAATATTCTTTTACTCCGTTGTAGTTTGGGAAAAATTACATTTCCAAGACTTTTATCCTAAAGTAATTCTAAATTTGAGTATAACACGATCCCCAGGCGTAGCTTGACCAAACCTTCCTGACCTTTAACCATTCCGCCTGCTTTGTGTTGTTTGATCTCGGACTGGCCAAAGTAGGTTTGCCCATTTTCACCTGGCTAGGTTAGACCTGACACGCGAGAGACCGAGATTTATACGATCCGTGTTAGCTGATAGTTGGCAAACGAAATAAACTCAGGAGAACACTGCAACGCCACGGGTGCAGTTGATAGATAGATAGATAGATAGATAGATAGATAGATAGATAGATAGATAGATAGATAGATAGATATCGATTATATACACAATTATAAGCAAATCAAAGCTGGTGACACGCAACAGTTGGCTGGTATTTCAATAATACATTCAGTAACAATGTTCTCGGAGACGGGTTTTACTCAGTCGTCTTTAGCAGCACGACGATCTCAGTTCGACCGTCTCATTCAAATCACAGGCCCAAAATCCGCTAATTTTGTTTTCCACCTCGTTTTTATTGAAAAAGCACAAAACCGGGGTAATAAAGGGTAGCTACAGGGGATTCAATTTTCCCTTACTGTATAATCCTTACCAGCTCGAAATGAAAACAATATCAATTATCCATTTCGACTGAGTATCCGGCCCCTTCAGGGATGAGGGGGGAGAGAACTTACCCTCTCTTATCGCTTGCCTGCCCGTTTCAAAAGCTCTGTATTACAAGTCAAAAAATTCTCACAGTCCACAGCTGACCAAGAGTCAGCAATTTGTCAAAACAGGATAACAATATTATGGCTATGATTCTTTTACACAGATTAAATCAATTTAGTTACTTTTCCCGACAAAAATAATTGTATTCCCCAATTTTAGAGAAATCTATTCTTATCTTTAAAATTAATAAAAAATTAATACCAGCCATTTGGAAATAGGGTTACATGAGTAGTTATTGATACGGTGGAATAGTGAACCAAGATTTCTCACAAGCAGAAGGAACATGATAGATAGATAGATAGATAGATAGATAGAGAGAGAGGGGGGGTAGAAAAACGAAGAGAGAGAGAGGCATTCAATCTGAATCAAACAAAACAAATTTTAATGACCTGAAGTATTATTAGTACGTTGCTTCAGCAAAGAAACGAGTAAAAATGAAATAAAACCAAGTTTCTGTAAATATACATAATGTGATGAGGAATAAAACATTGTCAGGCAAAGAACATTCCGAACGCGCTTGAAAATACATACACACACGAACATTTCTCTCTCTCTCTCACTCTATCTATCTATCTATAGATAGATAGATAGATAGAGAGAGAGAGAGAGAGAGAGAGAGAGAGAGAGAGAGAGAGATAGATAGATAGATAGATAGATAGATACAAGTGTAGACTTTCGCAGTAAGACGTGATCTTTTATGGTTAAGTAAGTAAATCATTAACTGAACAGCCACATACGCTCGAAAAATGCGGTACTATCTTGCATACAATACATCAAGGAAATATTTCATAAAAATAGCAAACACACCCCAACTCACTGACACACACACACACACACACACACACACACACACACACACACACATATATATATATATATATATATATGTGTGTGTGTGTTAAAATAAATCTTATAACAACAAACGATCAGACAGTAACAGAGTCACCATAGCAACGCATTTGTCTGCTGTTTTAGTCCGGTCTTGCTAATAGCAACACGTTTCCGACTTCAAAAGGATGTGATTTGTGGGCGTGATTAGTTGTATACAGACGACCTGGGTGGAGTGTGTACACTGTCCGTACAGAAACGGCTCTGTGTACCCAGCGATAAAGTATACTAACGGCTATTTTTCCCTCATTTTTCTTTTCTAACTATTTCCCACCCTTTCATCAACGGGTAGAAAATGGTGGAATTAGATCGACTTAGTCCTTAAAACGTGGCTTAATCACTTTGAGTTTGTTGGAGTCTGATTCTTTTGTCAGAGACGGCCTAGTAAAAAAAAAAAAAAAAAAAAAAAAAAAAAAAAAACAAAAGGAAGGATAAATAGATGTGACATTTTCAAGTGTGTACTTCGTTGTGTGTACAAGCGTCTGTATACATTACAATGTAAGCGTTTGATGCGGCTTTTTGTAGTCGTATATTTAGCGATAATGCGTATGTGTGCGTTTGCATGTTTATACAGAATGTATTTATATAAAATGTCTCTTTGATGTTACTTCTACTTTGGCTTTCTACTTCGGCGGTGATGTTCAGTATTAAGAATTCCCTATATTTTCACAGCCTTATTATAAATGGTGTGTGACTTTAAAAAAGCCGATCGACGATTATTTGGGAGTTGAGGACTCACGACGCATGAATTTTTTTTTTAATTTATTATGAACTTCTATTTATTTTTTGTGTTATGGTTAGAAAGAATTTGATCTCTTCCCTTCTCACCACTCAGAATGTTGTTAGTAGTTTAATTCATACAAAACACTTTAATGTTACAGGCGACTGTGAATACACATTTAAGTTTGATTATTTAGTATATAATTGAGATATGTATTAATCAAGGCTAACTTTTGGCTTTACAGAAATGTCATAAGTTTTCTTTAAATTCATTCAATTTATATATTTGATTTCATATTTTGAAAAAAATAATACGTCTTAAAATTAGTGAAATATGCTAACAAAATACACGAAAACAAAACAATATAAAATGGAGATGGTTCGAAATTCATCGGAAACAAAATCCCTGGTTGAACTTGGAAAATTATTTGCAGAAAATTCGCTTTTGAGATCAAACCGTAATATCAGTTCTTCTTGCTCAGTTTTCTCAAAAAGAATCATTTATTGTTTATCGTCACAGTGTGAGTTAATTTAATGTAAGTGTTTTTAAGTTCTTTTAGCTGAAATGTTGACAATGAAATAAATAAAAGATAACGATATCAATTCAGGTCCAGGTATATAAGATAAATATTACATTAAGCATCACGTCAGTAAGTTTCGCAAAAAACTAAGGAGACAATATTCTCAGGCCATTAAAATCAAACCCTAAAATACCGAAATTATCTCAAAAATGTGTGATAAATAATATAAATCGGATTTCTAAGAAAATCTCTCGAAAAATGAAAATGAAAATGAAAATGTTACAAAAGACGTGCAAATAGCCAGTTTTTCATTTTCTGTTTTTCTTTCTTTTTTAGAAATTCGTACACGTGTAATGAGTATCTAGAAACAGCAGTAAAAGGAAACGTTTTGTCATGTCTTGTACAGAAATGCAGAAACTTAACGAGTAAGTGCCCTATAGGCAGCCAGTCAGACAGACGGACAGGGAGAAAACATTAACTGGAAGAGTAAGGGAGACGCCAGAAAATACGAACATATTCGGGCAAGATAAAATGGTTAAATAAGAGGATTAGTTCACTATTACTACTACTACTACTACTACTAATAATAATAATAATAATAATAATAATAATAATTAGAAGAAGAAGAAGACTAGAAGAAAAAGAGGAGGAGGAGGAGGAGGGGGAGGAGGAAAATAGAGCGTTAAGCCGTTTTACGGTTTTAGGATATGTGCTCTTTTTATTTTTTCACTGAATGACCCAGGAACTGGATCACAAAGTTGAAGCGGCGTGATTTCACCTTTGTCCTGCTCAAACATCCGGGAAACTGTAATAGCTTCCGCTTCTTACACTAGCCTTTTAGACCCAAGGGACAATGGACGTTTTCAAGCCGTTGCCGCCTTACGAAGTCACACTCCCTTCCAGAGTTCCTTCCATTCCTTTCATTCCTTATATTAACTCTCCTCAGGTTCTGATGTTTTGCCTCCTGCCAGCTCCTTCCACCTCACTTGTCTCTTTCGTTTTTTTCTCTCTCGTGTTTTCATTCTTGATCAAATTTTCGTTTTTATTTCATTTCATTCCTCTCCCCAGGAAACCTACAAAAATGAATTCAGCGAGGAATAAAAAGATCCCCCTAAAAAAAATAACAGAGGTGGTGGTAATAATAATAATAATAATAATAATAATAATAATAATAATAATAATTAATTATTATTATTATTATTATTATTAATATTATTATTATAGTTACAACAAATGTATTAACATCACCATCAAATGATGATTATGATGATATAAAACAAGCTGTAATATCACTAATGTCACTAGATATTACCGAGTCAGGATATTCAGAATTGGCATTTTATCTTTTTAAAGCCCAGTTTCGTTTAGTTTAAACTGTCCTAATTACGTCATTCTTTAATGCCTACTTACTCTACTACCCATTATATTAGCAAAGCGATTTGTGGGTTAAAAATGTTTAGAATTTTTCTTGATTAAAATTACTCTCAAATATTAAATAAGAAAAAATAAGGTCTATTAAATCTTTTATTTAAAAATAGAGCAAAATTTTAAAAAGAAGCTGACATTTTCTTTACACTCTCAAATCTACTATTACTTCTGTCCCAGAAAAATTGTCACATTTACAAATATATTTCATAAACACAATTTTCAAACTATTATGAGACATAGGTAGTAATATTGGTAGTAAAAATCGCTTTATCCACATAAGACATTGAGGTTCATTTAAGAGACGTACTTATCAAGATTACCTTAGTCTGTAACCTATATATATATAGTTAGGGTATTTGCGTATATACAGGGTGTGATGGATGTCATCTGTATTACGAAAAAAAATGAAAATATTACTGATATCTCATTTTAACAGATATACTTACCAAAATTAAATAAAAATATCTTGAAATACTAAAGAATGAATTTATTCAATAAAATCGCCATTGACTTAAATTAGACGACTTCAGAATTTCGTGCAACTCTTATGAATGTTCTCTTTGTTTAAGTTGGTCAATGTTGCCATAATCCTTGGCTTCAGTTCATCATTGTTGTTACAATGAGTTTTGCCGTCTCTTGCTCAACTGCGCTCACACCACATAACAATCAAAAGGATTGCAGTCTGGGGAGTTAGGTAGCTAGAGTGATGCGGCCACAGAAATTGTCTCATAGCCATGAATGAATTCTCCTGCTTGTGCGACATAGTGCAGAGTCATGTTGTCAGCAGTCACCCTCTGGACACAGGGCACCATTCAAGGAACTTTATGTAGGATCTCTGTTGAGTCTGAGACCCAGTGGGAAGATCAATGGAGGTATAACATAGCCATCCAAATTTCTGGCGGTGTGAATTGCGTCATGGTGCTCTTTTTCTCGAAGACGGTACCCAGCTGACACTATTGTACAATGTAGCAGACAAAAACAAACAACGCACGAACTAAAAATATAAAATGGCGGTAATTTACCCATCGCACCTATATATATATATATATATATATATATATCTCTACTAAATCGCTGGAAAAACAGCATACCATGAATAATAAAAAGCCCCAAACTTTAAAAAAAACGAACTTTTCCCATCAAAATGTTTATATTATTAAGAGGAAAGATCAAATTATTTTAAAATTACTTTTTAAAAAAATTTCATACCTTCTAATTCGTTCGAATCTTCTTTTGATTTTAATTAGCGGGTAGCCCAATCATTAAAAGAGTTTACAATGAAAAACGTAATATGACAACTTTTTTTTCCGGTGACAAACATTAATTTGGAAATTCTTGCAAAAATCACATAATTGTCTGATTTTAATGAAACTTTCAGAACTTATTCATAAATGAATTACATTCATTTTAAAATTGTTATTTAAAAAAAATTTAGTATTTTTTTTTTACATCTGTTACCCACCTCCACGTAAATTCATGAAATTTTAAGAAATTAAATTTTCTTGTGATAATTGATTTTATTAGTTAAACGCAGGACTCATTGGGGAAAATAAACCATCTGTTAGTTTCTTCTATTTCTGAAAATCTGTTCCCAATAATAAAATAAAAAATGTAATATACATCTATGGTATTATTTAATTTATAAGCTTTGAATTGCATGAATAGATAACATAAATTAAGGATATTAGAGTCTGAAAAAAACTTCAGTTAATAATGAAATTTTAAAGGAATTGTCTTAATTTTTTTTTTGTAATTAAAATAATTTATGAAGCTTCAAAAATATTTTTAAAATACTTCAAAAGTTTGTTGGGGTTAGTTTAAAATCTTATTAAGCAAAGATTATTCTTACTAGTTGAAAATTAAAAAGTATAATACAAATCGTTGTGCCTTTATATTTTTAAAATGGTTTTTAATTATATTTTTGTGCATTTGAAGATTTTTTGTATGACAATTTCTATGTGTAAATTAAAAGGTCACGTGTTTCAAAGTTTCTTTCCTTTACAAGGAAAAAATTGTACAGTTATGTCACTTGTTATCGCCATACACTTATCTTATTTTTCACCTGTCAACCTATCAACACATTTAAAATACGGCAGACAGGGCAAAAAAGTTGAATTCTGTGTTTAAGAAATAGTTTTATTCTAAATTTTATGCTATAATTAAGCAATACTTGTGTAAAATCAGATTAATTTAGCATTAAATTTGTTAATTTTCCAAAAATAATGTGTCACGGATGTATATTTCATTTTTACAAAATTTTTAAAACTGAGAATTAACTTTTGTTTACAAATATGCCGAAGGAAAAGAAACTGATGCTTTAATCGAGAATGTGTAAGTTCGAATACACGCTTGGATGCCATTATTATGAAATATTTTAAAAGAAGCTGAGTTATGAACGGAATTTGCCTTTAATTAGAAGAAAAGAGGCTTACAGATCGAAAAAGGAAGCAATAGATAAAGATAGGAGACAGGGGACGGGACAGTTGCAAAAATGATAAAGAAAATAAAGCACTGAAAGAATTTTGTTTGACGAGGATATACAAATTGAATACAATCTATTTAACTTTTATGCTATTTTCTTTGTTTTTCAAACACTTCTTGCCAATGTCTCTCGTAACACCCTGTTGATAAATGTTGTTTCAAATGGATATTGATTTTGAATCAAATTTACTATTCATAGCAATTGAGAGAAAATCTACTTTAGCGGGTTAAGTATTTATTCATCTTCCTCCTTCTCAAATTCGCTTTTGATACACGTACATGTGTATTTACACTAAATCTCAAATAAGAAACACTTGTCATTCGATTCTCAAGTTAGTAGGGAATTTCTGCCTCAATGATGTTTTACTGACTCCATATTACTCTTTAGTTCACGTAGTCGGCAACAAAAATCGAAACATCCTGTCAAGTTTATTTCTGTGCATCTTATTCGTTATCAATTTTAATTCTTCCAGACACATCTATAAATCTATTTATATTTACAGATATGTATTTTTTTTTTATCAATGACCTTTTACTCTATCTCTTAATTCATTACATATCGTCTTGCTTTTAATCATTTATGCTATCTTCATTCGGATTTTTTATAAATTATTCTGACATAGGAAGAGTGAAAATGAGCGAGAATTAGAACGAGAGGAAGTAATTAAGAAAGCGCTGGGAGAAAATACTTAAAGGACTGGGAGTGCGACAAAAACGTGAATGTGCTAGTTTATTGTTGTTGTTGTTGTTGTTGTTGTTGTTGTTGTTGCTGTTGTTGTTGTTGTTGTTGTGTGTGTGTGTGTGTGTGTGTGTGTGTGTGTGTGTGTGTGTGTGTGTGTGTGTGAAAGAGGAAATAAGGAGAGAGACAGAGTAACTGAGGGGGACAACGAGAGAAAAGGGAACGTGAGAAAAGGAGGAAAAGAGATCACCGTAGCCCAGGGAATAAAAATAAAACACGGTGAGGTCGAAGGCACGGATCAAAAAGGTGTGATTGCCTTCCTGCAATCATCGAGCTCCCCACGAAGATTATCCGGGAACGACGAGGACATATTTTGATATGCTTGTTTGGAATCACCCATTGGTAATTAGAGGTAATTTGGGGTCGGCAAACAGGACATCATCAGGCAAGCAATCACATGCAGCACTTGGAAGAAATAAATAAATAAAGAAAGAAAGAAAGAGAGAGAGAGAGAGAGAGAGAGAGGAAAAGATAAAAACCACAGAAAAAAGTAATAATAAAGAAAAACGAAGAAAACATTTTGAAAATGAAATTGTCTGTAAAAAGATCCAAGTAAGGCAGCAAATGAAGGTAATATAATTCATGAAAGGAAAAAAAAAGAAAACAATTATTTATGGTAATTATATGACACTGACGATGATGACAATGATGATGATGTTGAAAATGATGATGTGGTAGAGAAAGAAAAAGAAAAGTACAATGAAAATCGCTTTAAGAAAAAATATACCAGAAAAAGTAAAACGTAGGTTTAAATGAAAAGTTTCAAAATGGACACTAAACAGTAGGAAAATTAATTTTGTAAATGTTTGTTGAGATGTGATCTTCAAAGGACAGAGTCGCTGGATGTGCTGTATATTTACAAATACAAATTTTAGAAATGTAAAATTTAAAGAGACTGCATTGAACCCCTTTAGGAAATGGCTTTGCCTTGACTACAAATTAATCATTTCGCGAGACTGCATGAAAAAATTTCAAAAAGTGATTTATAAGCATGTTTCTGTCCGCAAAGAATTTCTTATAGAAATTTTAATATGTGTTTGTGTCCACATATTTCAATTTATTCATGTATTTACGTTTGTAAGTAGCTAGTTAAACCTATTTTATAATGCTTTTTTTTTACATATAAACGTGCAGGAAGCTTCAGAAAAAAACTTCATTTATTACTTTGTGCAAAAGAAAATTATATCAAGAATAAAGATTAAGCTGTAGAAACGCATTTAATCTTCAGATTACTATTTTAAAATATTTTTTGGCCCAGCAGTAATGATCTTTCCATAAGCAATAATCTATATAGGGTGCACGAGGCGTGGAACTCAAAATGTATCTTATAAATTAAGTAAATGAAATTTTATTCAACATTTTTCAAATAACCTGTATTTCGTCATTATTTTCGTAAACACGTGTTTTTTCAATATAATTAGGCATATTTGATGATATTGTTTATTTTTCAACATTAACAAGTCTAAGGAGATGCTGTCTGTAGACTATTTTCAAGTCGAGGTCAAGTGAAATTGTATGGTACTTTAAAATGAAATCGTTAAATTTTAAGCATTTGAATTATGTAAGGACAAACATGACATGTATTTGTATCACAATAAACCCTATAAGTAAATGCATCGATTTTGTGACGTGATGTGCATTGTACAAATAATGTACACGACTTGAATATTTGGGCAGGAAAAACATGTATGAGTAATCGCGTCAACTTATTTACTGAGGGCAGGTGCAATTATACATTCGTCTCTGCAGTCTACACTGGGTCAGTATCTGTGTTAACATGATGGACAGATAACGGAAGTAGAAGGTGCTGAAGAGAGAAAAAGGGAGCACGTGTCTGTTATTGAATAAATATAAGAGCGTGAAAGTGTGTCTATGTTAGTTGAAGATTATGCGTTTTCCTGTCAGTGTGTATTGATATAAACTGAGAGGGAGAAAGGAATCAACACAAGCACATACACACGCACACACACACACACACACATATATATGTATGTGTGTGTGGGGGGGGTGCTTCTGTGTGTGCACGGCCAAGTTCTTCTTCTGCTCTAGTTAAAGCGAAAGTTATATTGCACTTAAATTTCTGCTACAAAAAGGCCTATATAATTGTTTACTGGTGCAATGTATTCTCATAGTACATATAAAAATCTCACAAATTCCCATTGAGATGAGAAAGTGTCAAGGTTTCATGATTAGTTTCTCTTTCTATGCACGCGCTGACATGTTTTGTTTTGTTTTTAAGAATTCCATGTGTGCACATCAATGTATCTTACTAGGCGTGTTTCCATGTATGAGCATTTTCTTGTGGTGTACGAGTTGGTTAGAATAGTCTAAAAATTTATGTGATCGAATAAGACATACATGCTCACGGTTCATATGAGTTCGTATTTTTTGGGTAAGAATCTATCCATGTACATGTTTAATTATATCATTGTATGTGTAAGTAAGAGATTTGTTTAATGTGTGTACATGTATATGAATATTTTATAAAAGTATACATATGTGAATGAGTATATGCATTTTTGTTAAAGAGGTTATTTCTGAATAACCTGAATATGGGCGCGTATGATTTTATATTTCAAATTATACCTGTTCGTTATGCATTAGTACATTTTTAATAATTGAAATTTGTCATTTTATTTATCGTCTTCTTTTAATTTATTTTCTAAGTTCATAGAATTTTGCAAATGTTGCCAAAACTCTAGAAATAAAATCGAGACTATTAAAGATATCACATTTTCTTAATTGTTGAAATCGTGTCGTTTTCAAAAAAAAAAAAATTAAAAAATATCAGACAAAAGTAAGATTAAGGTGAAAGAAAGAATTAAGTTTAAAAGTCGATTTCAATATCATTTTGTGCCAAATAATTATGTTTATATTCCAAAATCTCTGCTTCACCAAATGTGTTGACATTTGCTATATTTTATCTTAAAACAACATAGAACTGGATAGATTGTTCTACTTTTATATTCACATCTGAATTTGTTAAGCCTTTAGGCAATCACTACGGTAACTAAAAGTTTTAGCGCATTTAAACATTTCTATGCGAGATATCGTATGTCAAATAATCAGATAAGAACAAATATTTTAACGTTAATATGTTTCACTTTTATAAGTCCAAAGTATAATTCAATAACAAATTACCGCAAAGTAATTTGGTAGTTTGAAAGTTTCGAATATAAGGCACATATTCAGTTAATGATTACAAAATTTGGCTAAATGTACAGTAGAAGCCACAATATAAAAAACTCACGAAGACCGAGTTAACTGCTTCCTAGTCTAGTTTGCTGATCAAACAAATAAGAAGTATTTCTTAGGTAAATTATTTTAAAAACACTTTAAAATTTTGCAAATTCAGCGGAGCATGATAAACACAAATGTTCATCGAAATTTTATTACTGGATAGTAATAAAATAAAGGTAAATGACGAACAAAACATTATTCAGATTTAGAATCATTTAAATCTCCGGAGGAAGACGAAAGGGGGATGCTTATCATTATCAGTTTTTCAGGTCGGATAAACTAGTGTTAGCAGCTTTTCTTTTTAAATGCAAACAAAAAAGTATTTACCTGTAGTATTCAAATAATTCATATAACGTTTCTTTCGAAAAGTCAAACACGTTTATGTAAGCTGAATGTAATTATATGAAAAATATAGAGCATTTTGCGAATTTTTTAACGCATGCATTATATATATATATATATATATATATATATATATATATATATATCCGCAGGTAAAAATAAAATTCAATTTTATTTTTTAAAATACGTGTTCATGAATTTGATTTCAATTTGACTCGTTATGTTCCACTCGAAGAACAAGAAAAAGTGATGGGCGTGAGACATAGTGTATTTTTGTGTGCGACTGCGTTTGTGTGTGTGTGTGTGTGTGTGTGTGTGTGTGTGTGTGTGTGTGTGTGTGTGTGTGTCGGAACGACAGGGAGAGGGAGAATAGAATGAAATAATAGAGTGAGAGATGACAAGTTATTTGTATTCGCAATTTCAATATCCGGTAAGAGGCTAGAAACACCCACTACCACTACCACCGTCACCAGGAAAATGGTAGCTAAGGGTCGGCACTCTATCCTCTCAACCTTCCTTTCGTCTCCATTCGGAAAATGAACCTCGTGTCTCTTTTCTTGACGATTGGCATAAAATCCAAGAGCCCAACATGACGTCACGACATGACGCCACAGCATGATGTCACAGCATGATGTAACTGCTGGTTATAATACATCACGCGATGTACACGACAGCACCGTACGTGCCTGTATATGTGTGTACGATATTTATTTACATGAGCGAAAGAAACTGTACGAGTTGAAGTTTGTCTCCTGGTACTAAGACTAATGTTCGTTGACGGCAATTACACATACCATATTGTTTTTAACCATTTGTAGATACCTAAACGTATTTTTTATATTAACAGACATTTCCTAATGGATTTCAGTTCACTTATTATTTAATTGAAAATGCAAAATAAAATTGATTTCAGTATTAGAGACGACTGCAAAAATACTTGAGACGATCGAGAGAAATTGGTAGAGACTAGAGATGGTTGCATTACTCATTACTAGTTATTAGAAGAGATAAACATAACTGAAAGGACAAAGGACACATTTGTTTGGTTGGCGACCCAATGGTCGTTAAAGGGAAAAAACGGTAAGCCTGTTTTGTGATTTTATGTTAAGCCTAACTATTTAGTTCTTACTCACACTTATTCTTTGCGTTTCTTTACTTTCATTATATGCCTGTAAAATCACACGTCTACACCAAGTAAAAGTTCAAAACTGGCAGTAAAACAAGTCCTTGGCATTGATGATGCGCAAGTACGTTTAATGAAATAAAGCAGAATTAAATTTGCTTAACATAACTTCTTATATTCAAGTTAAAGCAAATGTCTATTAAATTAAAAAAATGTCTATTAAATTAAGAAATGTGTATTTAATAATTTTTTGTCCCCCCAAAAATGTTATTATAATTATTTATGTGTGTCAATAAGTTTTCATCAATAAAATATTATAAAAGGTAGAAAATACATTTCTGGGAAAATTTTTCTGTGATATTGTTTTTTCAAGCACATATATTTTTTCTCCAGAGATTAACATAAAAAGAGAAAATAGAGTCTTACACCGAATGGTTACAAATAATAAATGTTACTGTAAAAGATATAAGGAAACAATTAGACACTGCTTTCTTTTCCTTATGAGATCAATAAATATAAACTTCAAATTAGAAAACTGTACATGAAATATTTTTGTCCTGTATAGCGAACGGACAACCAAACTCTTCCCAATTAGTGAGTTTTATATAGGTATATGAATATGGGAAGTAAATGCGCGTGCGCGTGTGTAAGTGGGTGTATCAGTGTGTGTGGATAAGCTTTCAAGACAAACCCTCTAAGTGAAATAAAAGTAGCAAACAAAAACTACGCAAGAGTAACAAGAGAAAGCTTTATGCAAAAATTATTTTGCTTAAAAACGTACGCAAATCTTGTAGGGATATTTTTCACACTAATCCTGAAGTTATAGCATTATAAAATACGAGACACGCAAGCGATGAAAATAGACATCGTTAGCAATTATTCCCAGGTAACTTATAAAGACAAT
This sequence comes from Ascarosepion bandense, assembly GCA_037127315.1. Classification (NCBI taxonomy): domain Eukaryota; kingdom Metazoa; phylum Mollusca; class Cephalopoda; order Sepiida; family Sepiidae; genus Ascarosepion; species Ascarosepion bandense. The sequence goes on along the minus strand of JBBBDQ010001059.1, from coordinate 1,084,452 downwards.
TGAAAAACAAATAATAATAATAATAATAATAATAATTAGTGTAAATTAATAATAATAATAATAATTAGTGTAAATTAAGGAAGAGTTAATTGAGCGGATCACTTGTTCGCTAAGTTGTTTTCAAAGGGACACAATAAAAGGCAGTTTGAAACAGAATCCTGCAGTCATATAATCCAAATGCAAAATAACATTAAATGAGAAACATTATTCAATTTACTCGGAAAAATCAATATGGTAAACGGTGAGAAATTATTTAGGAAATAAGCAACCGAAACGAATATTCGAGATTTCGCCAAAAGCAATTAAAATATATTTGTGAGTACTTGGAGAGCTAGAAAAGACGTCAGTGAAGAATGCGAATAAAAATGAGTCGAAATTACGGCTTCTGCTATTGATCCGAGAAAAATAAAATGTGCCGTCGTTCTAGTCGTCATCATTTAAAATACTGGAAAGTAGGCAAGAATCAAGAAAGATAAGAGGAGAAACAAGTGATAGGGCGCGGATTCAACGGGCCAGGGTGAGGCTGAGGTATCTTCAGAGTATAATGTTGATATATTTCTACACCGGAAAGGCCGGGATGTTCCTTTTTTTATTTTTTTTTATTTTCTTTGGCACCGGAAGTGTGAAAATGACGCTGCAGCGGAAACTGGTGTTGAGCTCTTGTCGCCATTTAGAGACAACAGAATCACGTGATCATCGGCCAGAAATGGTTGCACGTGCAATCAGTTTGCTCTATTTCCGAACACTGAGAAAGAGGGGAAAAAGAGGAAGAGTAAAAGAAAAAAAGAAAAATAAGGAAATACATTCATACACTGAGGTTCTCGACTTCACACTATTCACATTGTTCTTTTCACTCACCTACTCTCTTTTTTTTTCACTCACTCTCTCAAATATTTGGACTCATGCACATGCACACACATGAATTCACCAGTCAACGGTCTTTCACTGTCACTCTTTTATACTCATATGCGCGCACATACATCCACTAGCACTCGCTCTATTTCTCTTACTCTTACACAAATATAAGCATGCACTTCGATGGATTTAAATAAAGAACTAAGAACATGAACCTTCGCTTACGTACTCCAATACATATCTAATGAGTGGCTATCCAATTCACATTGCGTTTAACATCGACAAAAGTTCATGTCTTAAGATGGTGATTAAGAAGGTAAGAAAGCAGACAATGCTTTCCCGAACGATTCGAAATTATAGACCAGTGTCTGAATAAATTCACTCCAGTAAACATCAATTATTATGCAAAAGCGTTTGATTAAAGTGCTTTACAAAGAACTGTCAGAACTGCTTGGTAACATTGACATATTTGGGAAGTATATTAAAATAAACCAGAATCTATACTGGCAACAAACCGCCTACATACGAATAAAAAAGGAGTTCAACAATATACAAATATAGGAGAGTCTTCTCACCGGACTTATTCAATCTGTAGAGTATTGACCATGGTTAAATGCAAATGGCAGAAATAGCCAACAAACAGAATTGATAAAGTTTCTTCCAAACAATAACAAAAAAGAACAAGATAAAATAATACTAAGTAAACAATATATATACTAAATAATCACCTCACAAACAAAGAAATGTGTTGAAGTAACAAAATGTGATTCTACAGAAGAATACTGAGAATAATATGAACCAAACTTTTGAGCAACGATGTAGCTTTAGGGGAAAATGGAAACAAAAACGGCTCTTATACATAACATCAGGAAGAGAGAGTTGAAATTTCTAGGGCGCATAATTGAGGAAGGATAGCTTGGAAAATCTGATACTCACATGACCGACTGAAGGCAAGAAAGAGAGAGAGAGAGAGTCAAAACAATAGATAACTTACCTAGGGAGTTAAGGTAAAAAGATGGCAGAACACAATTTATTAAGAGCTACAAAAGACAGGCAAATAATCACCAACGTCCTGAAGGGAACTTGCAGATAAAAGAAGAAAATACATCAATTACAAATCTAAGTACTTCAATTGTTAATCAACATTTACAAAAGTCCGTGCGCACAGGAAAATTGATGAAGCAGAACATTTTGCTTGTTGTTGTGGATTAAAATCATTCCATTTGATAATTCTGATTTAATTTTTCTAGTATTCTTACATGTTTCTCATTTGCTGGAGAAGCAATGTAAAAATGTTCCATAATTTTTTGCTTTCCAAGTGCTTTCAGCCTCTTCACAGATCATTTTCAAGGATGTTATTTTTCCGATGATTTTATGTCCGCATGTTTGACTGTAATGTAATTTTTTGTGTTTTAGTATTTTTTAGAAGACTTCTTTAAAGCTATCACGTAATGCGCACAGCTAGGCATCGTATGAGCGTCAAAACTCCATTCCTACTGTTAGATAATGTAAGGTTAACGGTTGGAGAAAAGTATTTGATATATAGTGCCTCTCATATAGCTACGTACCTTTGATATTGTGATTTAAATAGAATTTTTGTGTTTTCAGCCAAAATGTTCCTTAAGGGTTCTTGTAAGCTATGGATTAATAAATGTTTTTATATTGCACTATTATTACTAAATTATTTGTTCTTCACTGCTCTAGCCTGGTATTGACCTCGCAACTCTTGGGGTCAAGTCACTAAAGCAAAATCTTCCTTATCAGTCATTTCTAACGAAACATGTTTAAATAAAATTCTTTTGCCCAAATATATATATATAAAATTTTAAACAGACAAAATAAGAAAACTTATCCATAGAGAATTCAAAAGTTTAAACCTAAAAGTAATAGTCAACATTAATTTAAAAGTAGTAAACTTCCTCGATGTAACACTCTACTTAGTAAATAATAATTATCAACCATACATAAAATCCAATGAATATCCATTATACATCCACCCAAAGTCAAATCACCCCCTAAGTATAATCAAACATATACCCTCCTCCATAGAATATAGAATTAGTAAAAATTCTTCCAGTGAAAAAATATTTAACAAACATAAAAGGCTTTACAATAAGTCCCTAAAAAAAGTGGCTACAAAAACCGAGACAAAAGTATATAACAAACTATAACCATAACAGGTAAAGTAGAAATAGAAAAATCATTTGGTATACACCTCCTTTCAACCAAATGGTAAACACCAAGTTAGGGCAGAAGTTCCTCAATTTAAGTAAAACACACAAAACACTTCCCCACTAACAACCCTCTAAGTAAAATTTGTAACAAAAATACACTTAAACTGAGTTATAGTTGCACAAATAACCTCGAAAAAATCATAACTAATCATAACAAATATATCTTAAATCAACACTTGGATCGAAATAAAAATAACTACCAAAATAACAAAGAGAACAACAATAAAAACTTATGCAATTGTATAAACCCCAATAATTGCCCACTACAAAATAGATGTAAAATAAATTCAATTGTATATCAATGCAATATAACCTCAATTGAAAACCCCACTATAAATAAAGTGTATATAAATAAAGTGTAAATATGTATTAAGCAGCGCTGGTACACGCACTTAACTTCATTCAAAAACAACTTATATCGAAACCAAACATCCCTTTCTGCATATTTTTGGAAATTAAAGGACACAAAGCAGAAAACCAAAGTAAAATGGAAAATCCTGGAAAAAACTAGAACCTGCAACTCGCTTAACGACATCTACCCTTTATGCTTAAGTGAAAAGCTGCACATTCTAAAGTACCCCAACAATGACGAACTATTGAACCGTAAAGATGAATTAACAGTGTTATGTAAACATCGAAAGTATTTTTCGTTAAAATTTAATTAACCAAAAAATACCTCATTCACATAAAATAATCCCCTCAAAAAGGTAATTAATACCCATGTTTAATCCTCAAAATAAAAACAAATATCGTATAAATAAAAGAAAATAAACTCACACAACATTAATAGTAACTCTATTCCATCCACTCATAGATTAGTAAAATAAAAAGTGTCTATCCTTTCTTTAAAAAACTTACATCCCAATATAAGAATTACCTAGAAAAACTAAATAGTGACCTACCCAGCACCCCTCTCCTAACCAGCAATAGAGGCTGGAGTGAGCATTTCAAAGCAACTGAAGAAGAATTTACCAACAAATATATCGTGAAAATGGAAAAAGAGGAAAAAAACTTAATTTTATAGCAATAAAACAGTTATGAAGCAAAATGGAATATAAAAAATTCAAAAGAGGAATCAAGTGGCTGGTCAAGATAAAAAAAATTACAAGGGATTGAAGAAGGTAAAGAGGTTAAAATAACCTTAAAACCTTAAACGTACTAAAAATCAGTGCTAATTGGAAAATATCTAGCTATAATGGAATCAAAAGATTAAGAACTATCTCTGAGAAACTGACACAATAGATACATAATTGTCTTAAAGAATCAACGATTATCGAATGAATAACGGGTGGTAAAATGACTCCAATTCAGGGAGCAAATGATACAAGAGTACATGAGCGTTTCTCCAAAAATTTAGATGACCAGTTCCTGGCAGCTGATCTCAACTTTAACCTATCTTTAACTGGCTGGTCATATGCAATATCCCAAAAAACAAACTTGTAACACTCCACCATAACCATCATCATCACCGAGAAGCCTCCTACATTTCTGTCTATCGAAATGAACGGATGTTCTCTCAAGGAGGCCTCTTTTATTGAATACTTCAGACTTCAAGTAGAATTCCTATATATGATCAATCGCTAAAGATTCTTGAAAAATGGTTGGTTCCTTGTACCGATCTAGTTAGTACCTTACTTCTCCATATTGCCATACCTTTACAATAGCCAGAACAGGCCGGAAATAGAGTACTGCTGCCATATCTGACCAGTTTTAGACTTCAAAAACGTCTACGCTGCTTTTTGGGTGATGAATTATTTCATACCTTACAAACTCTTTCGCACTAACGAAGCGTTAGAAGCGTATCGCTACTTTATCGCTATTTCCATGAGGAGACGAGCTACATTCCTTAGTTCCCCCAACTCTAACCATCCTAGCTAAGACAGGCCACGCCCCATACACTGAGATGAATTACCATCATTCTCTTTATATTTCTTTAGTAAGAAATGAGTTCTACCTGGATAACATCTCTCCAAGAACTATTGTTTTGCGGAACAGGAACCCAGGAGGATGATTTTCCGACCACTACAATCTTAACCTCTTCAAGTCTAGAGTTAACTGATTATCATTCACACACATCCGAAAAAATAAGCCACTCACACCAGAAATCACTTTCAGTAACCCTCTGCTTTGAGTGGCCCTTCGATGAAAATTAGTAAACGAATTCCCAACAAATGTAAATCTATAATATGCCTTTTAATGACGTAGAAAGTTTCTAACAGCACAAATATTTAAAGAAATGTATTACTTGATTGAAAGTTGAAGATTACTTTCCGTGAAACAGAAAGGATGCTGAAAAAAAAAGCAAGAGCGATTAGTGAGGTACTGTATATTAGTCAAACGCATCGAAAGAAGTTAAAACAAGAAAGAATACGTTCACTGAGGTGAAGTGGAAGAAAAAGAAGAATTCAAGACGAGAAAGGAGTGAGAGAAACCTGACCAACTATTGAAATACAGTTGCATGGATAATTAGAAAGAGCAAACGAAGGATTAAAGGATCATAAAGCTTCTCAGGAGTGGTTAAAGTGGCCTAAAAAGAGGAACTGATAGTGTAATCATAGTTCCATAGACTTCAATGAGTACCGCACTACAGATGACTCAATGTGTAGGATTTGTGGAGAGGAGCAAGACAAAGTCAAACAATGTAAAATGCTGGTATTGAGAGAGTACAAAATACTACATGACAGTGTTTCCTTTAATTTGCATTGGCTCTTGGACAAAAATATAGCTACATCTTATCCAAGCAATGGAACAGGATTCTACATTGAAAGTAATGAATGGAGAAAGCAAGCCAAAAATCATCTGGGACTATGACTTTCAAGCAGATCAAGTTATTGATGGCCATATTAAAGACTCGGTATCATCTTTCATCAATCCATGAAACTCTGGCACAAACTTTATCAACGCTAATTAATAAACTTAATTAAATTGCAGTACATATCTTCTACCATAAACGAATGAAGCAGGTGATATAAAAGGCTAATAATATGTCTATCCATCACATATAAATTGATAACAGTTATCCTGACGAATGACATGTCTCTTTTCACAATGAAAACAACAGTATTCATCATGTAACAGAAGGGATGTTGAAGAGGTTCATATGGTTGCAAAGATCAACTACTAATAAATAAAAGGATCCTGGAAAATTGCAGGAAAAACTTAGAAATCCCACTAAAGCTTGAATAGATTACCGTAAATTCTTTGATAGTGTGCTACACTATTGGATCCTTAAGATTTTGGAAATGTCCAAAATCTCCTTGGTGAAAGTAAATTTTCTTTAATATAACATGTCACTGTGGAAAACCATATTTTATCTAAATCACACCAAAGGTACTGCCACTTTCTAGTGTTTGAATATCCAACGTAGAATCTTTCAAAGAGAGTTCATGTCGCCCCTTCTGTTCTATCTGTCCTTAATCTCCTTTTCACAGAAACTAAAGTAATCAGTAAAAGTAACATTCAAGAAAGAGTGAATTACAGAAACTCACTCAATAGATCGAGATTTTGTCACAAAGATTACGGAACTGGAACAAAAAGAAGACTATAAATACCTAGGAGTCAATGAAGAAGATAGAATACAGCATACTCGAATGAAAGAGAAAATTAGAAAAGAATACTACAGGCGTGTGCGTCTGATATTGAATACCGAGTTGAGTTTACAAAATTGAATATCAGCCATAGTCACTTTGGCTGTTCTTGTGGTGCAATACAGTTTCAATATCATTAATTGAACTATAACTGACATTAATCAATACATGTCTATACAAGATAACTTCTCGCCACCGCATGCATCATGCTAACAATACTGTTGATCGTCCATATGTGTCAAGATCCGAAGGAGGCAGATAATTAGTAAAACTAGAAGGTCTTACAAAAGTACATCAATTGATCAGAATATCAGATTCTTCTCTCTTTCTCTTTCTCTCTCTCTCTCTCTTCTCTCTCTCTCATTCTCTCTCACTTTTCATATTTTAATGGAATATGCCATTTTATTTTTGACTAAGGTCAGAGTTAGTGATAAGACTTTTTCTGGCGAATCTTTTTATGAAGTTTGTCAGTAAAATTCGATGCAGATCGAAAATCAAATGTTTCTCAGGTTTACTTATTCAGAATGAAAGAATTTAAAGGTTTTGCCTTATTTTAGTCAAAATAACCGGTTTGATTACTAAATATAATCTGATATTAGGATTTTATTAAACATTATTACTAAATCAAATCTGAATTATTAGGTGTCATACTCGATAGTTTCGGATGATTCTCGGTATTTACTAAATTACTTTTTATGTTTGTGCACAAGTTGTATTATATGTATATGTATGCCTATGAAATTTAGAAATGAATAAAGTGAAAAAGAAAATGCGGCTTCTGCTGCTCGCCATTAAAGCAAGACTCTTTTCTTCGATGAGCTTCGGGGTTCAGTATGGAAAACTCCTTTAATAATTCAATGCATTGCTCACTAGGGAGCAGAACTATAAATAAGAAAATGGGAGATCTCGTGATAATGTTGGCAGCGAAGGCGTATAAAAGTTCATGATGAAGATATGAGATCAGTATTTAGGGATTTACATTTTTAGCAATCTACTGTTGTGAACAAAAAACAAAGAAAATTGAGAGGAAGAAAGTCAGGATTGTAGAACTAGTCCCTGTGAATCGGAGATGCTAACGGTATCAGTGAACAAAATATTGGAATGGACTTGAGCAAAAAATTGTCAATATTCTTATAACACTTGATATCAGTGAAACAAACCTTTCAATTTAGGTTATCAGTAGCAACATACAGAGTCTGAATCCTATCTGGTTCTCTGATTCTTCAATTATTTTTAGGTAAGTGGATAGAGAAATGATTTTCTTTTTTTTCTTTTTCCTTCCTTTCTTTCTATCAGTGTTGGTAATTTACTCATCAAATGGCTCTTCTTCACCACTCTTTCTTCTTCAATTATATTTCTTCCTCCATCGCCTTTTGATTACTTGCTCCTCCACGTCAGTTGTCTTCGTCATCAATGCCATTGTTGAACCAACGCTAAAAGATGAGCTGGTTTCGTCACTAGCGGCAATGACAACAGGGACACTGAAGAACTTCCGGATTCTCTAAGACGCTATTGATGCCAGTGTCACAGGAAATACACAAAGATACAATTTGATAGATCAGATATTTTTGAGTTGAATGCACACCATGACGATAATGATTGCAATGATAACAGCATTAACAGCAATAAGAATACAACTTCAAAAATCGTTTTAAGCAAAACCAGTTTTTTGTAAAAATATCAATCGCTGTGTTGGTTTTGAACCCAAAAAGTATTAAATTTTCGACATGAATGGTCTGATCTATAAAATTGCAAAATGGATAAAGGAAATATTTTTTAAAATTTATGACTTTCCATAGCACCGTTGCCTACTGAATCTTATGCTAAAATAAAGTTAGGATTTCATTTCTGTAATTTCAACAGCAATTCATTTCACTCTGTTATACTGTTTAATTTCAAGACGATAGAGTTAATTTAGAAAACAAAAATCAAATTGAATTTATTAGGGAAATATATTCTTTGTCATTCATTTAAGTATTTATATATGAAATGTTATTAATCACTTCAAGTATCTTTTGGGAATTTCAAAGTAATTTTCATTTGAAACAACCGCTTTTAAAAAATCTTAATTAGCGACAATCCAAAGTCATTATAAGAACTTTCATTTGCTCCAATATTTACTCACAATTAAGTAACGAGATGATGGAGAAGAGGCATATGCTTCTTACTCTATTTTGCTTTAACAAATTTGAATTTTCGGAAACACCAAAATCATTCAAAGACTTCTCTAGCCATTAACTCATGCCAGTATTAAAAAATAGAGCGTAAAGGAGTCTGAAATTCCTGTTAGAAATTTAATTAGGGGATCTTAAAGCAGAACATTTATTTTTAAAATGCATACCATATTTGTACACTAAAACGTAATAAATTATGATAAAAATATAAAACCTCACGTAGAAAAAATGAAAAGAAAAGAAAAATGTTGCTTTCATTTCGTTTTGTTGATTCTTCTGTTATTGTCTATTTACAAATTATGATTTATAAATCCCTTGGTCATAACAAGAATTAAAACTAAATGCATTCCAAGAAGAAAATCAGCCACATTCTGTATGACGATTTTCTAAGCGTAACTTAGATGTGGCGGAAGGCCGAAAGTAAGGGACACCCAGTGAGGTTCAAACTCACTAGTCAATCGTAATGATTCTAGCGAGACAAGCTTGCTAACCATTACACCACCTCGAGGTACCCCACTCATTGTCTCTATGTCTTTCCGAATGAAATAGGTTCAGTATTAGAAAAAAAAGCTGTTCTAATCAGATTTTCCAACAAACTTGTAATTTATTTAAAACTGGAATAATTGTTGTAATGTTCATTCAAAAAATAGCCACATTGTTTTCAAATTAGAGAGATTTTCTTTTGTGACTATGCATGCTAGAATTCTTTATGTATTTAAACTTCACTAGTTTTATTCTGCACAGCAATGCATTCGACAAATAAACAATGTTTCTAGTATTATCGTAGCCTATGTAATGCTGGAAGAAAAATTAACAAAGTGAATTGTTAGTCAATTTAAAGTTGATGAAACCATAGGAAAAGAATATGCTTTCTTATTGATATAGCAGTTTCTACAGATCGTAATCTATATTTGAAGACCTTCGAAAACTATCGAAATACAAGGATCTTGAAGTGGAAACGTAAAAGAAAGTGACACACGAGGATATCAATCATTCCAGATGTAGCGCTCGGATTGACCGGAAAAATTTCTAATAGACTCATTGAAGCCCATGCCTCAAAGAAATACAAAAAAATGTACTCCCAAGTACAGCTCACTCATTAAGAAGAGTTTTATATACGTAAAATTCGTATAATCTTAGTGTTTATTGTTTTTTACAAAAATAATATGTGGAAAATCTCAGAATGTCATTTCTGACCTTAGGTCTTTAGTTGGGAACCGAAAAGAAATTTGTATACAACAGAAAACAAAGGAAATAATAATAATAATAATAATAATAATAATAATAATAATAAGTGAATGGCTACTGCGTTATGAGGTCACAAACGATCCCCTACAGGCTTCGGGACCCTGTTTGTAAAAGACCGTTACCCAACGTGCCGGACAACTTTGGGTGGACTTTAGGACCCGTGCGTCACTCGTGGGAAAAACATGAAAAATACAAATAGAAATAAAAAGTCCAGTATGGCTCTTCCAGTGGATAAACAGGGAGCCCGCCCTTCAGGAGGGAACCTACCTGAGGTCGAACAATCTGCCATAGGAACAAACTCCTACACAAAGAATGAATCTTCAGGTCCCCACAACCAGGATAATCCTAATGATGGTCCTGAAAATTCTCCAGCTAGATCTACAACCGTATATTTAAAGAAAGAAAAAATAAAATGGTCTCGTGAGGAGTACAAAGTCGTTATGCATTTCATGAAGCGTTACTCAAACGTCAAAAAAACATGACTCGCCAAACATATGACATTTGGCGTGAAAAAGTTGGTCAAGCAAATAGAAAGTATATTGACGAAAATAAATTAGCCAATGTACGTAGGTACATTATTCGTAATAACCGACTGACAGAGGCTGAAATTAATGAAAATAAAAGAATTGTAACAAGAAGAATCGAATCAACGAAATATGAAAAGGAACCGGAATCAGAATCAGAAATTAAAAGTAATAACATCAAACAAGCCACAGGTCATAATGTAGAAACCGTGAAACACGAAAATCACTGCGAAGATAATGCTGTAAGTTTAAAAGTGCTGGAAAGGTGTGATCTGAGTCAGTTAAAAGACGAAAATAAAACGAGTTCAGAACACATCGAAGATAATTATTTGACGGAAAATAAGAACAATATACAGGAAGCCAAGATAGAAATAAAGAACCATCTAAGTCAAATACAAAATATTACAATGGAGGAACGAGAACAGCTCCCAAAATTACAACCAACAAAACATAACCTCCGAACTATTAAACTGTACAATGCAGCACTGAAATTAATATTGGATGAAGACACTCATACAAATCTCAACGAAGCAATATATGCATCAGCAATAGTAGCAACAAAAAAATTGAATATCAAAATAAAAACAAGGCAGTCTCGCAGACATGAAGATCCACCTTGGAAAAGAAAAATAGAAAAAGAAATGGAACAACTTAGAAGTGAACTATCAGTACTGGATGAACTGAGTAGAGGAATAAATGTAAGAACTAGGAAAAGCAGAAGAGCCGAAAGAAAATATAACATTAGAAATGAAAATGAAGTCTTATCAAATAAAGAAAAAATAAAGCAAAAAATCCAACTGAAGGCTCAAAGAATAAGGCGCTATGAGAAAAGAGCAAGATTCTACAGACAAAACAAAATTTTTCAAACTGATACAAAGAGATTTTACAGAGAAATAGGTAAAAAAAGAATTGAAGTGACACTCCCTCCCAGAATGGAAGAAGTCACACAGTTCTGGGAAAAGATATGGGCTTGCCCTAAAGAACATAGCAAGGAAGTACAAGAGATAGAACGAATGAAATATAAACCCGAACAGACATGGTCTGGAATTACAGAAGATGATGTTAAATTTGCACTAAAAAAAGCACACAATTGGAAATTCCCAGGTATAGATAAAATTCCTAACTTTTGGCTATATTATTTAAATACAGCACATAAAAAACTTGCCAAAGAACTTCAAGAAATGGTTGACGATCCCACTAAAATTCCTGCATGGATGACCAAAGGAATTACATTTCTCCTACCCAAGAATGGTGACACAAACAACCCGAAAAACCACAGACCAATTACATGTCTTCCGACAACATATAAACTATTAACATCTATTTTAACAAAACAGATATATTTATTCTTAGAAAGAAATGACATGATACCGCTTGAACAAAAAGGATGCAAACGTGGCTGTTATGGATGTAAAGACCAATTGCTAATTAACAAAATGATCCTGGAAAACTGCTACAGTACAAAGAAAAATCTTAGTACTGCCTGGATAGATTATCGAAAGGCATTCGATAGTGTGCCACATTCCTGGATTTTAAAGATTTTAATATATACAAGATATCGCCCGTCATCATCAATTTCATCAAACAGTGCATGTCTATATGGAAAACAAACCTTTACCTCAATCATATAAATGGAACCTATAAGTCTGATGAAATAAACATCAAAAGAGGTATATTTCAAGGTGATTCTTTATCTCCCTTACTATTCTGCATGTCATTAATAGCACTAACCAGTCAACTTAATAAGATGGAATGTGGTTATAAAATAGGCCAAAAGAAAATAAGCCATCTACTTTACATGGATGACTTAAAGTTATATGCTAAGAATGATAATGAGCTGGAAGGTCTTCTGCAAACTGTAAAATGCTTCAGCGAAGACATTGGAATGAAATTTAATTTGAATAAATGTGCTAAAGCTACAGTTTTACGTGCATCAATACAAGAAACATCCTCAATTAGCTTAGACCCTGCTGTAACAATAAAAGAATTGAAACCAGAAGAAGCTTATAAATACCTAGGTGTAAATGAGAGCGAAAACATTCACCATAAAAAAATGAAAGAAATAGTGCGTAAAGAGTACTATAGAAGGCTACGAATGATACTAAAAACTGAATTAAATTCACAGAACAGAGTTATGGCCATTAATAGCCTTGCAATCCCAGTTGTCCAATATAGTTTTAACATCTTAAACTGGGCTCTAAACGACATCAGGCGAATGGATGCTAAAACAAGAAAGCTTCTTTCTAAGCATAAGATGCATCATCCAAAGGCTGATGTAGATCGTCTATACATACCCCGTAAAGAAGGTGGAAGAGGTCTTATTCAGCTGGAATTGTCATACAAGACAACAACTATTGGCTTACTAACATACATAGAAACAACAAAGGATTGGATGTTACAATTAGTAAGGCAACATGAAGAAAGAAAGAAAAAATATTCAATAATAAAAGAAGGCAGTAAATTCAAACAAGATTTATAGTTAGTAGATTCTGTAGAAAAGCAAAACAGTAGCCAAGAACCAACTATTGCGGCAAAAAATATGAAAATGAAAGCCAAAGATAAAGCTCTTGAAAAGATGAAACAGCGCTGGCAAGACAAACCTCTGCATGGCCAATATCCAGTACGTGCCAATAAATCCAATGTTGACAAAGTTAATACTCATCGATGGTTACGTGCATCTGGATTAAAGTCTGAAACTGAAGGATTTATACTTGCAGCACAAGACCAAAGTCTTTTCACGAGAAACTTTCAGGCAAATATTATGCATAATAATATGGATCCAAAATGCAGGTTTTGTGATAAACACCAAGAAACAATAGACCACCTAATCTCAGGCTGTTCTGTGCTTGCTCCAAATGAATATAAAAATCGCCACGATAGAGTTGGGCAATATTTACATTGGGCAATGTGCAAACATTATGGAAAAGCTGTAAACAAACACTGGTGTGAACATCATCCAGCACCGGTTACAGAAATAGAAGATGTAACCATTCTATGGGATTACACCATCTACACAGACAGAAAAATTGAAGCAAACAGGCCAGACATTATTGTTAAAAACCAGAAGGAGAAAACTTGTCTATTAATTGATATGGCTTGTCCAGCGGATTGTAACATAGCAATCAAGGAATTTGAAAAACTGTCAAAATATAAAGTCCTGGAAATTGAAATAGAAAAAATGTGGAAATTGAAAACAAGAGTTGTGCCAGTGATAGTAGGTGCACTTGGAATGATAAAAAATGGAACAAAACAACACATTGAAAGAATCCCTGGAAACCCCAGCTTAAGAGATATACAAAAAATTGTCTTATTAAGTACAGCCCACACACTAAGGAAAACGTTATCTATGTAATGCCGGGGATGATAGGGAAGATAGAAAAACATGAAATGAAGCCATAACAACACGCCACTACCTGCCTTAGGTCTCCCCGCAGACTTGGTTGGTAGTGAGACCAAAGCAGAAATCGAAATATGATGTAAAATGACATAATAATAATAATAATGTCTACAAACTTACAATCTTGACATTGCGAATATTTGACAATTTAATATAAATAGACTTTGGAACAAATTGGTGAGTGCCTGGGGCGAAAAAAAACTTTTCGCCTTCCTTGTTATTTTAACTTCCATTTAAAGGGGTTTGTTTATAAAACATGTAATATTACTTGGAATACATTTAATAAGTACATTTTCGTTTGTTATTGCTGTTGAATATAAATGACAACTCTTGTTACGTTCAGAAAGTAGCAGAAGAGTACAAGAGTTCTGAACTACAATTAACATCTACTTTAATTCTCCCTGTTGCTTCATATAATTCTCAATATGAATGTATTTAGAATGAAAAATAAAAACTGAAATGTTAGAGTTTTATCAATTTTAACGTGAATCAAATACAAAAAGGAAATCTTTTTTATAAATGTTGTCATTTTCACATACGTAATATTACGCAACCCACTTTTTGCTTGTAAAAAACAACATTAATTTGGAAATTCTTGAAAAAATCAAATAATGGTCGGATTTTGATGAAAATTTCAGGACTTATTCATAAATGACTGAAATCATTTATGAAAAAAATTATTTTTAAAAAATCCTAGTAAAACTTTTTTTTTACATATGTTACCCTCACCTCAATTAATTTCCTGAAATGTCTAGAATTTCACTAGAGTTCACCCGGTATACCAAATATTAATTAAATTTAGGAGTCATTAGGGAATGTTAATCAACTGTCATTTTTTCTAAAGTAGCCCTTATTCAGAAAATCTGCCTCGAATTGTGAAAAACCAAAAATGCAATAAACCTATGCCATTTTTTATTTAGATAAACCTTAGATTTTATAAACAGTATATATTAAGGATATCATATTTTAAAAAGAAATTACTTACTTTTTCAATGAATAATAAATTTTTACAAGAATTGCTTAAATTTTTATTATTTTTTATTATAATAATTTATATTCTTAATTTATATTCTTATATTCTTAACCGCTGCTACTGCGGTTAAAGATTTGTCTTTCTTTATTAGTGTCTACCATTTTGTAGTTATTCCTAAGCTAAGCCAACTAAGAAGGTCCTCATAGGGTAGCAAAGGCGCTGATTCTTTCAGATGACTAGCTCTCTAGTATTTTCACTTCATTCCACATGGCCTGGTGATTCTCACTATGGCTTTTCGATGTTCTTCCAACCTTAATTTTAGGGACGGATTGTTTCTTCTTTATTTTCTCTGTCACAACTGCAAGGAACCTTGATAATGTTTCCCCAACCGTACTAGGTTTTACTCGGAAGATATTTTTTTTTAATATTGTGGATCAATTTCTGAATATTTTCCTGATGTATGGGCTGCGGATCTTCTGAATCTTTTCCGATACATTGACGTAAGGCAGACAGACCGTGGTCATTTTGTAGTAATTCTCCTGCCCCTTCTGTTCCTACCTGTAGACGCTGATGTTATGTTTATTGCATTGTTGTTATTCTGAAGAGTATGTTTAATGCTGATCTTTTCTTGTTGGTATGGCTCTAGGTCGCCACATACAATTTTTACCCGGTGTTGTAGACTTAAAACAAACTTTTCATCACACTATATAGATGGTGGAAGTTGACATCAAGGTGTTAGGTATGCTTATGATATACGGATGTTTGAACCCATTTTGTGTGAGTTATTAGTACATCCAGGAAGGTTAGATGATTATTATTTCCTTCTCTCATTGTGAATTGGATCGAAGGTTATATTGAGTTTATCTGGTTCATCAGAAATTGTACAGCTTCATGGTGCAGCAAGAGTATAAAAGTGTCATCTATGTATCTCATATTGTGGAATTTAGTAGTGCCATTTCTAAATTAATTTTCTAGAATTAGTTCATGCATATATTCGCAACCACTGGTGACAACGGTGAACTCACGGTCAAGGCTTCCTCATGTTGGTATATGTCAGCTTCCAGTTCGAAGAAGGTTGTTTGTACACAGAACGTCAACATTTCCATCAGATTATTTATTGGATGTTAGTAAGTTCTCCCAGGGAAGGATCTGATTCCAATCGGTTTCGAACCAATAGCAGAAAAAAGTTGAAGCGTAACTAGTGTTCCCTTTCTTATGCACACCAGTTCAAGGAAAAGATTTATTGAAACACAATATATATAAGTGTAGAAAGTAAAATGAATGCAATAGTTGTTTTTAAAACCTTGTCAGCATAGGTTAATCTCCATGCTAAATCGTTCAGCTTTTCATTCTCATGAATTCCATTAGATAATCGATTGTTTCTTTGTTTTCTTCACTCATTTCCTTCTTTTGCCTCTCTTTTCTCTCCCCCTGTCTGCCTTCTCCTTCCATATCTTCCTTCCTGTTCTTTTTCAACTGTTTTAATTTATTCTTCAATCTTTTCTCCAATGTTCTTTTTCATTTTTCTCTCAATTTTTATTTCGGTTTACCTACTCTTTTCCACATCTTTTCACTTCTTTTTATCTTCTAATCTCTTTAAAATTTCCAAGTTATTCCGAACTTTTCAAACAACAGACGCTCTGAATTAATTTTTCTGTGGATTCAACGATGTTGCTTCGTCCATTTCGAGACATCTACAACATTCCACTCTACATTCACAATTTTTTAAAAATAGTGATCGACAACACAGCTATCCTACACCAAGAAAATCAACAAATGCAAACTACAGATCCTCGAGGCAATATCCATCAAAACCTTAAGCCGACAATTAACAGAATCATCTATAAACACTGCAGTAATGTTCTCAAATGTTTACAAAAAGAACAGTTTTTTCATGCTTTAATACGTGCATGACCATGACATTACAACATAAAAAAATTTCCATAATAGATAATTTTCATGTTCTAATAAACGCTATGCATAACTGTCAACCGTTATATTTGAAGAAAAAATAACAGTAATTTTTAGCAGCACAGTTTTGCAGTTATTTTTTGTTACTACAACTTAAGCTCCTGAAGATGACTTCGGAAGGAGATTGAAAGTACTTGGAAACATTGAGAAATGGATAATAAATTTAGCTGTAAAAGTGACAGCGTATTTCTTAAATATTTCCATTATAATAGACGAAAGATTATCTGTGAGTACAAACGGATTTTATTAAAAATAAGCAGACATAATATTTGAAATTTATTTAATCGGATATGCCTAAAAGATATATATATATATATATATATATATATGTGTGTGTGTGTGTGTGTGTGTGTGTGTGTGTGTGTGTGTGTGTGTGTGTGTGTGTGTGCGTAAGTGTGCGCGTGCGTGTGTGTGCGCGTGCGTGTGTGTGTGAAATTGCTGAAGTTTCACATACACAAGAGAATTGCAACATTTGGTTAGTTGCACGTACTTATTTGCATTACTTTGTTTGTCTTGGCGCATTAAAAATATATCTCATCTGAATTGGACACCTGGTTAGTAAACTTTAGTTCTAACATCATGCGTGCTATCGGTACAGATAAAAGCAAATATCAAAGTAGATTCATGAGAGCATAGTGCTTGTCACTGATAAATTTCCTTTAGCATTGACACGGGCTAAAATGAAGGTATCTCAGTTTTAATATGGCTGACCAGTCTCTTTCTTTATTTCTAGTTTTTCATGTTTTTGTTCATTTTATTCTTTTGTTTTTCCTTATTTTTTATTCAAAACAAGGAATTCATTCCTCATATTTTCTAAAATGTATTGAATTTTACAAAACTTCTTAATCTAAATTACAAACAGTTTGGCTGAAATGATTAGATACGTATCAAATTATATTAAATCATTTTGAAACTAAAAAAAATAACAGGTTGGTTATTAGTAATCGTGTTTGATCAGAAATCCGTTACTTATTTTCACGAAATTTTCCGCATGGCCACACATATTCTCACGTTTGTTCGGTAACGTCAGCTGTTTTTGAGCATTGTTATTATAATATGCTTACGTTTAGTGCCAGTCAAATTTCAAAACCAGAATTAAACAAATATCAACAATATTATTAATAAAGGCATGAATAATTTTTCTTTTCGTTAATTTAAATAATTCTTCAATCGTGCGTAGCTCTGTGTGTGTGTGTGTGTGTGTGTGTGTGTGTGTGTGTGTGTGTGTGTGTGTGTGTGTGTGTGTGTGTGTGTGAGTTAAATATTTCATTTTGTTCCAATTATTTACTTATGAGACGCTGCATTCTTTCCTATGCCTCTTCGGTGTCGCTAAATATTTTTCCTTTTGGAGGCCGATACTTGACCAACATTCCCTCTTGACCCTCTACTATGAGCTGAAAATCATATAATTCCCCGAAATGAATTTCAGGACTGGTTGAAGATTACACTTATGGAGCGCCAGTTATGCATGGCCGTATTTTAAGTTAGTAAACGGAGCATGACTCACTCAGTTACGACTTAAGAATATTAATATACAATAGTAGATATCTGGATTGCTTGACTATGAGGGATTTCATATGTACAAAACAGATTATTGGCAAAATTTTCTTTTACGCAATGCGTGTCTCTTATTGAGTCAATCAGTCATGTCATAAATTCATGAATTCTCACCTGTCAGACTTTTACTTTTGCCTAAATGCACAATATATACTTCAATAAGCCTTCTCATTTTACAAGTACGTGAATACGTTGACTGCATTGAATATTGGAGAGTGTATGCTTCAGACAATGGTCCTGAGAAAAAGTCAAAGATTTTTGGTTAGGATACACAATACAAAATGATTGGCAGTTAAATGCTACTTCGAGTTCATTTAAGAATCAAAATTTTATTTCATTAAGTTGTCTATTTTTGATAATTCACTATATAATTTTAATATAATTTTTTCTTACATGAACAATAAATTGCACTTTGTAAAATCAGTTTAACTTGCATGAATATTATGGAGTTGATAAATAGAAGACTAATCATAATGGTAGAGATTATTTGGTTGTATCATGAGGAGTGAAACTTTTCTGTTAATTGGTTCTACTTAAATGAAAATGTAATAAATTTGTTGTAAAAACTACCGAGACACTGCTAATGATATTCGCTGGAAATTCATTTATGTAAGAAAATTGGTATTAGTAAAATTGAGAGAGTCCTTTTAAACCTTATTTAAATAAAAAAAAATATGTTTTAACAACCATCAATTCGTCGCTCAGAATAAAACCTAACGCGTTTTTTCTTTACTCTTCATTAATTTGAATCACAGATTGTAACAGTAATAACTATGGAAATAGGAGTCGTTTTAGAATTAAGAGCTCAACTCTTGAATATCTCATAATGATAGTAAGACAGAATTTTAATTACAAGTATATTTGTTCTACTTCACGTAAACGATGCCATTAATTTCACCAGTAATTTTTATTTCTGCTTGTGGAGCATTTTTGGATATTTGAGAATATTTGTGAATTGATGAGGGACCGATCATTTTTCAGGTATTGTCGGATGTAATTGTTTAAT
Source organism: Ascarosepion bandense (assembly GCA_037127315.1). NCBI lineage: Eukaryota > Metazoa > Mollusca > Cephalopoda > Sepiida > Sepiidae > Ascarosepion > Ascarosepion bandense. The sequence continues at coordinate 1,064,926 of JBBBDQ010001059.1, read as the reverse complement.
CGGACTCTCATATCCAAGTGAAGTTTAATTTAAATGTTCCTAATGAATATATTAACACGTTGTTTGCCATTAAGATAAATTTTATAGAAAAATTCTGGCTTTTGTTTTATAACAAATGTTTGGATTAATTCATGTCTCATTTATTATTCATACAATTATCAAATCAACAAAACTGCTATTCACTATACTGCTATCAATTTGCTAGATGTAGACACCTTTTAGAATCAACTTTTGCCGTTTTTGTAAGCGCATTTTATCCTGAAAGATTATCAGGTTTTTTAATACCGGCGTTGAGTCAGACTTCTATTACTGACTGCAAAAATGGTCGATGGATCTTGTTTAATTTGTGGTCTAATATGAACACCAACATTTTTGTTAACCAAAGAACAGAAAAAAAATAAATATTTAAAGTAATCATCAATGGCTCATGTAAGTTGATAACTCCTATAAATTGAGGAAATCACCTTTGGAACTTAATAGAAACTGCGAACACTGCTAACTTGGGTAGCGCAGCTTTCATGAAAAATGTTATTTAAGCACAGCATGTCAACAGCTATATTGAAACAATTTTTCAGAAAAATAAAGATGAGAATGCATTCACATTTTGTAGCATTTTATTTGCTTCATGGCAGAATTCCTGATTTTCTGGTCATTGTTCCGATCTCTACATTAAAATATTTTTGTAGCATCTAAACCTCAAATATTCCATAATTTTCTGAATAACAATTGTTTTATAACGTTAACTTGTAATGTGCTTTTACATTAATTCCATATCTTAATTACTCTTGTAGCACTAACTAAATATGAAACCTCGTTACAAATATATTCTGTTGTTGAATGAGGTGCGGTCATCTCTAATTTACCAACGACAGAGATTTTTTGTAATCTCTTAAAATCGAATGTTACTAGAAATTGTCGATATATTCAGTTCTTTCTTCAGTTGATGATAATCTTTTTAGCATTTTAGCTATCCAGTACTTTTTTACTTTAAACAGTAGAGTAGTAAATTAGAAAACAAACAAAACTACTAGAGTTGTTTTGTAGAGTTCGCAAGTAAAATGAAGTGCTAAGAGTTTGTCTTGATCCACGATAGATATGATGAAATATGTCTTGTAGGACTTGTATATTTTATCAAATGTTGGCACAGAATACGTTTTCGCTCTTGTCATGGTAAATTCGCCACAGACATAGCAAAATAAAACAAGAAAATTCTCTGTCGCTGATGGAGTGTAGACAATGCAACCTCATTTAACAACAAAATATATTTGTAATGAGGTTTCAGGTTTAGTTAATATTACAACAGCAAATAAGATATTGAATTAATGTAAAAACACATTACAAGTTAAAAACAATTATAATGTGATCCAGAAAATTATGTAATATTTGAGGTGCAGTTTAGAGGTACAAAAAAATTTTAATGTAGAGATCAAAACCATGACCGAAAAATCAGGGCACTATGGCACTGGAGTGATGGATAATAGATGGTTTGGATAAATGACAGTAGACGAATTCTTGCCAAGTCGATGTTTGGAAGTGTCTACAATGCAGAAGAAACAATTACATTAGTAGTCAGTTGGTTTCCTCTAAATTTGCGAGATTACAAATTTCATTTCTCTATTTTCCTCTCTGTTCAATCATTTAAAAGAGTAAAATAAAATATGAGTATAAAAATATAAATATACTTTACCTAGTGTTACTGAAAAATTATAAAAAAATAAATTTTTGATTTTTGAAATTTCTAAAATGATTCGCTGAATATGCAAAATTATGATTTTGTACCCAAATAATGTGGCAAATACTACAAAAATGCGTAATCTTGAATGCTGAACATTCATAACATTCCGTATTTTTATGGCTCTTGCAAGTGATTCAGTGTAGAAAACATTCATCAGATTGTGAACATCAATGCGCTATTGTTGAAAAATACTTAATACATATTTTTCAATAACGAAAAAAATAAATGTTTGGAAAAAAATAAACATAAAAATTATTTCAATTCCAAAAGTTTTACACTTAAAAATTCCATTATCGAAACAAGCAAAACTATTAAGTTTCTTTTGTAGAGTTCGCAGGTGAAATGAGATGCCAAGAGTTTGTGTTTATCCCCGATAGGCATGCCAATGTATGTCTTGTAGGCCATATATATTTTATCAGATGTTGGCATAAAATACGTTTTCGCTCTTGTCATGAGAAATTCGCGACGGACATAGCAAAATGCATCTGTCTGCATGTTTATAACCTCTTGATGCCATCTGTGTCGAATGCATCTATCAACGGCGTCTTCTCTGCACTTGGACAGCAAGTCAAAGCTAATGATACGCAAACAATTCGCTGGTATTTCAATAATACATTCAGTAACAATGTTTTCGGATAAATATATATATTTACTAAACTGGCTAGACACGCTTGGAAATTAAAATTGAAGTATGGAAAAGACCCCGATGTAACCTGGAGTATAGTATAAATAGCCAAACTATACAAAGGTGGTAAAGTATGCAGTTTATGACAGGAGAGAAAAATGGTTATTATTTGGTTTCGAGAAAGAAAAATTACTAAATGAAAGATCAGAAATTATGTCTTAATGTAATCATATCTATAAATACTTGCTAGGATCAAACAAGCATGGATGATAATGTTCTAAGATCCTTAAATAACTTCTAATTCCAGTCGCGCGTTCGTAAGAAATCTCTCTTCGAGCATTTGAAAAACGGTAAAGTCGGTTATTCTAAATTGCCTGAAGATACCGAAAGGTTGAAATCTAGGTCGCAGAAATAACTCATTTCCAAATAATATATATATATATATATATATATATATATATATATATATATTTCATTTTTCATATATATATATATATATATATATATATATATATATATATATACGGTACTGTGCAAAAGTATTAGGACAAGGACTATTTTATCTTTTATGAGGCATATTGACAGAAAATAATTTAATTAAAGTAATTTTATTTGATTTGCTCAGCAAATGCTTTGACAAGAAAAAATACTTGTTACAAAATAAATTTAATATTTAGTATAATAGCTGTTTGCTTTGATCACAGTCTTCATTCTGTCAGGTATTGACATCACAAACTTCTTCAATGTATCTCCTGCCAAGCAGCTTGTATGTGTTCCCAAAGTGTGTCTTGCAAAGTAACATTAGATTTATCAATTTTATTATAAAAAATATCCCATAGATGTTCAATAAGATTGAAATCAGGGCTTTGTGGGGCCAATTCAAATTCTGAAGCCTTACTTCCTCTTCCTTTTTAGTTAAATAATTCTTACAAAGGCTTGGCTTTTCACCCTGTATTTGAATTTCAGTGAGTTTTTTTAGGAAAATCACCCCTGTCCTAATACTTTTGCACACTACCAGTAGTGTACAAATGTGTTAGAACACGGGTGATTTTAAACTTTATTTTGATGCCTCATAAATGATTAAATAGTTATAGTCCTAATACTTTTGCACAGTACTATATATACTCCGATTGAGCACTATGAAGGAATGGTAGACTTAGAAAAAACAGTAGCTATTCACGCATCTATTCAGTAATGAATTTGAACACTCTCGGTTACTGGTGTCTGTTTACATTGTATATAACATCCTAAAGTCCGTATCTCAGAGGTAGAATCGCCGGCTGATGTCTATTTGGTCGGGTTTCAACCCTGGCCAGAAGCAGTCGATGTCTAACCGTACTGATAAGCTGTGATACAGCGAAACAGATATGTCTGCGGATGACTATATATATGTATATATAGGTTTCATTGAAAATGACAGACAAGGTATCATGATTAACCTTTTTATATAAATTTTCATATGTTCGTATAATTTTTTCTTTTGGAAATCAAATTATATAAGAATTATCCAAAGCTTTTGTACTTTCGAGCGCTTTCGGTTATACTTTTAGCCATTATCAAGAATTAATTTTGTTTTACTTATTATACCTTGTTAATTGGGAGGACCTCTTCAAAATTTTATCCAAGATTGGCTGCCCACCTAAGCTTCAGAGCTTGATTGAGTCCTTCCATAATAATATTCGGGGTACTGTGCAGTTCAACGGTAACACCTCGGAACCCTTCAACATCTGCAGCGGGGTCAAACAGGGTTGTGTCCTCGCTCCCACCCTCTTCAGAATCTTCTTCGCGCTACTTCCGAAGCCCGTATTTGGCACATAATGGGAAACGTTTTACCTGCATACGAGATCAGATGGCAGGCTTTTCAATCTCGCCCGTCTCAGAGCCAAGACTAAGGTACGAAAGTCCTTATCAGAGACCTGTTGTTTGCTGATGATACGGCATTAGCATCCCACACCCAGTGTGAACTTCAAACACTGATAGATCCTTTCTCTCAGACATACGGAGACTTTGGGTTGACCATTAGCTTGAAAAAAAAACCAAAAAAACAAACGTCTTGGGTCAAGGTACCACAGTACCACCGGTCATCTCAATCAATGACTACGAGCTGAATGTGGTCCATCAATTTTCCAACCTTTGCTCTACCATCACTGACAACATCACTGACAACATTCTCGACAAGAGAATTGAGAAGGCAGCCACAACCCTTGCGCGCCTCACAACTCGTGTTTGGACAAACTCCAAGCTGACAGTGAAGACAAAGATGACAATGTACAACGCCTGTGTCATCAGTACACTGCTACATGGACCCCGTACGTCAAGCAAGAGAGACGTCTGAACACCTTCCACGTGAGAAGTATCCGACGTATATTAGGAATCTCATGTGAAAACAAGGGCCCAACACTGAGGTCCTGTCTCGAGCCGTCTGCCTACCATGTTCACACTCCTTAAACAGCGCAGATTCCGCTGGCTAGGTCATGTACACCGCATGCCAGACCGTTGCATTCCAAAAGACCTCCTGTATGGAGAGCTGGCCTCTGGAAGAAGACTCACTGGGCGGCCACAACTACGGTATTATGACATCATAAAACGCGATATGAAAGTTGTGGGCATCACCACGGAGTCATGGGAGAACGTAGCAGTCAACCGGTTCAAATGGAGAGGAGCCCTGGTTCAACAACTTAAATCAAGGGAGGAGCAACTAACACAAGTCGCCATGGAGAGGTGGGTTCGCAGAAAGCATAATGACAACTCCGACAGACCAGAAACAAAACATAAATGCAATCTCTGCAACAAAGACTGTCACTCCTGCATCGGTTTCTACAGTCACATACGCCGATGCTTCAGTCAGGTAGACAACTAAGATGCTACCCATCGTCAACCCTGTCCGACTTAGGCCTACTACTAATAAATAAACACGTGGAAAGTTTATGCATATAGAGTCTTGTGTATGTTAAGTTCAGAACACAGTTACCACACACCGTGTTCATAATTGATGTTATTAAGTGTAGGATTTCTTTTATTTATTAGAAACGCCCCCATTATTTTTAATCTTCTTTTGCATGTGGTTAATGCTATTATGTATGTATTATCAACGAGGTTATCATGGATAGGTCCTGGTAGATCTCGATGTGTGTTTAAATGAGACCAGATAGAACTGTTGTGGGAAAGATGTAAGGTCAATCTTCTCGTCAATTTTGTGGTGGTTTAGCCATTGTAATTGTTTACGGATAAAAAGTTATATAAAAAGACTTAATGATAATACCATGTCCGTCATTTTCAATGAAGCGTGTATAAAAGAGAGATTGTTGCCCGAAGACACAATATATATATATATATATATATATATATATATATATATATATTGAAAGGGGCAAATATATATAAGGATACTATTTTACTATTTTTCCTTAAATGCCTAGATGAATTTCGATTTGGGGTGAACACCCAAGTGACAAGTAATGAGTGAATTACTCATATATTCTAGCAAAAGTGATTAAAACTTCACCTCGATTTGAACGTTTCTTTATATACACACATTCTTTCTAACACGCATTGAAACCTAGAAAGACAAATATATAAGCCCATATGGACGCACACGCACGCACGCACGCACGCACGCACGCACACACACACACACACACACACACACACACAGAGGCAAGCTTAATTTGCTGGAAAATTCTTTAAATCCGTACAGACATCCTAAAACCAAAAACTCGTAATATGATCACTACTCCGACTCATATACTTCACCATGTCACAAACTAAACCACAACCACCTTAGCTTCGCTTCCACACGCACATGAGCTAAATACCTACATACATCTCGTACTCTTAGGGAGGCAATATGTTTTTAATAGAATTTACTTTGAAAGCAAAATTAGGTTTTATAACCGCATCAACCACAATCGGCAGGGTTAGGTTCTTTTGTATCTTTTTTAATTTTCACTTTTTATTTTTGAAATATTTTCTTTCTATTTTTTCATCTTTTATTGCACTCTCACAGCTGTTATTTTTTATTTCTTTTTTGTGTTTTTGTCATCTTGTTCTGTTCGTCAACATCATTTCATGTCGCTTTGATTGATTTTCCAAAATTTCCCGAAGAAGAAAAAAGAACTTCCAAAAATGAAAAAGTCAAGTAGATCTATTCTCATCATCAGTCTACTTGGATGAATTCCGACGTGCAAATTTGTTGTTTTTCCCTTCATATTACGCTTCATCGGACAGAGTAAAATTACACCATTTTCATAAGCGACGTATTGATCACTGCGCATAAAGAATGAACACCGACCGATGTTTTCAGATAAGTACATAAAAAAGTTTCACAAAATAGTGAGAGTGGTGACAGATGAGGGCGACGACTCTAAAAAGAAAGGCGTTATTTGCGCCGATCTGTTTGTAGGTGAAAGTCAACGGTTTATGAGTCCAAATATTTGTTTGATTCACTGAACGTTTACGAATGCACTATTTATATAAATGCATTTGTGTGTGTGTGTGTGTGTGTGTGTGTGTGTGTGTGTGTGTGTGTGTGTGTGTGTGTGTGTGTGTTGCAAACGTAAACGTCATCTGTGGATGAATTAAGCTCTTTATCTGCAATTTACGTTGAATTGGCTGACATTTAAAAGTGCTTAATGAACTAGAAGTGTTGGTTTTAAAAGATGAATGGATACTTTTTTCTTTATAAATCACAATTGCTTTTCATTGTTTATGCGTCTATGAGAATGAACGCAAACTTTATGAAAGGAAATATTGTGATTAAGAGTGACAATTTTGATGCCGATGCAATATGGATGATAGTAGTGACGTTTATGATACTGTTGTAAAGGAAGACCATATTTAGCTACTTTGATGCAACTGTAAACGTTTTATTGTTTATTATTAATTGAATCGACAATCTTTTATTAACTAATAATATATATATATATATATATATATATATATATATATATATATATATATATATATAAAGAATTTTCTATATTTCGCAGAGATTTATTCACCAAAGTTTATTTTATTTTTACATTTAAATTATTCTATTATTATTATGTCATTTTTCATCATATTTCGATTTCTGCTTTGGTCTCACTACCAACCAAGTCTGCGGGGAGACCTAAGGCAGGTAGTGGCGTGTTGTTATGGCTCCATTTCATGTTTTTCTATCTTCCCTATCATCCCCAGCATTACATAGATAACGTTTTCCTTAGTGTGTGGGCTGTACTTAATAAGACAATTTTTTGTATATCTCTTAAGCTGGGGTTTCCAGGGATTCTTTCAATGTGTTGTTTTGTTCCATTTTTTATCATTCCAAGTGCACCTACTATCACTGGCACAACTCTTGTTTTCAATTTCCACATTTTTTCTATTTCAATTTCCAGGTCTTTATATTTTGACAGTTTTTCAAATTCCTTGATTGCTATGTTACAATCCGCTGGACAAGCCATATCAATTAATAGACAAGTTTTCTCCTTCTGGTTTTTAACAATAATGTCTGGCCTGTTTGCTTCAATTTTTCTGTCTGTGTAGATGGTGTAATCCCATAGAATGGTTACATCTTCTATTTCTGTAACCGGTGCTGGGTGATGTTCATACCAGTGTTTGTTTACAGCTTTTCCATAATGTTTGCATATTGCCCAATGTAAATATTGCCCAACTCTATCGTGGCGATTTTTATATTCATTTGGAGCAAGCACAGAACAGCCTGAGATTAGGTGGTCTATTGTTTCTTGGTGTTTATCACAAAACCTGCATTTTGGATCCATATTATTATGCATAATATTTGCCTGGAAGTTTCTCGTGAAAAGACTTTGGTCTTGTGCTGCAAGAATAAAGCCTTCAGTTTCAGACTTTAATCCAGATGCACGTAACCATCGATGAGTATTAACTTTGTCAACATTGGATTTATTGGCACGTACTGGATATTGGCCATGCAGAGGTTTATCTTGCCAGCGCTGTTTCATCTGTTCAAGAGCTTTATCTTTGGCTTTCATTTTCATATTCTTTGCCGCAATAGCCGGCTCTTGGCTTCCATTCTGCTTTTCTACAGAATCTACTAACTGTAAATCTTGTTTGAATTTACTGCCTTCTTTTATTATTGAATATTTTTTCTTTCTTTCTTCATGTTGCCTTACTAATTGTATCATCCAATCCTTTGTTGTTTCTATGTATGTTAGTAAGCCAATAGTTGTTGTATTGTATGGCAATTCCAGCTGAATAAGACCTCTTCCACCTTTTTACGGGGTATGTATAGACGGTCTATATCAGCCTTTGGATGATGCATCTTATGCTTAGAAAGAAGCTTTCTTGTTTTAGCATCCATTCGCCTGATGTCGTTTAGAGTCCAGTTTAAGATGTTAAAGCTATATTGGACAACTGGGATTGCAAGGCTATTAATGGCCATAACTCTGTTCTGTGAATTTAATTCAGTTTTTAATATCATTCGTAGCCTTCTATAGTACTCTTTACGCACTATTTCTTTCATTTTTTTATGGTGAATGTTTTCACTCTCATTTACACCTAGGTATTTATAATCTTCTTCTGGTTTCAATTCTTTTATTGTTACAGCAGGGTCTAAGCTAATTGAGGATGTTTCTTGTATTGATGCACGTAAAACTGTAGCTTTAGCACATTTATTCAAATTAAATTTCATTCCAATGTCTTCGCTGAAGCATTTTACAGTTTGCAGAAGACCTTCCAGCTCATTATCATTGTTAGCATATAACTTTAAGTCATCCATGTAAAATAGATGGCTTATTTTCTTTTTGGCCTATTTTATAACCACATTCTGTCTTATTAAGTTGACTGGTTAGTGCTATTAATGATATGCAGAATAGTAAGAGAGATAAAGAATCACCTTGAAATATACCTCTTTTGATGTTTATTTCATCAGACATATAGGTTCCATTTATATGATTGAGGTAAAGGGTTGTTTTCCATATAGACATGCACTGTTTGATGAAATTGATGATGACGGGCGATATCTTGTATATATTTAAAGTCTTTAAAATCCAGTCATGTGGCACACTATCGAATGCCTTTCGATAGTCTATCCAGGCTGTACTAAGATTTTTCTTTGTACTGTAGCAGTTTTCCAGGATCATTTTGTTAATCAGCAATTGGTCTTTACAACCATAACAGCCACGTTTGCACCCTTTTTGTTCAAGCGGTATCATGTCATTTCTTTCTAAGAATAAATATGTCTGTTTTGTTAAAATAGATGTTAATAGTTTATATGTTGTCGGAAGACATGTAATTGGTCTGTAGTTTTTCGGGTTGTTTGTGTCACCATTCTTGGGTAGAAGAAATGTAATTCCTTTTGTCATCCATGCAGGAATTTTAGTGGGATCGTCAACCATTTCTTGAAGTTCTTTGGCTAGTTTTTTACGTGCTGCATTTAAATAATATAGCCAAAAGTTAGGAATTTTATCTATACCTGGGAATTTCCAATTGTGTGCTTTTTTTAGTGCATATTTAACATCATCTTCTGTAATTCCAGACCATGTCTGTTCGGGTTTATATTTCATTCGTTCTATCTCTTGCGTAATCCAATGTACTTCCTTGCTAAGTTCTTTAGGGCAAGCCCATATCTTTTCCCAGAACTGTGTGACTTCTTCCATTCTGGGGGGTACTGTCACTTCAATTCTTTTTTTATTTATTTCCCTGTAAAATCTCTGTAAAATCTATTATTATTATGTCATTTTTCATCATATTTCGATTTCTGCTTTTGTCTCACTACCAACCAAGTCTGCGGGGAGACCTAAGGCAGGTAGTGGCGTGTTGTTATGACTCCATTTCATGTTTTTCTATCTTCCCTATCATCCCCAGCATTACATAGATAACGTTTTCCTTAGTGTGTGGGCTGTACTTAATAAGACAATTTTTTGTATATCTCTTAAGCTGGGGTTTCCAGGGATTCTTTCAATGTGTTGTTTTGTTCCATTTTTTATCATTCCAAGTGCACCTACTATCACTGGCACAACTCTTGTTTTCAATTTCCACATTTTTTCTATTTCAATTTCCAGGTCTTTATATTTTGACAGTTTTTCAAATTCCTTGATTGCTATGTTACAATCCGCTGGACAAGCCATATCAATTAATAGACAAGTTTTCTCCTTCTGGTTTTTAACAATAATGTCTGGCCTGTTTGCTTCAATTTTTCTGTCTGTGTAGATGGTGTAATCCCATAGAATGGTTACATCTTCTATTTCTGTAACCGGTGCTGGGTGATGTTCATACCAGTGTTTGTTTACAGCTTTTCCATAATGTTTGCATATTGCCCAATGTAAATATTGCCCAACTCTATCGTGGCGATTTTTATATTCATTTGGAGCAAGCACAGAACAGCCTGAGATTAGGTGGTCTATTGTTTCTTGGTGTTTATCACAAAACCTGCATTTTGGATCCATATTATTATGCATAATATTTGCCTGGAAGTTTCTAGTGAAAAGACTTTGGTCTTGTGCTGCAAGAATAAAGCCTTCAGTTTCAGACTTTAATCCAGATGCATGTAACCATCGATGAGTATTAACTTTGTCAACATTGGATTTATTGGCACGTACTGGATATTGGCCATGCAGAGGTTTGTCTTGCCAGCGCTGTTTCATCTTTTCAAGAGCTTTATCTTTGGCTTTCATTTTCATATTTTTTGCCGCAATAGTTGGTTCTTGGCTACTGTTTTGCTTTTCTACAGAATCTACTAACTGTAAATCTTGTTTGTATTTACTGCCTTCTTTTATTATTGAATATTTTTTCTTTCTTTCTTCATGTTGCCTTACTAATTGTATCATGCAATCCTTTGTTGTTTCTATGTATGTTAGTAAGCCAATAGTTGTTGTCTTGTATGACAATTCCAGCTGAATAAGACCTCTTCCACCTTCTTTACGGGGTATGTATAGACGGTCTACATCAGCCTTTGGATGATGCATCTTATGCTTAGAAAGAAGCTTTCTTGTTTTAGCATCCATTCGCCTGATGTCGTTTAGAGTCCAGTTTAAGATGTTAAAGCTATATTGGACAACTGGGATTGCAAGGCTATTAATGGCCATAACTCTGTTCTGTGAATTTAATTCAGTTTTTAATATCATTCGTAGCCTTCTATAGTACTCTTTACGCACTATTTCTTTCATTTTTTTATGGTGAATATTTTCGCTCTCATTTACACCTAGGTATTTATAATCTTCTTCTGGTTTCAATTCTTTTATTGTTACAGCAGGGTCTAAGCTAATTGAGGATGTTTCTTGTATTGATCCACGTAAAACTGTAGCTTTAGCACATTTATTCAAATTAAATTTCATTCCAATGTCTTCGCTGAAGCATTTTACAGTTTGCAGAAGACCTTCCAGCTCATTATCATTGTTAGCATATAACTTTAAGTCATCCATGTAAAATAGATGGCTTATTTTCTTTTTGGCCTATATTATAACCACATTCTGTCTTATTAAGTTGACTGGTTAGTGCTATTAATGATATGCAGAATAGTAAGGGAGATAAAGATTCACCTTGAAATATACCACTTTTGATGTTTATTTCATCAGACTTATAGGTTCCATTTATATGATTGAGGTAAAGGGTTGTTTTCCACATAGACATGTACTGTTTGATGAAATTGATGATGACGGGCGATATCTTGTATATATTTAAAGTCTTTAAAATCCATGAATGTGGCACACTATCGAATGCCTTTTGATAATCTATCCAGGCAGTACTAAGATTTTTCTTTGTACTGTAGCAGTTTTCCAGGATCATTTTGTTAATTAGCAATTGGTCTTTACAACCATAACAGCCACGTTTGCACCCTTTTTGTTCAAGCGGTATCATGTCATTTCTTTCTAAGAATAAATATGTCTGTTTTGTTAAAATAGATGTTAATAGTTTATATGTTGTCGGAAGACATGTAATTGGTCTGTAGTTTTTCGGGTTGTTTGTGTCATCATTCTTGGGTAGAAGAAATGTAATTCCTTTGGTCATCCATGCAGGAATTTTAGTGGGATCGTCAACCATTTCTTGAAGTTCTTTGGCTAGTTTTTTATGTGCTGTATTTAAATAATATAGCCAAAAGTTAAGAATATTATCTATACCTGGGAATTTCCAATTGTGTGCTTTTTTTAGTGCAAATTTAACATCATCTTCTGTAATTCCAGACCATGTCTGTTCTGGTTTATTTTTCATTCGTTCTATCTCTTGCGCAATCCAATGTACTTCCTTGCTATGTTCTTTAGAGCAAGCCCATATCTTTTCCCAGAACTGTGTGACTTCTTCCATTCTGGGGGGGACTGTCACTTCAATTCTTTTTTTACCTATTTCCCTGTAAAATCTCTTTGTATCAGTCTGAAAAATCTTGTTTTGTCTGTAAAATCTTGCTCTCTTTTCATAGCGTCTTATTCTTTGAGCCTTCAGTTGGATTTTTTGCTTTATTTTTTTCTTTATTTGATAAGACTTCATTTTCATTCCTAATGTTATATTTTCTTTCGGCTCTTCTGCTTTTCCTAGTTCTTACATTTGTTCCTCTACTCAGTTCATCCAGTACTGATAGTTCACTTCTAAGTTGTTCGATTTCTTTTTCTATTTTTCTTTTCCAAGGTGGATCTTCATGTCTGCGAGACTGCCTTGTTTTTATTTTGATATTCAATTTTTTTGTTGCTGCTATTGCTGATGCATATATTACTTCGTTGAGATTTGTATGAGTGTCTTCATCCAGTATTAATTTCAGTGCTGCATTGTAGAGTTTAATAGTTCGGAGGTTATGTTTTGTTGGTTGTAATTTTGGGAGCTGTTCTCGTTCCTCCATTGTAATATTTTGTATTTGACTTAGATGGTTCTTTATTTCTATTTTGGCTTCCTGTATATTGTTCTTATTTTCCGTCAAATAATTATCTTCGATGTGTTCTGAACTCGTTTTATTTTCGTCTTTTAACTGACTCAGATCACACCTTTCCAGCACTTTTAAACTTACAGCATTATCTTCGCAGTGATTTTCGTGTTTCACGGTTTCTACATTATGACCTGTGGCTTGTTTGATGTTATTACTTTTAATTTCTGATTCTGATTCCGGTTTCTTTTCATATTTTATTGATTCGTCTCTTCTTGTTACAATTCTTTTAATTTCATTAATTTCAGCCTCTGTCAGTCGGTTATTACGAATAATGTACCTACGTACATTGGCTAATTTATTTTCGTCAATATACTTTCTATTTGCTTGACCAACTTTTTCACGCCAAATGTCATATGTTTGGCGAGTCATGTTTTTTTGACGTTTGAGTAACGCTTCATGAAATGCAGTCATAACGACTTTGTACTCCTCACGAGACCATTTTACTTTTTCTTTCTTTAAATATACGGTTGTAGATCTAGCTGGAGAATTTTCAGGACCATCATTAGGATTATCCTGGTTGTGGGGACCTGAAGATTCATTCTTTGTGTAGGAGTTTGTTCCTATGGCAGATTTTTCGACCTCAGGTAGGTTCCCGCCTGAAGGACTGGCTCCCTGTTTATCCACTGGAAGAACCATACTGTACTTTTTATTTCTATTTGTATTTTTCATGTTTTTCCCACGAGTGACGCACGTGTCCTAAAGTCCACCCAAATTTGCCCGGCACGTTGGGTAACGGTCTTTTACAAACAGGGTCCCGAAGCCTGTAGGGGATTGTTTGTGACCTCATAACGCAGTAGCCATTCACTCCTCGGCACGATTAACACCTTTAGTTGCGGGTTGTTGTTCGGAGTTTTCCTTCTCCTAAATGGGCTGCCAAGCAACATCTGACATAGACGCGATTGGAATTCAAGGAGAAAGACGCTGGTTAAAAAAAAAAAAAAAAAAAAAACCTTTGGCGTAGCAACGGCTCAACGAAACAAAACATCAATACCAGAGTATTTTGTTAAAAAAAAAAAAAAAAAAAAATTCGATAATATCTAAAGAAAAATCCTGTTTATATTAAAACAGAATTTCATATTGAGAAAAAGAAAAATTCAAATAGAGAAACGCTGGTTGAAAAAAACAAACATACTTGGACGTAACGGTCGTTCAACGGAAAAAAAAAATTGTTGCTACCATCCATAGTCCTTGCAAAAAAAAAAAAAGGTAATAATTTGTTCGTCCACTTTATCATTTATTTTTTCAATAAAGTCGTTGGTCAAAAATAGGGTTATCAGAATAAGATAAATTAAATAAGTAAATTAAATCAATAAATAAATAAAAATAAATATATCAATAAATACGTAGACTTTCTATAAAATAATACCGTAGAAATTGTTTTTCATCGGATTTAATTTATTATTATTATTATTATTATTATTATTATTATTATCAATTCAATTTTGCTATGTTTTGTTTCAGATATTATATTGGGGAATACTAGTGTTGAGATTCGGATAATTTGGAAGCATTATTATAAAGTGGGCCCAAAACCGATGAAGCTTTTTGCGGAATTAGGAATTTTCAATCGTTTTAATTATGATAACTTATCCCTTAAAAGTGTGCGACCTTTAATTATGGATTATAGAAATCGCCCATCAGAAATGCGAATGACTAATTTCAAAATTACAGAAAGTAATGCTAATGACAATTCGCAGCATATTAATAATAAAAAAAATGACTAGTTTTTAAATCTCTGAACTATCATCTCTAATTTATATAATGAATTCAAGAATTCATCCATCTCTAGGAAGGATAATGTAATATTCCAGATGTAGAGGACGAAATAAAAATCCGATCTTCGTTCGATGTTGTTAATGATTCATATCAAGCTTTAGAATACAATTAGTTATCTGGGAATTATAATGACAATATTTCAGACACATCTAGGAATGTTAATGACTCATGTTAAACTTGCAAAACGAGACTTACAATAAGACTATTTTTGTGGTGCAGTGGATATCGGCTCGAAACGAGAAATCGGAGAGCTGAGTTTCAATTTCAGTTGAATTCGTTGCATTCACTTACAAGCAAATATCCTTGAGGTGGTCGAGTTGGCGTACAGTACTTGTTAGTTGTGTTGCGTTCATAGAATTTAGATAATATTTTTAAATTTCCGTTTTAACATATAGTATGATTGGTTATTGTTAGTTGAAGTTTTACAAGATTTTTCCGCTATTTGCTGCTGTTATGTTCCTTGCTGGCTTCCAGGTCATGTAATTGAATTAATTTATTCGGACCTTGAATAAGTTCTCGCTGTTTTCCAACAGATGGCGTTCCCAGAACTGAGTGCGTGTAGTTGCAGATGGTATTGTATTAATAAGGAAGTACTATAAGCAAGCTTGAAATTTACTATATGCAATTTCACCAAAGTGTAAACAACTTTGTTTTTCATGACATTAAACGTGTCGGATTTCGTGCCAAAGAAAATGTATTTGCGGGGCATTTTACTGCAATACTTTATTAAAAAAAAAACACCTGCAGCTAAAGCGCACAAAATTCTTTATAAGACTTACAGAAACCATGCTTTGTTGGAAACAACATGCAGAGATTGGTTTAGATGCTTCGAAAATAAGGATTTTTAAGATAAAGAACGCCCTGGTGCTCCGAAAAGGTTTGAAAACGAAGAATTAGAAGCATTAATTCATGAAGACTCATGTTAGACCCAAGCTGAACTTTCAGAATCATTAGGACTTGATCACACAACAGTTTCAAAACATTGGAGAGCATTAGGAATTACTCAAAAGCAAGGAAATTGGGTGCCGTGTGAGTTGAAGCCGAGAGGATGTCGAACAGCGTCTTGTCACATGTGAACAGCTGAAGAACAACGGCAGAAAAGGAAAAGCTTTTTGCATCGTAACATGGCCGGCGATGAAAAGTAGATACACTACGATAATCCTAAGCGTAGAAGATTGTTAAGTAAATCTGGCAATGCATCAACATCGGCGGCAAAGCCGAATATCCATGGTTCAATGCTTCTACTCTCCCTTTGGCAGGATCAACTGGATGTAATTTATTTTGAATTGCTCAAACCGACCGAAACCATAACGGGAGATCGCTACCGACTACAATTGATGCGTTTGCAGCCGAGACAAGACAAAGTAATTTTTCAACATTTTACAAAACAGGGGAAAACCTACTTGAAAATGATTAAATGGGAAGTCCTACTCAATCCGATTATCATATGTTCCAATCGATGGTATATAGCCTTGCTGAGCAGCACTTTCATTCTTATGCAGATAAAAAGAATGGGTCAGCTCGTGGTTAACCTTAAAAGACGTGTCGTTTTTCTGACGTGGAAATCAAATGCTGGTAGAAAGGTAAGAAAAAGTAGTGCCTAGCGATGGACAATACTTTCAGTGTCATGTTTTTTAAATTTTTTTAAATAAAACATTATTTTCATGAAACTCACCAAGGACTTATTCAAAGTCGTAATATATTTTGGCAACAATCTTTCTTTCAGATATCCTTCATTAAATATAACTGACAAATAAGATTTAATTAATTCTTTATTAAGTTTTTTCAGTATCCTAAACTTTAACAGTTTTGTAGAATTTAATTTAATTTTTAATTGTTTCAAACACTCCGGTTACTTCTATAGTCATTTTCAAGGATGTTTTTGTCTCTTGTGTTATTGTTTTTCCTCGTGTTTTGAAAGTTACGTAGTAATTTATTTTTGTGTCGTTTTTTAAAAAAGAACGTTTATTCCAAGCCATCACGTACCACGTACCACTGAAACTTGCGTGAGCATCTTTCTATTTTAAAAAAATATTCAGCACTCTATTTTCATTTTCAAATAATGTAAGGTTGATGTTAGGAAATAAATGATTGATATATAGGATTTCTCGAATTGCGATATCTGTCTGTATTCTAATTATAGAATACTTGTGTTTTCGATCAGAATATTCCTTAAAAGTTCTTGTAAATTATAGTTTAATAAATGCTTTCTTAATGGCACTATGATTTGATAAGTAACTCGTAGGATGTCTCTTCAAGGAGGTGGCAGCTTGTCCAGTGTAGAAATTGTTTTATGACAAGTGGATACTGAGATCAACACGGTGACTGTTTTATGCTTGAACGCAATCTTAATATCAAAGTTTATTATATTATCCTAACGGTTAATGTCATTTTCAAATTATTATTGAGATTACTTGTAGTTATTTTATAGTGTTGTCTGTTAAACTTTTTAGTTATTGCTTCTTATTACTTAATTATTTGTTGTTGATTATGATTATTGCAATTGAGTTTGCGCGTTCATTCTTAGTTTGTTAATTTGTTTATAATTTTCTTGATTTGTTTGTTTATCATTTTTATTTTTTAAGAGGGTTGCTTATCTTATTTGTTTTGTATTGATTATAGGCTTTGTTTCGATAACTCAACTTTTTCGCCAAAAAAAGAGCATAGCATAATGAAAAAAGCCCCATACTTAATGAAAACAAAATTTTATCGTCTAAATATTATTAAGATGAAATTGAAATACCTAAGTATTCTTTTGCTTATTTTAACAATTTTTTATCCTTTCTAGCATGGTTGAAATTTTGGTTAAAATGTTTTTATTTATTTATTTATTGTTTTTTTTTTTTGTGTGTCAGTGTTTGAGCCAAATATTGCTATAGGGATTTTTAGCGACTTTTTGGTGGTAAAAAAATTGGAAAAGTCAAATAATTATCGAAATTCAATGAAATTGTCATAACTTATTCACAAATGAATTAAATTATATTTGAAATTTGCTTTTTAGAAAATCTTGGTAAAAATATTCTTTTAATATGTTATTCCCACTTATTTACTTTTATAAAAATTCGAGAAATTAAAATTTTAGCCTCCTCATATTTACATTAATTAAAGCAAAAATTCTTGGAGAATTTAAATCATCAGCTGTTTTTTGTCAAACAGAAATACCATTTAGCAAAAATCTTCCCTGAATCATAAAATAAAAAATGCAATAAAACTATGACATTATGTTTTTTTATACATCTGTTACCCTCAGTTACTTAATTTTATGAAAATTCGACAAATTAAAATTCCAGCGACTTCTCGGAGAATTTAAATTTTCAATTTATGTTTATCAAACTGAAATACTGTTTACCAATAATCTGCTCTGAATGGTAAAATAAAAAATGTGGTAAAATTATGACATCATCTATTTAGGAAAGTTTTTAATTGCTTTTTAAAGAGGATATATTAAGTACACTATTGTCTTAAGAATTTTTTTTAGATTTTTAAAAGAATTGTTTTCATTATTAAAAATTTTAATTATATAAATGGATTAAGTTTTAAATCGTTTAAAATTCTGTATTAATTTCAGCTTCTTAGAGTATATTATTATTAAGTTAAAACTATATCTACTAATCATAACTGTTAAAGCTTAAATCTTCAGATACCAAGATTTTTAAAAGAAATTCGAATTATTTTGCATGTATATAAACGTGGCCATATTTTAAATATGAGCAACCACACGACTTTATTTGAAAGTAAGAGCGATGATTATATAGTAAATTTAAAGTCAATTTTCCTAATGTTCGATTACCGAGAATACTGTCGAAAATTTTGAAGATTATTGAGTACCTAAAAATCATATAAAAAAACCTCTCGTAATTTTCTAAAATTATGTTTTACAGATAAAGTTTTTGTAGGACAACAATCAATCTGTCATCACTTCGTCAAAAATGTAAACATTGCTACAGTCGATTAAAGACAGTGCTAGTGTTTGCTTAAAATACGTTTCTGTGGTATTTTAAGCTTAAAGTAAATATTATTGGTTTCAAATCAGGTTAATTATACTTTAAATCAGCTAATATTCCTCAAATAAATTTCAGACATGTAGATTTTATTTTTAAAAGATTTTTTTTAATAAAGAGAATTACATTGCGATACAAGACGTCTAAAAAGGGCGCTCATCAACGATTTTAGAAAAAAAATGAAAAAATTTCAAATCAATATAATTTCTTTTTGAAACAATTTTTTTTACTGGAATAGTAAATGTTGTGGATTCCAAGTGAGGAACTGCACAAAATAATGACCAACAAAACAGATATTTGAGATAGAAAAATAGGTTATATGAAACGTAAAGATACAAACTGAAACGCAGGTTAGTAGTCCAGGAATACGATTTGTAAGGAATATATATATATATATATATATATATATATATATATATATATATATATATATATATACAAGTCTTTGATATGAATCCGTGCTGGAAATAGCATATCCGTGTAATATTATTCTGTGTGAGTGGGGCTCAGAGCTACTATGACTATTGACGCGGTATTCTCTGTGTAACTTCGGAATCGTTCGGTAACTTACGGATCAGTTACTGTTCTAATACGGTACTCTAATGGATTTTCCGTGTCCCACTATGGCAGAAGTGTATGTATACTCAAGTCGATTCCATCATCATAGAGAAAGGGGAGATCCCACAACAGTAAATTTACCCATTCAGCTTTCAGTTAAAGTTAAAATAAAATCGCGATTTTTTGGAAGTTCCTACCATAATTACAGCCTACCTTAAAACTATATTTTTATGATATATATAGGTACCGCGACTCATTTGATGAAAAAAAAAACGGCGTATCATGTTGTTAAAAGGTCCCAAATTTAATAAAAAAATTTCATCGTTAAAATGTTTATGCTGTTATTAAGAGGAAAGATCAAACTATTTTTTAATTATTTTATTAAATGTTTAATCATTTCTAACATGTCCGAAATTTGGTTTAAAAATCTTGTTTTTTTTTTTTTTGTTGTTTTTGTTTTTGTTCCTAAGCGAGTGACTGGATTTTTACAAGATTTTTAAATCTAAGTAATTTAAAAGACCTTATAACTTTCTTTTGGATTTTAGAGAATAGAGAGCCATTACTATTAGGTATGAAAATAAGCCCATCATCTCTATACAATCCAATTTGAGCTGATTCAACAATCCTACTAAAAATGTACAAAATATAAATGCCTACTAAATTTGCAATTTGAGCAGAGTCAAACTCACCCAAATAGATAGAGACATCAAAATTGTCACATTTACTTTTATCCAAGTAGAATTGTTATTGAATAATACCAAACTTCTAGATGCTTTATTTTTTTAATTTTTGAAAAACTTAAAAAAGAATTTTTATTTTCTAAAAGCTTTTTTGTGTTAGTTAATATTTGTGACTGTAAGTGTATTATCTATCTTCTTTTCTCTTTCTACCTTTTTTTCTTCTCTTCTCCTTTGGTCTTTTCATAAGTAAGTTTATGTCTGTTTTGTGTGTGTGTGTGTGTGTGTGTGTGTGTGTGTGTGTGTGTGTGTGTGTGTGTGTGTGTGTTATTACGACAAACACATTAATTGGGAAATTCTTTCAAAAATCAAATAATGGTTAGATTTTGATGAAGCTTTCAGGACTTATTCACAAAATAATTATTTTTAAAATTTTGGTAAAATTATTTTTACATATGTTACTCCCCTCGAATTAATTTCCTAAAATTTGTAGAAGTTGACAACCATCACGGAACTTTGATTCATTAGTTAAATGCATGACTTCTTGGGGAATGTGAATCACCTATATTTTTTCTTTCTTGCAGCTGCTCCTTTTCAGAAAATCTGCTCCGAATAATGAAAACAAAGATGCAATAAAATTATGGCATCTTTGTTTTCATTATATTTTTTCAGATCTTGAAATAGTTAATTTTCTGAATATTACTTTGAATCTCTCTAATAATACTTTCCAGCCGTATCATAAAAATAATGAGTCTCCTACTTACAAGGTAAACAAAAAAGTTCTGTCCGTTTTTAAAGGCAAAAAAGAAAACACTTCACAGTATGTGTAACTTATATTTAGTCTTCGAAGTAATCGCCATCGGCATCCACCACCTTCTGCCAACGTGTCTCCAGCTGTTCAATGCCATTGCGGTAAAACTCGGGTGGGGGTGGGGGGTGACGCAAAGAAGTTCGTGAGGGCTTTGCGCAAGTCTACTTCATTGGTGAAGGATTTCCCACGAAGATGATTATCCAGGGAGTGGAAGAGGTAGTAATTGGATGGATGGTGCACGGTCAGGTGAATAAGGTGGATAGCACAAAGAGTCCCACCCAAGATGCTGTATGGTATCCCTGATCACTCGCGCGACTTGCGGCCTGGCGTTGTCATAGAGGAAAAGCACACCTTTGCGATTCACCAGTACTGGCTCCTTCTGGCGCAATGCCTGTTGCACACGTTTCAATTGCTGCGAGTATAATTCTCCAATGACCGTTTGGCCCGTTGGTAGCAGTTCATAATGAACCACTTGACGACCTGTTCACCAGACACAAAGCATAATCTTGCGTGGTTGCATAGGTGGTCTTGAGGTGTGATGGACAGCATCCTGAGGAGACAACCAATGTCTAGAATGCTTGGAAATTTCGTACAGAACCCAATTTTCATCATCACTGGTAAGCACTCAATTGAATAAGGATGCAGTACAGTGGCGAGAAAGCAGCGATACGCAGGCTGTCACTCGCTGTCCCTTGTGGACCTCCAACAGCGTTTGCTGAACCCATTTGCTCAGTTTGTACGTCTTACCTAGGTGGAACGTGGGAAATCTGTTTTATTGGAAACGTTGAATGTCGTGTTAAGTTTTCCTCTCTCCCTCTCTCTTTCTCCCAATATATATATATATATATATATATATATATATATATATATATATATATATATATATATAGCGGCGGTAAAAATCTAGGAAGCATTGGTAAAATCCAGGAAAGGTTGGTAAGTAATCCAGGAAGATCCTAGTAATATCGTTAAAATATTAAACCTTATCCAATAGAGAACTCGATACAAACCAATTCAATTTACAGAGTGGATATTTATATATTTATCTGTAAATTAAAATAAAACTTAGTGGGGAAATAGCCATTTTCAACATATCATTTTAAGGCATGCATTCTTCAAACTCTTATAAACAAAGAATGAGAAAAATTCTAAGCTCAGAGGTTAACTTAGGTAAAGGAAGGGGTTGGCATATATTGGTTTTATTTGGGTTAGTCTAGGGGAAAGAATTTAGTAATAATTTTCTCTTTGGTAGTGGGAGGTACGTGGCTTGACCCTTGAGTTAGTAGTTAACTCCGTTACTCACACGTATCCAACGAGGAACAACTTGACTCTAAAAATGACTAAACAAAAGAGAAAAAGAAGAAAACAATACAAGCATTTGAAAAACAGCTAGCCTTGCTTATTCGTTCCAGATTTGGATGTGATTCAAGTACTGAAAGGTAAGCACATTTTCAACTATTCGAATATATTAAGCTAAAATTTAATTTACAAGAAAAAGATTTTTAAAAATTCAATTTAAAACTTAAGTATCAAAAATAATTGGGGTGCCTAGTTTTAATTGAAAGCTAAATGATTAAACTTACTATTTACAGTAAGTAAAATACTCCGGTGTTTTTCAAACAGAAACCATATTGGTTGAAATCTAAAATTTTGAGATTTTATTTTTAATTTATCAATTTTTCGATCCTTTTTGAGCAATCAACATATCTATAAACAAATATTAATTCTCGGTTTAAAAATCTTACAAAAAATGAAATATGCATATGTGACATATTATATTTGAACAATTAGCAAATTTAATATTAAATTAATATGACATCCACATTATTATTTATAGCATGAAATTTAAAATAAAACTATTTATTACTTACAAAGTTGAACTTTTTGACCTTCTCCCTGTATTTAAAATGTGTTGACAGCTTGACAGATGGAAGATAAGATAAGTGTATGGTGATCACAAGTGACATAATTGTACAATTTTTCTCTCAGATAAATGGAAAAAAACGTGAAACAAATGCCCATTTAATGTACACATATAAATCACCATACAAAAAACAAACAAACAAAAAACAAATACACAATAAAAAAAGTAAACATTATTTTAGAAATATGATGGCTAGATGATTTGTATTCAGCTTTTCAGTTTCCCATTAGTAAATATAATCCCCACTCAATAACCTACTAACCCAACGTCTTCAAGTCTTTGAAATATTCTAAAATATTTTTTAAATTTATAAACTATTATATCATAACAGTTTTTTTATTTCATTATAAATCAAGAAATTTTTCCTCAGACTATAATGTTCTTTATTTATATTAATTATTAAAGCAATTAAAAGCACATCCAATTAAATAATGTCATAGTTTTATTACATTTTTTATTTTACTATTAAGGGGTTAAGTGTTTGAAAAAATAATAGATTATTTACATTCCTAAATGAGTCCTGCGTTTAATTAATAAACCCAATTTTGCCTACAGAATTTAATTTCTTGAAATTTCATGAATTTACGTGAAGGTGGGTTACAAATGTAAAAAAAATATTTTTACCAAGATTTTTAAAAAATAATGATTTCAAAAATATCATTCATTGTGAAAAGACATGAAAGTTTCATTGACTCCGACAATCATTTGATTTTCGCAAGAATTTCCAAATCAATTTATTTGTAACCGGAAAAAAGTGAGTTATGTAATATTATGTTTTCCATTGTAAACTATCGTAAGGATTTGGCTCCCAGCTAACGAAAATTAAAACATAGGTTTATACCAAATTTTCGAACGTGTTTGAAATGATAAAAGGAAATTTTAAAATAATTTAAAAGTATATGGTTAGGTCTTGAAGGCTGTCACAATGCGTTTAGTAAAATAAAGGAAGGTAAAGAAGTTTTGGGTATTACCTATTTATTATACTTCGAGATCAAAATCTATTATATTTCGAGATCAAAATCTCACCTTCAGAATGGCAGAGGAGCGTGTGTCTGTCCGAGTGAGTCCGTGCCTTTCAAGGAATGGTCATTCCTAGCTGCTGCTGCTGTCATTAATTGTAGTGAGTGCTTGTGTGTGTGTGTGTGTGTGTGTGTGTGTGTGTGTGTGTGTGTCAGAGCATGTATTTGTGTGTGTGTGTGTGTGTTTATGGTATATATATATATATATATATATATATATATGTATATGTGGGATTTACAGTTGGGACCTTTTTCTGGTCTGATTATATCAGTCTGCTTTAATGTGTGGTTTATCTAAGCATGTCTGACTTAACCGTTAGTTTGACTTTTACCTAAGTTGAAGAGGATTTATTTTATTACTGTTGTTTTATCGATCTGCTTTATCCTGTGGTGTGTGCGTGTCCGTGACTGTGTCATGTGTGCGAGTTTATGTGCGTATACTTGTAATTTATTTTACTTTATTTTGTGTGTGTGTGTGTGTGTGTGTGTGTGTGTGTGTGTGTGTGTGTGTGTGTGTGTTATACGCACCTCCACTACTTTGCGGGGAAAAAAAAGGAAAGACCAAATTATTATTTTTTATTATTTTTTTATTGAATAGTTAAATCCTTTCTAACAAACAGCATAGCGTAATGAAAACGACCACAAACTTAATGAAAATTAATTATTTTTTTAATCGAATTATTATAATCATTATTATTTTGTTTTTTAATTTTTTTATATTAATTTTTTTTTATAATCCTTTCTAACAAACAGCATAGCGTAATGAAAAAGGCCACAAACTTCATGAAAATGAAGTTTTATCGCCAACATGTTGATTTTATTATTAATGTGACAGTATTTTTTAAAAATATTTTTTATGGATTTTTTAAAAACCTTTTTAACAAATAGCATAGCGTAATAAAAAAGACCGCAAATTTAATGAAAATAGAGTTTTATCGTCAAACGCTGATGCTCTTCTTAAGATGAAAGAGCAAAGAATTTTTGTAATTATTTTTTGAAATTGTTTCAATCTCTTCTTACAAACAACATAGCATAATGAAAAAGGCCACAAACTCAGGAAAGCAAAGCTTCATCGTCAAAACGCTGATGTCATTTTTTAACTATTAATATGCTTTTAATTAAATCTAAAATGAAATCATCAAGAAGGCTTTTTCATACTCGTACTATGCTATTTTTTCAGCGATTTAGTGGAGGTACCAACTGAAAACCAAAGACTAAAACATAGGAATTAAAAGATTACAAACGAGAAAACAGAATTTACGCTCACGGAATTTTCTCCGAATGAAGTATTTGTTTGAAAGTAAATAGACTCCTGTACATACTGGCCTTACAAATGCCCCCCCCCCATATATATATATATATATATATATATATAGTGCATGCAGTGATGAGATTAATGGCCAACATCCCTAAAAAAATAAAAATCAACTTCGAAAATTCAAACTTAATTGTGACTGATTTTGTTCCATTTATATCTCTGTCACTCTACTCACTACATAGATACCTACACATTCCCATCTCTATCTTTCTATTGATAAAAAAACAAAACAAAACTACGTGTGTGTACGTGTGATTGTGTGCGCGTGTGGCCATATGATTGCGTGTCCGTTCGTGAATGTAAATGTTTCGCTCTCCATACGTCATAACATTTCGGTTATTCTTACAAAAGAACGAAAACCGTAAAAATAAACATGGTTCTTAACAAAAAGAATCGGAAATTCTTAAAAGAAAAAAAAATCCCGACAATCGAAAATAGTTGTAGCTAATATTTATTCCTAATCTTGTTTTTCTTTTTCTAAATTACTTTTACTCCTTCCATTCGAAGTTAATTCCCCGGTGCGCGGCAGACAGATCTATCTATCTATCTATCTATCTATCTATCTATCTATCTATCTATCTATCTATCTATCTATCTACGAGTGAGTATAGAATGAGGAGAGAAAAAAGAAAAAAAAAATTTTTCCGTCCAAAACATTAATTTAAAACAGTGGTCAATATATGATGTATAGAGCTGTGAATATTTATTATAAATTATGTTTTAGAACAAGTACATGTTCTAAAACATAATTTATAAGAAATAAATACATATATATATATATAGATAGATAGATAGATAGATAGATAGATAGATAGATAGATAGATTTGGTTGAAGACCAACAAATTTTTTGTGTTTAAGTTCTTTTTTATATTTAATTTTTCTTCGGTTCGAACCATTTTTTTGTTTTCCGGAGATATTTTGCATATAAATTATTTAGTTGTTCGAAATCTTTCAGCTTTCTTAAGCTATTATCAAATATTTTATTGTGGTTCAATAGAGTTGAATATATAGCGATAAACTGGGATTCTTAGATTGTTTTTGTACTATGCATCGGTGTGTGTCATGTTTTGTTTTTATTTTTTATTTTTTTCAGTATCCCGTCAATATCGCGTTTTTTATTTTATTTTTTCATTTCCTATGTCATTTTTGGTCGCTGTGTTTGATTCTAATTGTGAAATATATTTAATATTTTTGTCCATACATTAAATAAAATTTTATTGATAACTAGCTCCTGCGAAAGGCCAACAGCCTAAAACTAAAGGGACCTCTTGTCTAGCTTAGAAAACAAAACAGCAATTAAAATTTTAAAGAAATAACTTTCAATTCCTCAATTCACCTCATGGAACTTCAAAACCACACTTTAACTCCGATTTAAGCTATAAGTTCAATTCCGACCAAAATTTTCCACGTAAATTCATGAAATTTCAAAAAATTAAATTCTGTAGGCAAAATTGTGTTTATTAAACGTAGGACTCATTGAGGAATATATATAATGCATTATTGTTTTCAACCATTTAGCCCCTTTTACTGAAAAGTTGCTCCGAATAGTAAAATAAAAAATGCAATAAAACTATGACATTATTTACTTAGATAAGCTTTTAATTACTTTAATAAATTAAGGACATTATAGTCTGAAGAAAAAATTTCTTGATTAATATCAAATTTTAAAAGAATTGTTTTCATTTTTTTTTAATTATAAAAATTTCTAAATTTCAAAAATATTTTAAAACATTTCAAAGACTTGTAGACATTAGGCTGGTAGGTTATTAAGTGAATATTTTATTTACTAATGGAAAATTGAAAAGTTTAATATAAATCATCTAGCCACCGTATTCTTAAAATAATTTTTAATTTCCTTTTTTTTTATGTGTATTTGAAGTTTGTTCGTTTGTTTTTTTGTATGATAATTTCTGTGTACACTAAAAAGTTATTTGTTTTACGGCTTTTTCCCCTTACCTGAAAAATTTGTACAATTATGTCACTTATGATCGCCATACACTTTTCTTATATCGCATCTGTCAAGCTGTCATCACATTTGATATGAAGATCAGAAAGTTCAAATCTGTGTTTAAGAAATAGTTTTATTCTAAATTTCATGCTATGAATAAGTAGTGCTTGTGTTAAGGTGATTAGTTTAA
Source organism: Ascarosepion bandense (assembly GCA_037127315.1). Lineage (NCBI taxonomy): Eukaryota > Metazoa > Mollusca > Cephalopoda > Sepiida > Sepiidae > Ascarosepion > Ascarosepion bandense. The sequence continues at coordinate 1,037,476 of JBBBDQ010001059.1, read as the reverse complement.
CATTAAATTTGCTAATTTTCTGAAAATAATGTATCACAGATCTATATTTTGTTTTTGCAAGATTTTAAAATGGAGAATTAACTTTTGTTTTCAAATGTGTTGATCGCTTAAAAATAACCCCAAAATAGAAAAATTAGAAAGAAAATCTCAGTTTTACATTCCAATCAATATAAATTCGGTTTGAAATACACCAGAGTATTTTGCTTACTGGAAATAGTAAATTTAATAATTTGCCTTTCAATTAAAATTAAAATAAAAGTTTCAAGAAAACTTTTTTTATTTTTAAAAATTCAATTTAAAAGTTAGATATCGAAAATGAGTGGAAGTACCTAGTATAGCGGTTTATTTTTGTTTCCTGTTTAGGATTGCATGTTCAGTTGATTTGAAGTCTACTTCAGTTCTCTACTACTAAATATGTACGCCTAAACTTTGAAATATTACTTACAGTTTGTTTTGTTTTTTTCCTCGATGGAAGTATATAGCACCGCCTATCGTCTTATTAATACTTCTGTCTGGTCTTTTTAACAGGAGTAGAGGTTTATCCTTTGTTTCCTGTTCAGGATTGGGTTTAAGGTTCTTTCTAAAGTCATCTCATTTTCTTTCACTCCCAGTAGCCACTTGCGCCCTTGTGGCATTATTGCCTTGCTTGGGGGTGGGGGTGAATTGTTTTTTAAAAGAAAAAATAATTGTAAAACAAAAATGAGATGGTTGGGAAAAACAAACAAACATGGAAGACCTCGTTATTATTTTAAATAAATAAATAAAGATTGTCGGCATCATCGTCTTGTATTTTGTCGTCGTCTAGTTGCCCAATACAATTACAGCTTCGTTTTACAGTCTTCCAACTTTTGTAAAGCGTCTTCAATGAACCTTTTAAACTGAACGACACTTGGACCAATATTAAAATAACATTAATCGACGTAGTTTTGCCATCAAAATTTAAACAAAAATGGAAAAGAAACCCGAACAATCAAGGTGGGTGCAGGGAAAAGGAGGCAAATCCAAATATTAAAATAATGCGATCAAAAGATTAGAACTCCGTATAAAAAATTAAAAAATAAATTAAAAAAACAAAAACAAAAACAAAAAAAACACGGGATATCAAATAAAAATCAGTTGTCTCAGAAGCGCTCTTAGTCAAAGAACCACAGATAATTATATTAAGTTCAATCGAATAGAAAAAAAAGAAACATAACCTTGACAGTTTTTTCCCTTTTCCCACTTTAACTTGACTGTACAGTGTCTACTTTACTTTGATTGCCAATAACAGACTTTTTCCATTTATCTTTTTACACATACTCTTATTTTCTATACATTTCATACATACAGTATTTATTGTTCTATTTAGAGTTATAATATAGAGGATTCGCCAAATAACTGAGAACTTATAGAGAAAAACAAATATATTCAATAAAAAATCAGTATATTTTCCAAATGATTTATACATAAATTACATTTTGGAAAACAGCAAAAGGTTATTCAATAACACCGCCTTCAGTCACAATAATGGGTTCGATTTAGACACGGAAATGACTGCATGTCTAGATCAAGTTATTTATGTTGGTCATCAAATCCGTCACCAAATCTTTGGCATTGTTGTGCTGCTAGTTGACGATGCTTCAGAGATATTAGTACAATGGATTCAAATCAGGAGAGCCAGGGAGACACTTAAACGAAGTAAGATGAACGTTAATTTTTTGGTTAAGAAACAGATAAGCTGGAACACGTACAATTCTTCCTCGTTCAAGAATTTAACCACCGTGTCCACTCAATAAAGCACTGGTATTAACACTGGGGCCTTTTACTGGAAGAATTGTCGAGGGATGACATAATCATTGCTCACGAGCCTAGGGCCATCATAGACGACACAAACTTAATGAGCCTCATCAAGGATATTTTTTTTTAATCATATCACCCCGAGCAAGGTGGTAACGCCACTGAAGCGCAGGGGGCTACGTATGAATGAAAAGATTGGAAAAGAGAAAGCCGGAAACCACATCCTAAACAAGGAACAAGGGATGAGCCTTTTCACCTGTTCAATAGACGTGGGTGGAGTGTGAACCGGGCGATAGTTAAGTCTATCTATTCCAATTGAAAAAAAAAAGAAAAGAGTGAAAAGATTGGAAAAGAAAGCCGGAAACCACATCCTAAACAAGGAACAAGGGATGAGCCTCTTAACCTGTTCAATAGACGTGGGCGGAGTGTGAACCGGGCAATAGTTAAGTCTATCTACTCCAATTGAAAAAAAAAAAGAAAAGAGTGTAAAGATTGGAAAAGAAAGCCGGAAACCACACCCTAAACAAGGAACAAGGGATGAGTCTCTTCACCTGTTCAATAGACATGGGTGGAGTGTGAACCGGGTGATAGTTAAGTCTATCTACTCCAATTGAAAAAAAAAAAGAAAAAAGTGAAAAGATTTGAAAAGAGAAAGCCGGAAACCACATCCTAAATATGGAACAAGGCATGAGCCTCTTCACCTGTTCAATAGACGTGGGTGAAGTGTGAACCGGGCGATAGTTTAGTCGATCTACTCCAATATATTGGTATTGTGCAAAGTCTCCTGTCGTTCCTCTTGTTCATCTAATCACTAATGTTGGATACGACGAAAAGAGAAATGAGAATATTAACTTTCTAAGTTATGTTTTCAAATAACTTAGAACGTTGAGTTAAAGAGAGATAAGTACTTAACATCGAAAGTGCCATGACACAGAGGATGAGAATTATATGCTCCAGTGATCGAAATAAAGAGTTCGGTTCGAAATTCCAAGCACCTGAAGAAGGCTGGACTGTACAACGGCTGAAACGTCGTGTATTTGGCAATACAGATGAGAACAACTGTCCGAATAATGTAAATAACGTAAATATTACCTAATCTCAGAAGTATATATATATATATATAAGGTATGCTATATTTATGAATTAAAGTGCTGAATATCAGGGGTAGAGCGGATGTAAATATAAAAGTAGACATTGAAATCAACACCCACCGGCCACAATCTACTTCAGGCTTAAATGCAAATGACATGGCCTGGCGGTTGCTTTTAAGCATGAAACAGACTGTCGCCGCTAGGTATTGGCTTCAATATCCATATTTGTATTTATATATATAATTGTGTGTGTATATGTGTGTGTGTGTAAGTATATATGCATCTTTGAGTGTATGTGTGTGTAAACCTCAGTTATAAATAAAGTACATATGCAAAGACAATATAAATGAAAGAAAAGACAAAAGTAAAACGCGTTTATACAAATGCGTTTCGTTCTTTGAGGTACTTTATTAATGTACGAGTGTTCAGAATTTAATTTCGTATCTTGTATTTGTAAACAAAATTAATGGTTAGAAAAAATATCGTTAGTTTTCAAAATATGAATTTGAGAACGTTCTAAAATATTCTTAAAGGCTACTGTGTAAGGAAAGATAAACTATAGAAACATAAGAAATTAAAATAAACACAGAATAAATGTTGCCTCTTCGGAAAAAAATGTCTATTCATCGTAATTAGTCAGTTGAGTGCCATACGTAATATACGTAATATACGTTGCCATTACTTACTGCTATAGACTGGTAGCCAACCAAGGCTACAGAGCTCAGTCTGTTCTGCTATTTAACCCATAGCTGCAGAGAGAAGCGATGGATTCATTCCTTTCCCAAGGTTATTTGCGTGTAAGTGAATGCAACGAATTCACCTGGAACTTGAACTATGCTCTCTGATTTCTCGTTCCAAGCTGATATTCACTGTACCACAACGCACATCGGAATTACTGAGCCAAAAGTTGACAAATAAGCACACGCATATGTTCTCAGAATGACGACTACGCAATATAGTAGGATCAGTTGGCACCGTCTGTGAGAAAAAGAGCACCATGACGCAATTCACCCCAACAGAAATTTGGAAACAGCATGCTGTTCAGCTTAGTATTTGCGCTGGAAGCTCCAATAAAATCATTTCATAATGTATTTCGTGTAAATCTGAGGACAATGCAAAGGACTCGGAAAAAGTTGGACAAGTCTAATGGCAGTTACGAAGGTACGGCAGCTCGGTAAACTGACACTGATTGTTCTGATAAAGAAAGAATATCCAATTTTGTTAGTATTAAGTTCAGACTCAACACAGAGGCCTGCATCAAGTGTCTTGAGAAGGTAGTGTTGCCCTGGATCAAGAAGGTGGCTGTTGGAAAACCCTATGTTTGTCAACAGGACTTTACACCATGACACATAGGCAGAACCCATTCAACGCTCTTTAATATTTCAATATATTTTTGTATAATTTTGCTAAATATATCTTTTAAAATGAGATGTTGTTGGTATTTTCATTTTTGCGTCATTTAGACGACAATTCCTCGATCGCACCCTGTATATTTGCGCTATATATATTCAGACGTAGACACTAATTAGTTAATTTCTGGAGCCGAACGAAGAAAAATGCACTTAGCGCAGATGAAAAATTCATAGCTTGAAAAGCAGTCCTAACATATCGAGGCACATTTGTCTGGAATATATATCCTTTTTTTTTTAATTGTATCACCCCGAGCAAGGCGGTAACGCCTCTGATGTGCAGGGGTCTACGTAATGGTGAAAAGATTTGAAAAGAGAAAGCCGGAAACCACATCCTAAACAGGGAACAAGGGATGAGCCTCTTAACCTGTTCAATAGACATGGGTGGAGTGTGAACCGGGCGATAGATAGATCTATCTACTCCAATTGAAAAAAAAAAAAAGTGAGAAGATTTGAAAAGAGAAATCCGGAAACCACATCCTAAACAGGGAACAAGGGATGAGCCTCTTAACCTGTTCAATAGACGTGGGTGGAGTGTGAACCGGGCAATAGATAGATCTATCTACTCCAATTGAAAAAAAATAAAACAAAGTGAGAAGATTTGAAAAGAAAAAACCCGAAAACACATCCTAAACAGGGAACAAGGGATGAGCCTCTTCACCTGTTCAATAGACATGGGTGGAGTGTTGAACCGGGCGATAGATAGATCTATCTACTCCAATTGAAAAAAAGAAACAAAGTGAGAAGATTTTAAAAGAGAAAGCCAGAAACCTCATCCTAAACAGGGAGCAAGAGATGAGCCTCTTAACCTGTTCAATAGACGTGGGTGGAGTGTGAACCGGGCGATAGATAGATCTATCTACTCCAACTGAAAAAAAAAACAAAGTGAGAAGATTTGAAAAGAGAAATCCGGAAACCACATCCTAAACAGGGAACAAGGGATGAGCCTCTTAACCTGTTCAATAATAATAATTATTATTATTATTATTATTTCGATTTCTGCTATGGTCACGCTACCTACCAAGCCTGCGGAAAGACCTAAGGCAGGTAGTGGTGTGCTGTTATGGCTACATTTCATGATTTATTTTTCTAATTCCCATGACATCATTAGCGTTATATGGACAACATTCTATTTAGTGTGTTGGCTGACAAGACAATTTCTCCTTCTTCTTCTTCTTCTTCTTCTTCTTATTATTATTATTATTATTATTATTATACTCGCTTAAGATAGTTATCTTCAACGAATTTGACCGAATATTATTTATTTGGTGATTGAATTATAATGTTATTTTTATTATGTAGTATAACTGGCATTATATATCAATTTATTAAAGATTAAAAAAAAGACAATATCACTGCAAAGAAAGTAAAACTTCTTACTTTGCAACTCAGTAATTATGATACTATGATTGATAGCATTAATGGTGGTGATTACATTGCTGCTGTTAATGCTTTAATAAAAGAAAGAAAGAAAGAAAGAAAGAAAGAAAGTTTTTCAAAATTGGAAAAGAACGAACATAAATAAGATGAAGTAATATAAACGGAGGATAACATAAAACATTTGAAACGTAGATAAACAAATGAAATATTAATTAATAAACTTCGGAAAAGTAATAAAAAAGAATTAGATAGATAAGAAAGAAAGAAAGAAAAAAAGAAAGAAAGAAAGAAAGAAAGAATAACAACACACCACAGAAAGATTCCGCCGTTTTTTTAATTCGGATTGAACAACATCAAACAAAAATGCATGAAACATTCAGAGACAAAACGAAAGCCGTTCATGTTCGACTTTTGACTTTATGTTTTTATATTTGTCCATCTTTTTTAATGTCATTATTTCTTGTCGAGGCGGCCCATAATTAAAAATATCACTATTTTGCTTAAGATTATTTTATTTATTTATTTATTGCAAATTCGATTCTGGGCTTAAAATCTTTTTGTTGCTTCAGGAGCGGCTTTCTTTCAATAGCTTCGATTGACAGCTGAGACATTAGCCGACTGGATAGTAATGAAGATAGTGGTGATGGTGGGAGTACTTCGTAAAATCCCGATCATAATTAAATGAAATTCGCATTTCCTTTCTCCAGGGATAAATCGAGCGGAAAGTCGATGACATAAATAGGGACCACATTTGAAGAGGTTCAGACGAGCAAGTGTTAACGCGATTTGTAATAATAATAATAATAATAATAATAATAATAATATGTGTATCCTATGTTTTAAATACAGTTTTATATGACGTTGATGAGGAGCATTGAAATTAATATTCGTAGTGGGCTTGCTCAAGTGTTACATTGCTGTTCAAATCTGAAAATATGCATCGCCAAGAACAAGCGAACCGACCTCCCTTTTAAAAAGGGTCGAGAAATAACAATCAAAGATGGCTGAACAACGGAGAATTTTGAAATTAAATGTATCGTCTAAAAAGAAAAAAAGAACACATTTTTCTTGTCAGAATTAATTATCGTGCACAAAGGTTTGAAATTAAAAGTGTTTTTATCAGCCTTTAGTGATGATATTAGGACGGGGAAATTTAAATAGAAAACGTTCATGCGGATGTTTGTGGCTATTTGCTGGTGGGCCGCAGGGACAAAACTCCGAAGGGAACATACAGATAAATTTTTGGGAGTGTGTTCATAGAAAGAGCTGCTAAAAAGGGGAAGAAACTACAATGATGTACTGACAAGATTCGGATGACCAAATATTTTTGATCATCAGTTTTTAACTTTTCTAAAATCGCATAACAACAATCCCACTAGCATCAGCCGTAGAAATAGTGGTAATAATGAAAAAAAAGTGACATTAAATCGTATAAACAATTATCTTTATCATTACTTTATCGATGCAATGAAGAGAGAATAGAATGATGAATAATATACAATTACACTGGATTATTTATTTATTCGTCATGCAAATTACAAAAAGCAATCCTCCATCTACTCCTTCTCCTCCTCATCATCATTATCATCATTAGTAGCATAAGCATCAAAATTATCCTCATCAATAAAGAAAGAAAGAAAAGAAAAAATAAAATAAATCTGGAAATTTGAAAAACGAAGAACATTAAAAGAATGTGAGCGGTATTTATATTACATGAGCATTAAGATGTAAAATATTGCAAAAATAATGTAATGTCAAAAAGATAAGTTCTAAAAATATTCTTAAAAATGTAAAAAATAAAACTAAATCGAATAATAAAAAAACAAAAAAAAAAGACGCAAAGTAATGATTGAGCGATTTTTTTTCCTTTTTGACAATAATAAAATGTTGACATTAATTGTATTAGATTTGAATGAGACACGCTAAAGGTTGTTTCTTAATGCTTCATTGTATCAAGAGTTAATTGGACCTCTTTTAATTTGACTCTGCATGGCGATTGAAAGACGTCCACCCTCTATTACCTTGCATTTATTCAATTTGGCCAAATGTTAGACAATGTAACAGACTTCACTTATATTCCAACCAAAAATTCTATGCTGAATAAGATTCAAATAAAAAAGGCAAACAAGTATTAAAAAGATAAATAAATAAATATTCCAATTGTTTGTAATGAAAATATTTTTGATAAATCCAATGATTGATAAACTTAAAAAGAAACATAAAAAATAAATAAAAAATCCAAAGAATTAATCAAAATACAAAATAAAAAAATATGAATAATAAATATAAATATGAAAAAATAATAATATTAATATAAATATAAAGTAAAATGAATAAAAATAAAAGTAAAAAAATGAATAAAATAAAGTAAATAAACATAAAATAAAAAATTAAAATAAGTAAAAAAATATCTAAATACGAATTCAGACAATAAAATATTCCATGTTATAAAAGAAAAACCAAGTCATCAATAGCGCAGGAACTCGACGGTTGTAGAGGTTGAGTAATTTTTTGCCCTAGCTAGGGCGTACGCGCTCGGATTCCCCACTAGAAAATCGATCTTGTGTCACATCACGTCTAGACGGGAAGACGAGGTAAATATCCATGCTTGCAATACCGAAGGCAATGGTAAGGTCACGTATTTCTGCATTCGGTGACTAATTACTGGCCCCAACTCAACGCTCTGGTGTACCCGTCTTCTTAGATGTCTGGAATTAATTTTGTACAGTGTCTATTTCGACACCATACTACAGTAGAAAATTATTCAGTATTGAACTATATTGAATCTGTTAATAAAAGATTTCGATAGAGCAATATGATTGATAGAAAAAGAACAAGAGTAACAGTTAACAAATGCTTTATGAGTAACTGCAAGAAACATACAAGCTAAAATAACCCGCTCCAGACAAAAAAAATCTACTTTTAGCTCATGGTTTCGTCTTATATTTAAGTAAATCTTGATTTTATCAAATGATATAATCTTATTATATTAAATGATAAAATTAAATTATTAGAGTTAATAACGATGATTAAAGTCACTTTAATACTGATAATTCTCGCTTTTACTTTTTGAGATGGCATGCTTACAACGTCAGAAATTAAATAAAGGTTTCAGTTTGAAATTCACAGAAGTTTATTAAATGCGGCCGGCACATGAAGAAGACCGAAAAGTAATACGGTCAAAAAGTCATGATTATAAGAACCAAGAGAAAGTCATTACATTGATGAATGTAATATTCGGTTTTATGAATGAAAATTTACTTATTCTATAATATTTAGAAAATTAGATACTTCTGATTTTAACATATTTTCTATGCAGGAGTAAAACGTCTTTGTTAAATTATATAAACTGAAAAATTTTAAAAGCTTCAATATTATAAAATCGCTTTCAACTAGTTATTGAAAAACAATATATATGTGCCTGTGCGTATGTGCCTGTGAGTTTTGGTTCGTGTGTGAGTGATTCATATGGAGTTTTGCGCGATTGATACCCATGACTAAAAATCCATTTACTGTTTATAAACTCGATACTATTTGAAAATAGAATATTTCAATGTAAATATTTTCTTCCAAAAGAAATGGAAATATATTTGCATTTGAAAAACGTTTTAGTTATGAAAAAAAAACTATAAAGAGCAAAAAAAATAAAAGTTACCCGTTACAATAAAAGAATTAGCAATAAATTGTACTCATGCATTAAAATATCATTACATTGTAAAATAAATGTTTGTTAATGCTGTTATTTGCAGTTATTGTAAAGTGTTGTTTGTTAACATATTTTATTATTGATTACTTATGGTATTTTGTAATTATTAGTTGTTGCTGATTATTATTATTACATTTACTTGTGTTTATCCTGTTGTCGATTGAAGTGTAAGGTACTAAGTTGGGAAATAGACATTACAGTGTTTGTCTTATTAACACTTTAAAATTTGAAATGAACGGGAAACACCCCAGCAGCAAAGAGAATTCAATTAATGTCTAAAGAGTAATGCGTAAATCACAAAAGCGACAACTGTTTTTAAAATTTTCCTCTCTTGAGAGCTCCATCGGGCAATGTCTCGTGAATACGACGGATGGGGTAGCACTTCGAATTTAAGCGTTTCCAAAGTAGGTTTTCACCCGTTTTACAACATGTGGCCTAACGTTGACATGTTGAAAAATCCCTCTGTCGTGTCTCTGCTTGTATAGCAGCCGTTTTTTCTTCAATGCACGTCTCTAACGCATCAATTGTAGTCGATAGCGATCACCCGTGACCCGTGATGGTTTTGGTTGGTTTGGGCAGCTCATAATAAACTACACTAAGCTGATCCCACCAAATGCAGAGCAGAAGTTTCGAACCATGTATATTCGGCTTGGCTGCCGATGTTGATGCATAGCTGGACTTACCCCACAATCTTCTACTCTTAGGGTTATCGTAATGTATCCACTTTCATCGCTGGTCACGATAAAATGCAAAAAAATATTTCCTTTTTCTACCGTTAAAGTAGCTGTTCACACGTAACATGATGTCATTCGACGTCTTCCGGTTTCAACTCGTACAGCACCCAATGTCCTCGCTTTTAAATAATTCCTAAGGCTGTCAAACGTCTCAAAACTGTTGTGTTATCAACTGCCTGACATGAGTTTTCATGAAGTAATGCTTCCAATTCTTCTTCAAACTTTTCCGAATTATATATATACACACACACACACACACACACACTCTCTCTCTCTCTCTCTCTCTCTCTCTCTATCTATATATATATATATATATATATATAGAGAGAGAGAGAGAGAGAAAGAGAGAGAAAGGAGGAGAGAAATGTGATAGTGTGAACGTAGGAATCAACACTGCATGGTAACTATCTGTTTCACTCTTCAATACGATCTTCTGACCAAAATCGTACGTCGATGTGAAACTGAACATCATGCAGTGTTGATTAGTATGCCCACATTTTCTATATTTATAAAGACTCTATTTTCCATATTTAGAATTACACTGGTTGCAATATCTTTTTTCTTTTTTTTTTTTTTTGTAAATTGTCTGTTTTTCCAACTGATAATTTTTCACCGTTGAATCAGAAAATGACCTCCGTTTTTTTTGCTAAGTTGATTTTTAAAAACACCTTTTCTGACTAAATCTATTACATTTTTGTGACATTATCGGTTGATTTTTGTTAATCTTTCTTATCAGAAATACGTTTGAAAAAGAGAAAAATCGTTCTTTAACACAATGTATTAATTAAATGTTACAAACTTCGATATCTATAAATTGAATAATAGATATTGTTTTAGGTAAGTACATGTAAATTGAATTCATGGCATGAACTTCCGTTTATTCAAACCCATAGAATGCTCACCAGAAGGGACAGCCCTATTCAGAATCCAACAGCAATCAGCCATCATGACTGTATCTCAGCCTTCCTGATACCTGGTCTTCATTTCTTTTATGTGCTTATGGAATCTCTCCCCTTGCTCGTCGCTCATTAATCCCAGATTCTCAGGAAACCGATCCATATATGAAAATAAGTAATGTATTTTGATGCTCATGTTATATCCGAGGTTTCTGAAAGCAGTTAGCATAATGGTGATGAGTTACGCATAGTTCCTGGCCTTGTTGTTGCCAAGAAAGTTCTTCACGACGAGAACAAAAGACTTCTACGCTTCCAGTTTCACCTTGTTCATTGAGTTTTCAAAGTCAGGATCTCTGATGTGCTGACAGATTTAAGGACAATCAAAGATGCCAGCTTTCAACTTCTCCATGGTCAATCCTGGAAAAGCCTGGCACAAGTAAGAGAAGCAGCCACCACCCTTGTTCAGAGCTTTGGTGAAAATTTTAATCAAGCCGAGCTTGATGTGCAGCAGTGGGAAGAGTATTCTGTCTCTGTTTACCAGAGAATTGTTGATGACGTTCTTTGCTCTGCAAGGCACCAATTTCTCCCGCACAGTCCAATCCTTCTTCGTTAGCAGTATCTCTATTATCCCACATGCACAGAAAGAATAGGACTTGGTGAAGCCGGACTACTGTTTCTACAAAAAAATTCGCCATCTTCAGGTCAACACAAATAAATCACTCATGCTGATCATAACGAATTTTCTCCAGCACATACTTCACCGCTTCATATTTTTCCTTCAGTGTAGTTGAGTAAGCAAAGAATACAACTGGTTACTGTTGTGTAGCAGAACACATTTAAGCGATAGCTTGTTTCTGTCAATGAACAGTCTTCAATCTTTGGGTTCGCACTGCGGCACTGCAAACTTGTACAGAAGCCGAGCAATATCTGTACAGTTCACCAAGTTCTTGTTTTCAAAGAAAAAATGGAGGTACTCTTGATGCGTGTTGCGTAAAAACAGGTGAATGCAAGGTAGAAGGTGATGCAAGCACTATCAGAGAGAATGTTTTTTTCGGCAGATGTCTATTATAAGCTGAGATCGTGAACGAGATCATTTAGCTCCTTTTGGGGAAAAGGATATGGAGCATCATCGTTAAGAACCACTTCTTCATGTTCTTGACTACTGGAGGAATCTTCGTCACTAATATCAAGAAGTTCTCCAAAGTGAGGTACTGAAATTTCATTACAGTGAGCTACAGGACGACGTGCTGATTCAAGATCAGGAGACTAAAGGCTGTTCCGGTTCTTTCTATTGATTTCAGTTACATCAATAGTGCAAAAATACAAGTCAGTGCCATGAGATGCCGGCTCCTACCAAACCATATGAATTCCAAACTTCAAACAACACTTCTTGCCTTTGGTCCATTGACGCAGAGACTTTGTGCATGCATTGCATACCACGTGTAACGCCCAAGCTTTATAATAAGCATGGTAAGCACGCGTTATAAAACTTGTAACTGGATTCTTCTTAAGAACAACGATATATTCACCATATATGTAACAGAATATATCGGAAATATCAAGAAATAAAAAATAATTTTGTATCTTATAAAGCGAAAATAACCATACATATAAAAAAAAAAAAAATGTCCAAAAACATGTGGCTTACTTTAGAAAATTGACCTGATTGAGCAAAACCAATGTTATAAAAAATTTCCCAAATCAGCTAAAAAACTTAAATAAATTTGGTGCTGACCAGTGTTATTCACTTATAAATATAAAAAATATATAAAATACGTGTGTGGGTACGTGTGCGTACATGTGTGTATGTGTATACATGCTGTTTCACGGAAATACGGAATCGTTTTAAAGCCACTCTATATATGATCAAACTTATATTCATAGATAAAAATGATTAAGTATGGATATTTCATGTTTGCATTATGAAGGATTTTCTCCTTGGAAATTAAAAAATACACAAAACAAAAAAACATGGTGTAATAAAAAATTCTCGGAAAAAAATGAAGGATAATCAGAAAAAAATTCATAAATTTAATCTTATATATGCACGAATAAATTATGATAGATAGATAGATAGATAGATAGATAGATAGATAGATAGATAGATAGATAGATAGATAGATAGATATTCAAAGAGTTAATATATGTGAGTGTATGCGTAAATACGTGTATATATATATATATATATATATAAATTGTTTTGATAATTTTCTTGTGTATACATATATGTGTGAGTAGACACACATGTATCTTTGAAGGTACATACACTTACAAAGTAAGACACCAAAAATAAAGGAAAACATACAGCTACGATTTGTTTGTATTTTTGGAGGAGGGGCACTTTCCATCTCTCTGTAAGAAACATGTCAGTAAAAGATCTATGAAAAGCCAGCGCGCCTCAGCTTGGAGCCAACCCATTTCATATTTTTTATGTCAGTAGAGGTTTTAGGCAATTTCCAAAACACATATAATTTCTTATGATAACATATGCCCCTCCACCTTCTGAGCACACTCTGCGTCACGTTTTCGACACGGTATTATTTCCATCATATAATTACGTCATTTTCCTTTTTCAGGTGACACGTGACTCATTTGGCGCCATTATTTCTGACAACATTTAAAATCAACTCAATGTCTAAAGGTTTTCGGACTGCGTCTTTATCAATATAAATATCAATGTGTGTGTGTGTTTATGTGTGCACAGGCGTTTGACACATTATTTCGACAGCAGATATGACAATAGCCGCATGATAAAAATATTTAATATTTAAAAGACATTAACTATGGGAATTTTTCTTTTCTTGTCGCATCTTGTTATATTGCCTGAAATATTCAATGAAACTAGTTGTTGCCAGCGTTTCCATTTGATTGACAAAACATTTTCATATATCAATGAAAAACCGCCACAAAATGAAATAGACTTTGTTTTATCAAATTTTTCGTTTTTTAAAGAAACAATTTACATTTTGGGTTAGAAATACAGGATAAGATGCATAAATCATCGCCATTTTATATTTTAAATTTTGCGCCTTGTTTGTTTATTATTTTGTCGACTGTGTCAATTGGGCACCATCTGTAATAAAAAAAAAAGCAGCATGTCGCAATTCACTCCGCCAAAAATTTAGAAACCGCATACTGTACTGCTTGTCATTCGCACCGGAAGCTCCAACACGAACATTTCAGAGTGTTTGAGTGTCAATCTTAGGACAGTTCAGAGGATTCGGAAAGAGTTTGATGAGTCTAATGGAGGTTACGAAGGTGGTTGAAGTGATCACTAGTGATGGAGACGTTATGTTTTTATTCATCGTTCCACAAGGCCTCACTCAACACGGAGGACTACATCAAGTACCTTGTTGTGGTAGTGTTGCCCTAGGTCAAGAGGGTGACTGTTGGAAGGCTCTATTCCTGGTAACACGGCTCTGCACCATGCCACACAAGTAGGATAACCCAGTCATGGCTGTCAAACTTTTTCTGCAACGAAATTACCCTTTACATCTGGTTACCCACTTGATCATTATGTGTTGGGGGCAGTTAAGCGAGAAACCAACAAAACTTCTTATAACACCAAAGAAGGACTGAAAACAAGTATTATGGCAGCATTCACAGACTTAAACAAAGAGACTGTTCAGAAAAGTTGCATGAGATTCCGAAGTCGTCTGGAGGCCGTGGTTGAAGCCAATGGCGATTTTATTGAATAAATTTACTCTTTAGTAATCCAAGATATTTTTGCGTAATTTTACTAAATATATCTATTAATATAAGATGTCAGTGTTATTTTCATTTTTGCGTCATTTAGACGACAATTCACCCATCGCGCCCTTTAAGTAATTTTGTATAACAAAACTTCGATTTCCAAAATATTTCCGTAAATAGTTCTAGACTGTACAGAATAACTAAAAAAAAGATAACTTAGAAGAAATCATCATAAAATATTTTCTAAAGTATTTTTATTGCAACCCTACAAAGGCATATTATTTGTTTGTTTTACGGTAGATCAAATTACAATAGTCAACCGATAAAAATTACTCGTTGATTGTTTTTGATTGTTGCCAGATGCCAACAACCTGAGTTTGCAAGAGAAAGAAAATAATTTATCTTCTATTTTGTCAGATGCTTGCTAAAGAAGAAAAGAAGAATAACGCTAAGCTATATTCTTAGTAAGCTGGAGCTTAGGGCTTCAAAGTCTTGGTGGGATTTTCGGGCATAGATTTATATTTTTTACATTACCACAGGTATTTCTTACATATGCTACTATGGACTGCACACATATATCCCTATGGAAGAATAAACAACTAATCAGAGATATCTACTACATACGACTAGAAATAATGATCTATTTTTGGTTTCCAAGACCTCATTGCTTAGAACCTCTGAAAACGAAATAAAATGCGAAGTCGGAAACCAAAACAATAGATTCAATCGCTTCAGAAATTCGCAAGTGGAATGACGATTTCAAATGAACATTACCGACATTTACTCACTTTTGCCGACTTCGAAAGACAAAAGCTGAATATTTGACTGTCTTCTTTCTCTCCATATGGATGTCTGCTCACTGTTTTATGCTCGTACATAATACAATATTTTTATTTGAAATTCAGCGTTTCAGAAGAACATTTAATTTATTCAAAACATTTTTTACTTTTCAATAGAACGTTAAACCAACCCAACATGTCTTCCTTGTTTTGTATGTAATTGCAGTATTTAAACTGTATATAAATTTATCGATCATATTTACACTTAATGTTTTGGAGCTTTGAATTCATTCATTTTGAGATTGTGAAATGTTTTCTTCTGAATTCTGTTAATAGACGTAAGATTAATCTAAATTGTCCTCTACATAAATATTAATTCTAGGATCACCAAACAGTCACAACGAACTGTCGTCTCTAAACAAACTTTCAGTTACCAATGAGAATTGTGCCGTGGGAGGCGCACTTTTCTGGTATCACTTTATTTTATTTTATTTTATTTTTTTGTTTTTTGTTTTTTAATAGGAATCTTTGAGAAATGGTTAGTGTAACAATTGAAAAGTGAAGATCAAAATGTTAGCGATTAATAAAATCAAATATTTTTAGTGAATAAGAAAAATCTACTTGCATCTGTTATTATCCTTTGAACTTCTAGGAGTACCCTACTTTTCGTAACATCCTCTTGGTGGCATTGTATAAAACCATAAAAAGGAAAGAGAACAACATTTTCTCTCTCTTTTGTCTTTCTCTTTAACCACGAGATACCAGAGTGAAAAGATGTCTCGTTTACCCTCCAGGGATTTGTTTTAACCTCCAATCGTAAAGCATAGTACATACAAAAGACTGCTCTAAGTCCTGTTATAAAAAATAAGATAAAATAAAACTCATACGGCCACAATAATATCTCTCCAAAAACTTATCCTGTAAATATATATCTCTATTCAACAAAAGAAAATTTCACTGTTCAACCAACAAGACAACCCGGACTTCTATAAGAAACTGGCACCCTAATGCCATTACAATTTATTCAAAGAAGCATATTGTCAGTCACTTTCTCACTCAAAGTAGAAAGTATTTTGTTGAAGAATGATTTAGGAAAGCTTTGCTAATGGGCAATTACTCAACCATTTTGAAGGACCTCTAACTCCTAACACACTTATACAGAAGCGATAAACTGAAGTCAGAAGGACTTCAAGGAGTCATCTAAATGGAAAATTGCAGCTTTTCAAACAAGGAAGGTAGCCAACTTAAGTAAATATGAAAGTGACACTTTTGGTCTTCTGTAAAGATTAAGTGCATATAATTTATATTTTTAAAAATCATTAAAATTCTTTAAAAATAATTTTTAAGTTTCAAATTAATTCATATATTTAAGTTAAATTTTTTATTCTGAGAAAATTATATATGATGTAACTACACTTTATATACATATTTAAAATAAAATTAAATATTTCTGGATTTTTCAGAAAAATACATTAATGTTTTAAGAACAAAATCTTTTTAAATAATTCATATTAGCATTGTCATCTTGTTACTTATATAATTATATTAGCATTGTCATCTTATTAATATATCTCAAACAATAATTTCTAAGGAATATTGAACGTTAAGTTAGTAACTAAACTTACAATTTTATTTTACTAAAAATTACCTTCTTATTTCACAAAATGATTACAAAGTGTATTCATAACAAATGTTTTCAGAATAAATTGTAATATTTGTGCATCACAAATTGTGCATCACATCATCCGTATTTAAAAATAAAATTTTATATACTTTTAAGGTCATCATTTTAGATTTTAATCGAATTATTTAATACAGTCTTTCAGCATCGACTAGATGTGGAAGCCGGTGGCTGGGAGTAACCCCGCGATGAGAATATAGCCTCCCATTATTGAAATACGGCACAGCATTACCAGGTAAAATAGAAACATTCTTCTTTCGACTTATTAAATGATTCGCTCTAACTTATCAGACACTTTTCAATATTTAATTTTGGGCTGAAAACAACAACAGAAAAAACTTAAACCTTTTGCTTCAAACATGATAAATTTACATATTATTCTGAAGTAAAATATTAGCTCTCTTCCTGAAAGAAAAAGAAAAATAGCTTAGTTGAAGTTAAAGTTCACAAATCAAGACTTAGCCTAAAAGTCGAATCTTAAAATGTATTTAAACTATTTTAATTTGCATAACTTTTAGCAGATTAGTACAATTAAAAATGTTTAATGAGGTTAGTATATAAACATTCAATGTATTTTTATGGTGATATTTACTTTTAACTGATTTCGTATTATAAGTCGAAGATGCATATAATTAACTTATTTATTGTTTTATATTTTAATGATTAAGGAAATTAAGTGTTCCAGAAAATGAGAAAACATTATTTAAAATTGCATTGCAAGGAAGTTATTTTGAAATTATCGAATATATTGCAAATCATCTTACTATGTAAATGTTTTGCTAATGATTTTCCTTGAAATGCTAACCAAATTTCATAGCATCAAAATACATACCAAATAGTCTTGTACAAAAAGTCATACTAAAAAATATTGTAAATTATTTTCTTAAAGAAATCTACAGAAAATAATTCTCTACAAAAAGGAATCGTAGTGAGTTTCAATAAAAACAAATCGAAAATAAAATGTGATATACAAATCGTTTGATTGAAGAACTGAAAAATTGAATCAACACAAAAGCTCGGCAGACAAATGTAAAAATTTTTGGAAATGGATTTGAAGGGATTGACATGTAGAGATATGATTCTTCCTTGTGCGCCGTTTTTTCTCACGACGTATAGGATCATGGCTCTCCACGACTTCCTGTCTTTTGTAGCCCTTAAATTTTATTTTTGCTACTTCTCCTAACTGTGTGCCACCATTCATTTACTTTAGCTTATTAAGTGTGTTATACGCTGTTTTTCACTGTCTCTCTTGCTCTCTTCTGTGAATACTAAGTTTTAAAATCCCTCCTTCATGATATGCCCACAAATGTCACTTTCTAATGTTGAGTAAAATTTTCCATTTTTTCTAAAACTTTGTCGTTGCTCACATGTTCGGTTCATGGTATCGTCAGCATCCTTCCGTACAACTACATTTCTGTTGATTCAAGTCTTTTCTTTACCGTTGAGGAGACAGTCCAGCATTCACTGCCATATCACATGACAGTTCTTAAAAGTCTAAATATTTCAGTTTGGGTTTTAAAACAGTCGATTCTATTTTTTTATTCGAACAACAGTGCTAATTATAAGATTTGTCATAAAAGTATGTTTATATATCGTATAATTAATCTTTTTTATCGATTTTCTTTTTTATCTCTCCCTGCTCCCCCCTCTCTTTTTCTCTTTCCCTCTCTCTTTCTATCAAAATTAATTAATTCTTGTTAATGTATCTTGGGCAACCTGTACATTTCTCCCTCTTTATCTCTTTGTTTCTGTTTTCTGTTACTCTCTTCACTCCTTTTCTCTCTTTGCTAGTTTCTATCTATCTATCTATCTATCTATCTATCTATCTATCTGACTAACACTATAATCCCTTCTGTTCTTCTCACGAAGATTTAAAACCAAAAGTGAACGGAAGATATCAAAGAAAAGAAAGGATGAAAGATTGACGGGAAATGTAATCTAAATAAGTTTCTTCAAAGCCACTTTCATGCCGTTGGTATGCCGGCCAAAAAGAAACGGGAAAAAATGCAGAAATAGACCCTGGAAGATATTACGGTAGTTATGGGCAGTACTTAACGCGGTCACACGCACGCACGCACGCACGCACGCACGCACAAAGAAAACGCTCGTTCATATAAGAAGTTCAAACTTTCAGCTACTGATTCTTATTTTCATTTAACCAATATTCACCAAGCTATTTATCTCCGGATACATACGCAAAACGAATACATATTGAAATAAATATACAGCTACAAATAAATATGATGATGGCATATAGACTTGACTCTTGTTTGTATACAGTAACATATATACTTGTATGACCTTATATATATATATATATATATATATATATATATATATGGGGGGGGGCGTTTGTGTGTGGGAAACCCTCTTAAGCGGTCATACACCAACGTGGCAAGGTCAATCTGATACAATAAAAAAGAGGTCAACCTAAATTGCAAGAACAAACCAACAAAAAAACAAACAAACAAACAATTAAGCGATAAAAAGAAACCAAACACCTGCACAAATAATACAGCATTAAAAAGAAAATCAATACAACAAAAGTAAAAGCAATTGACCACTCCTACAAAGATTATCAAATTACAACAAAATCCCTATGAGTTAAAGGAAAAAAGTAACAAGTTAAAGCAGCAATAAGAAATCTTGCCCTGACGAGTGACGACCACATAATGCTGCTCTCACGAAACATCGAAGTCGGTAGGAATCTGCTCAGTTGAGTGACAAACTTCTCAGCATTAATCCTACCAAAGCTCTAGCTCTACAACAAAAATCTACTCTTATCAGTAAAACTACACACACAAAAAAAAGAAACAGGCTTCGCGCTTAACATTATCACAACTGAACCATATATATATATATATTAAAAAAGGATTAATTCAAAGATGTTGAATGGCCATTTCGATATGAAGTTCCCCTCGGGGGACGACACATCACCTCAGCAACAGAAAAAACCTTTCAGAAACTGGAGAAAAATTAGTCTACTTTTCCTTTTTAAATAGATTGCAAAGAAATTAAAAAATAAATAATAAAATAAAATAAAATAAAAATAAAAATAAAGGGAAAGAAAAAGAAAAAGAAAACGAAAAAGAAAAAGATAGAATAAAATCAAATAAATAAGAAAAGAAAAAAATTGACATCGTCTGGGTTCGCAAAAAAAAAAAAAAAAAAAAGTGGGGAATGTAACTAAAAATTAACAGACAGCCGTGTTAAATCGACGTAAGTTTAAGCAACACGGAAAAAAGGTGGTAAGAGAGATAAAAGAAGGAAGGGAGGGAAAAAGAAAGAAACTAAAGAAAAACATTTTTTTAAATATTACAGACGCTGGACAAATTCAAAAACCTAATTTCCCCAAAACGTTGAAGTATTAGAAAAAGGCCTTTACTTAAAAAGGCATAATTATTAATAAAAGGGAATAAAAAGATATAGGATTTAAAATAAAATTATTTTTTTAAAAATTAGGTCATTTGAAATTAAACTAAATAAAGACAACACTAGGTAAAAAAAAAAAAAAAAATTAACAACCTACAATAATGCAACCGAAGAACCTCAATGCAACCGCAGGAACGGAACTACATGTCCACTCCATAGAAATTGCCAGTAAACAAACATAGTATATAAAGCCAAAGTAAATGCAAACAACAACACTATGTACTACATCGGTGCCACTGAGGGAGCATTTAAGATAAGAAAAAACAACTACAATCTTTCATTCGCCGAACAAACTGATTAATTTTTTTAAAAAATTGGCTATATGTAGTGTTGCGTATATTCGTGTATTTTTGTGGAAGTGGGGGAAAATATGTCGTCATGACAGACGCAGACATATATATATACATTTGTACACCCACTGACGTGCGCAAAGACACACACACACACGCGTCCGCCCACTGGGGCTTGCATAAACATGTATATGCTAATCGTGCAAGGCTAGTCATATATATATGTATATGTATGTCGTTGCACACATACATACGCATTCGGTTGGTGTATTCGAATAGTGTAGCGATGTCAACGCGCGGACAATTGTCGATTTCTCGTACGTACATATGTACGTATGATGGGGCCTGTGTAAAACTATGATAGGTAAAAATTGCTATTGTTTTATTTAAGGCTGTATTGTTATTTTTTATTTTAAAGTCGGTTATTTGCTTGTTCTTTTTTTTTTTGTGGTTGCGTATATTTAAATGGTAGAAATTCTAATTTGTAATGCTTGTTAGTATTTATGTGTGGTGGTATTAATTTTACTATGGCAGAGATTGGTAATTTACGTTAATGATCATTGCAGACTAATACTGTGATAGTAATATTTGATAGTAATAACAGTAGTGTTAGTAAATACTTATTGTGAAACGGTAGTAGTGATTAGTAATGGTGGTGTGATGATAATAACAATAAATGCAATTATTATGGTGGTAGTTTGAACTAGAGAATAGTTGATAGGATTATGGTATTAGCGGTTCCTTTTTTTATCCGTTTGGTATAAATTGTGATAATAGGTATTTATTTACATGTCTGCATTTGGAAATTAGTTCTGATCTTGTGTTTAGTAAGTTCTTTTGTGGGGCATGAGATATAAGTGCTACTTTTTCATGTAGACAAAGTAGGCATTTTTTTGCAATGTTGTTGTAGGCAGGTGCTTTTTTCAGTATTTTCCAGCTTATTGTTGGTTAAATATTTTTGTCTTTTAGACGCCATACGTATGTGGATAGTGTAGTGCTGTTCAAGTATTATCTGTTGGAGAATGAAAGATTGTAGTTGTTTTTTCTTATCTTAAATGCTCCCTCAGTGGCACCGATGTAGTACATTGTGTTGTTGTTTGCACTTACTTTGGCTTTATATACTATGTTTGTTTACTGGCAATTTCTATGGAGTGGACATGTAGTTCCGTTCCTGCGGTTGCATTGAGGTTCTTCGGTTGCATTATTGTAGGTTGTTAATTTTTTGTTGTGGCTTTTTATTATCTGTGTAATATTTTTTGTGCAGCTGTAACTGATTTTGACGTTGTTTTTGTTGAATATTTTTGCTAATCGGTTTGTCACCAGGAAGTGTTTTTCTATTAAGTTCAGGAATGTCTTACCTATGTTTGTTTTGACGGCTTTGTTGTATGGCGGATTAAACCAGATAATATTTCTTTTTCTGTTTTTGCTTTTTCGTTGCGGAGGTGTATATTGTACTTATTGTTTGTATCCACATTATTTTAGTGCTTCGTCCTATGATGTTCTTTTGTTATTGAAAATTTGTATGTTAGATGAATTTTCAGATAGTCTGCGGCTGATTGATATGGGTATTTGTTTGATGATTGAAGGTGGGTGATTGGAGGATGTGTGTACGTAAGTTGGATCGTCATTATCTTTTCTGTATGGTTCGTATGTATTGTTGTACAAGTCAAGGGTGACATCTATGAAGTTTACTGTTTTTATACCTGCTTTTATTTCTATTTTGAATCCAATGGGTTTTAGAGCGTTTACTATTTTTTTCCTGAATCTATCTAATTTGGGACCATTGGGTTCTCTTACTAGGATAAGTCCGTCATATTTGTATAGTCCTGTGTCCTTTTTCTCCAGTATTCTGGCTAGGTGTGAAAGAATGAGTATGCCTACTAATTCGCATGTCACTGCTCCATCGTAGCTGCCCATTGTTACATCGAATAAGTTGTTTTTTTTTTGTTTTTTTTTTTTTGTCCATGGTTTATTATTGTGGAATAGTAGAGATTTGAGCAGTAGAGCAGTGCATGATTATTTTAATATCTTCGTCCGTAATGTTTATATGTTGTTGTGCCAGTTGTATAGCCTCATTTAATATGTTTTCTGTAATGGATGGGTAGAAAACCACTATGTCGTATTGGATGAAAGTGACTTTGTTCTTGCTTTTTATTGTTGTAAACCACTCTATGGCAGCTTATAACTTATTTGTTTGAACATTATTTTAATGATTTATTGATTTAACTTCGATGAGACTGAGGAATCATTAGTGGTCGAGCAGTCTAACCAGATCAATTGATGGCTTCCTCTATGTTGCTAGGGGACGCAGATTTGAATCCTGCTGAATAACGCACAGCTTCGTATTAAAAATTTCTCGTAAATAATCAAGCCGGTAAAAATAAATATACTGTTTAATTAAAGGCAGAATATATACACTCAAATACGATTAACGAGTAAAAATAATGTTAAAAAAATATATTAGATATGTCAGTTGTTAATTCCATTTCGTTAATCTCCGGAACTTTCAGTATATATATATATATATATATATATATAGTGTATTGTGTGTGAATGTGTGTGTGTGTGTGTGTGTGTGTGAGAGAGAGAGAGAGAGAGAGAGAGAGAGAGAGAGAGAGAGAGTGTGTGTGTGTGTGTGTGTGTGTGTGTTTAGCCAGAAGAATTCACTGAAATAAGTTGTATTAAATTCAACTGTCTGTCTAATTTTTTATTTTCCTAATTTTAGAATGAGATGTTGCACATCGGGATCAAAATTGTGAATAACTTATCGAATGTTCGTGTCTTTGTTCTGCGGTCATTAAGAATTTCAGAAATAGAGAAATCAGTTAATCCAGGGATAGGATTTAATGTTTCAAAAACTGAATTAAGAAAGTAATAACACAATTTGCTAATTATATAGATAGATAGATAGATAGATAGATAGATAGATAGATAGATAGATAGATAGGTGTGTGTGTGTGTGTGTGTGTGTGTGTGTGTGTGTGTGTGTGTGTGTGTGTGTGTGTGTGTGTGTGTGTGTGTGTGCTTCTGAGATGAGGTCGTATTTATACTATTTACATTGTTTGGACAGGCGCCCTCATCTTTTTTTATCATATTTACGACGTTTCGACTGTTGTACGCTCCGGCCTTCTTCAGGTAATTAGATTTTCGAACCGAACGCTTTATTTCGATCATTGGAGCATACTGTTCTTGTTTCATGAGCCATGTTATTTTCGGATGTCTTAGTTATCTCCTTTTAACTCTCTGAGTTATTTGTTTACTACTGCTGTAGCCCCAACTCTTTGGGTGAAGTCACTGGAACTAACCAACGTTTTTATTTCCTACCCCATGTGTCCTTGAAAACACACACACACACATGCACATACATACACATACATATATATATGTGTGTGTGTGTGTGTGTGTGTGTGTGTGTGTGTGTGTGTGTGTGTGTGTGTGTTATCTTAACGGTTATTAGTTAGGCGGTAACAGTTATGGTTCCAATTATTCAAGAGACTATTGGGTAGAAATTGCGGATTCGAAATGCATTTGTTTGTAGCCACTTTCTTGTGTGGTTTGTTAATGATTTTTACTCATTATTTATTATTGATTTCTTTATTATTTATTGTTGATTATTATTATTTTATATACTTGTGTTTATGAGTGCATTTGTTAATTTACTTATTATCTACTTAATTTGTTTTCTTCTTTATGGATTCAGATTTTTTGTGCGTGTATTTAGTATACAACTCACTCATTAAAGAATAGGTACTAAAAAGTTCATTTTGGGTCACTGTGTCGGGCCAGGATTTTTTTCCCGCCTGAATCCATCCTGCATATATAAAAATCAACCACTCATCCGTGCATGGAATACTGCTGCTATATATGGTCAGGCGCCCCTGCTGTTCATATCAGTGTTCTTGATAGGCTCCAAAGGAGAATCATTAATGTGATAGGTACCGACTTGGCCGCTCGACTCCAGCCACTTTCCCACCGACGGGATGTGGCTTCCCTTTGTCTGTTCTATAAACACTTTCATGGCTCCAACGAACTTAAGTCACTGGTGCCTCTGCAACAGGTGTTTACTCGTGCAATCAGATTGGCAACTGGGTCTCACCCATTTACAGTTAGATCAACCAAATGCAGACGACAATTCTACAATTCTAGTGCAGCTTTTTTTCTCGCACTTCCCGCCTGTGGAACTCGCTTCCATATTCTTGTTTCCTGACAGCTACAACCTCCAGGAATTTAAATGCAATGTAAATACTCATCTCTTAACCACTTGACTCTAGTTCTTTCTTCGCCACCCTGTATATCCTTTCCTTTCTCTCCACCTTTCCAACTGTCATCACACCTGTATTCCCATCCTTCTCTTGCTCCTTTCTAACTGGTTCGTCTTTTTCTTCACTCTCTTTTACCTAATCTTTCTACTCTTATGTAGCCCCCTGCACATCAGTGGCGTTACCGCCTTGCTCGGGGCGATACGATTAAAAAAAAATTCTGATGACACGCTGAATTTAAAAAAAAAAAGACTTGTGTAATTATTTTTTTGTTTTCATAGTTATCCAGTCAAAATAATTACCCCAACTTTTAATTTAAAGACATTTATTTTAGTAGGGATACAAAAAACGCAATATCAAAACTTTAAATTGAATTTTTTTAAAATGAATAATCTTTCTTGTCGCCTTTATTTTAGTTTTAGTTTCAAGCTAGAACATTAAATTTCATGTTTCCAATTACCAAAATATGTTACTGTATTTTAAAATTAATTGAAATTGACGAGAAAGACTTTTTTTGCTAAAATACCTGATTAGCACCTTTTTTAGTCGTCTTTCATTGCAATGTAATTGTCCTTTTAAAAAAAACTTTCATAAGTAAAATATACATTTCTGAGACGCTACTTGAGAAATATAAGCTGATTTAGAGTATAATTAATCTGATTTGAAACAAATATTATTTATTTTAGTTTAAAGTATAGCAGAAATGCACTTTTCACCCGACACTAGCTGTGTTTTTAATCTGACACTGTTTCAGAATGCTGGCAGCCTACTGACAAGTATAATGTTTTTCTATGGAGACTTTATCTGTAAAACATAATTGAAGAAAATGACGTGAGAGCCGTTTGTATTTAATTTTTAAGAATTCAGTCATCTTTAAATTTTTTAAAATATTCTCTGTAATCTTATTGAATTTTAAAAAGTTTGGCTTTACGCTTACTCTAGTTAACGCACTTATTTTCAAAAATTATCGTGTATGGTCACCCATACTTACAAAAATTGGCACGTTTATACACAAAAATCAAAATTCTTTTTTAAAATCTTGGTGTTTGATGATTTGTAAAATTTTTAACTTTAAAATGACGCTAAAATTACCTATACTAATTTATGGGTTACCTGCTGACACAAGAAAAACAAGGATTTTAACCAAAATTTTGAAAGCGCTCGAAAGGATTAAAATATTTAGTGAAATAATAATAATAATAATAATAATAATAATAATAATAATTTCTGTTTTAATATAAACAGGATTTTTTCTTTAGATATTAGGGAATAATTTTTTTTTTTTTTTTTTTTTACAATACTCTCTAAGTGCAGTGATGTTTTTTTTTTTTCTCCGATGAACGGCCGTTACATCCAAGTTTGTTCGTTTGTTTTTTCAACCAGCGTCTCTCTCTTTGAATTTTTCTTTTTCTCAATATGAAATTCTGTTTTAATATAAACAGGATTTTTTCTTTAGATATTAGGGAATAATTTTTTTTTTTTTTTTTTTTTTACAATACTCTCTAAGTGCAGTGATGTTTTTTTTTTTTCTCCGATGAACGGCCGTTACATCCAAGTTTGTTTGTTTGTTTTTTCAACCAGCGTCTCTCTCTTTGAATTTTTCTTTTTCTCAATATGAAATTCTGTTTTAATATAAACAGGATTTTTTCTTTAGATATTAGGGAATATTTTTTTTTTTTTTTTTTAACGAAATTCTGCTTTATTTTAATTTATCTGTTTGTTCTTTAAATTAACCTAAATAAAATCATCCGTATTATATTTCCTTTAGCTGTCGATATTTCGTGTAAATCATTTTTTTTTTTTTTTTTAACTATTATAATTTTCTTAAAAACAAAACAAAACAAGAAAATAAATTAAATCCGATGAAAAACAATTTATATGGTATTATTTTATAGAAAGTCTACGTATTTTTTTGATAAATTTATTTTTATTTATTTATTGTTTTAATTTACTTATTTAATTTATCTTATTATGATAATCCAATATTGACCAACGACTTTGTTGAAAAAATGAAAGATAAAGTGGACGAACAAATTATTACATTTTTTTTTTTTTTTCAACAAACGTCTCTCTATTTGAATTTTTCCTTTTCTCAATATGAAATTTTGTTTTAATATAAACAGGATTTTTTTTTCTTAAGATATTATAATTTTTTTTTTTTTTTTTTTTAAACAAACTACTCTAGTAATATTGATGTTTTGTTTCGTTGAGCCGTCTTTCTCCTTGAATTCCAATCGCGTCTATGTCAGATGTTGCTTGGCAGCCCATTTAGGAGAAGGAAAACTCCGAACAACAACCCGCAACTCAAGGTGTTAATCGTGCCGAGGAGTGAATGGCTACTGCGTTATGAGGTCACAAACGATTCCCTACAGGCTTCGGGACCCTGTTTGTAAAAGACCGTTACCCAACGTGCCGGGCAACTTTGGGTGGACTTTTGGACCCGTGCGTCACTCGTGGGAAAAACATGAAAAACACAAATAGAAATAAAAAGTCCAGTATGGCTCTTCCAGTGGATAAACAGGGAGCCCGTCCTTCAGGAGGGAACCTACCTGAGGTCGAAAAATCTGCCATAGGAACAAACTCCTACACAAAGAATGTATCTTCAGGTCCCCACAACCAGGATAATCCTAATGATGGTCCTGAAAATTCACCAGCTAGATCTACAACCGTATATTTAAAGAAAGAAAAAATAAAATGGTCTCGTGAGGAGTACAAAGTCGTTATGACTGCATTTCATGAAGCGTTACTC
This sequence comes from Ascarosepion bandense, assembly GCA_037127315.1. NCBI lineage: Eukaryota > Metazoa > Mollusca > Cephalopoda > Sepiida > Sepiidae > Ascarosepion > Ascarosepion bandense. The sequence goes on along the minus strand of JBBBDQ010001059.1, from coordinate 1,009,601 downwards.
AAACCTCAAAAAAACATGACTCGCCAAACATATGACATTTGGCGTGAAAAAGTTGGTCAAACAAATAGAAAGTATATTGACGAAAATAAATTGGCCAATGTACGTAGGTACATTATTCGTAATAACCGACTGTCAGAGGCTGAGATTCACGAAATTAAAAGAATTGTAACAAGAAGAGTCGAATCAACAAAATATGAAAAGGAACCGGAACCAGAAATAAAAACTAATAACATCAAACAAATCACAGGTCATAATGTAGAAACCGTGAAACACGCAAATCACTGCGAAGATAATGATGTAAGTCTAAAAGTGCTGGAAAGGTGCGATCTGAGTCTGAGTCAGTTAAAAGACAAAAATAAAATTAGTTCAGAACACATCGAAGATAATTATTTGACGGAAAATAACAATATACAGGAAGCCAAGATAGAAATAAAAAACCAGCTAAGTCAAATACAAAGTATTACAATGGAGGAACGTGAACAGCTCCCAAAATTCCAACCAACAAAACAAAACCTCCGAACTATTAAATTGTACAATGCAGCACTGAAATCAATACTGGATGAAGACCCGAATACAAATCTTAACGAAGTAATATATGCATCAGCAACAGCAGCAACAAAAAAATTAAACATCAAAATAAAAACAAGGCAGTCACGCAGACGTGAAGATCCACCTTGGAAAAGAAAAATCGAAAAAGAAATCGAACAACTAAGAAGTGAACTGTCAGTACTGGATGAACTGAGTAGAGGAATAAATGTAAGAACTAGGAAAAGAAGAAGAGCCGAAAAAAAATATAACATCAGGAATGAAAATGACGTCTTATCAAATAAAGAAAAAATAAAGCAAAAAATCCAACTGAAGGCTCAAAGAATAAGACGCTATGAAAAAAGAGCAAAATTTTACAGACAAAACAAGATCTTTCAGACTGATACAAAGAGATTTTACAGGGAAATAGGTAAAAAAAGAATTGAAGTGACAGTACCCCCCAGAATGGAAGAAGTCACACAGTTCTGGGAAAAGATATGGGCTTGCCCTAAAGAACCTAGCAAGGAAGTACATTGGATTACGCAGGAGATAGAACGAATGAAGAATAAACCCGAACAGACATGGTCTGGAATTACAGAAGATGATATTAAATTTGCACTAAAAAAAGCACACAATTGGAAAACTCCAGGTATAGATAAAATTCCTAACTTTTGGCTATATTATTTAAATGCAGCACATAAAAAATTAGCCAAAGAACTCCAAGAAATGGTTGACGATCCCACTAAAATTCCTGCATGGATGACAAAAGGAATTACATTTCTTCTACCCAAGAATGGTGACACAAACAACCCGAAAAACTACAGACCAATTACATGTCTTCCGACAACATATAAACTACTAACATCTATTTTAACAAAACAAACATATTTATTCTTAGAAAGAAATGACATGATACCGCTTGAACAAAAAGGGTGCAAACGTGGCTGTTATGGCTGTAAAGACCAATTGCTAATTAACAAAATGATCCTGGAAAACTGCTACAAGACAAAGAAAAATCTTAGTACTGCCTGGATAGACTACCGAAAGGCATTCGATAGTGTGCCACATGAATGGATTTTAAAGACTTTAAATATATACAAGATATCGCCCGTCATCATCAATTTCATCAAACAGTGCATGTCTATATGGAAAACAACCCTTTACCTCAATCATATGAATGGAACCTATAAGTCTGATGAAATAAACATCAAAAGAGGTATATTTCAAGGTGATTCTTTATCTCCCTTACTATTCTGCATATCATTAATAGCACTAACCAGTCAACTTAATAAGACAGAATGTGGTTATAAAATAGGCCAAAAGAAAATAAGCCATCTATTTTACATGGATGACTTAAAGTTATATGCTAAGAATGATAATGAGCTGGAAGGTCTTCTGCAAACTGTAAAATGCTTCAGCGAAGACATTGGAATGAAATTTAATTTGAATAAATGTGCTAAAGCTACAGTTTTACGTGGATCAATACAAGAAACATCCTCAATTAGCCTAGACCCTGCTGTAACAATAAAAGAATTGAAACCAGAAGAAGCTTATAAATACCTAGGTGTAAATGAGAGCGAAAACATTCACCATAAAAAAATGAAAGAAATAGTGCGTAAAGAGTACTATAGAAGGCTACGAATGATATTAAAAACTGAATTAAATTCACAGAATAGAGTTATGGCCATTAATAGCCTTGCAATCCCAGTTGTCCAATATAGCTTCAACATCTTAAACTGGACTCTAAACGACATCAGGCGAATGGATGCTAAAACAAGAAAGCTTCTTTCTAAGCATAGGATGCATCACCCAAAGGCTGATGTAGACCGTCTATACATACCCCGTAAAGAAGGTGGAAGGGGTCTTATTCAGCTGGAATTGTCATACAATACAACAACTATTGGCTTACTAACATACATAGAAACAACAAAGGATTGGATGATACAATTAGTAAGGCAACATGAAGAAAGAAAGAAAAAATATTCAATAATAAAAGAAGGCAGTAAATACAAACAAGAATTACAGTTAGTAGATTCTGTAGAAAAGCAAAACAGTAGCCAAGAACCAACTATTGCGGCAAAAAATATGAAAATGAAAGCCAAAGATAAAGCTCTTGAAAAGATGAAACAGCGCTGGCAAGACAAACCTCTGCATGGCCAATATCCAGTACGTGCCAATAAATCCAATGTTGACAAAGTTAATACTCATCGATGGTTACGTGCATCTGGATTAAAGTCTGAAACTGAAGGATTTATACTTGCAGCACAAGAGCAAAGTCTTTTCACGAGAAACTTTCAGGCAAATATTATGCATAATAATATGGATCCAAAATGCAGGTTTTGTGATAAACACCAAGAAACAATAGACCACCTAATCTCAGGCTGTTCTGTGCTTGCCCCAAACGAATATAAAAATCGCCACGATAGAGTTGGGCAATATTTACATTGGGCAATGTGCAAACATTATGGAAAAGCTGTAAACAAACACTGGTATGAACATCATCCAGCACCGGTTACAGAAATAGAAGATGTAACCATTCTATGGGATTACACCATCTACACAGACAGAAAAATTGAAGCAAACAGGCCAGACATTATTGTTAAAAACCAGAAGGAGAAAACTTGTCTATTAATTGATATGGCTTGTCCAGCGGATTGTAACATAGCAATCAAGGAATTTGAAAAACTGTCAAAATATAAAGACCTGGAAATTGAAATAGAAAAAATGTGGAAATTGAAAACAAGAGTTGTGCCAGTGATAGTAGGTGCACTTGGAATGATAAAAAATGGAACAAAACAACACATTGAAAGAATCCCTGGAAACCCCAGCTTAAGAGATATACAAAAAATTGTATTATTAAGTACAGCCCACACACTAAGGAAAACGTTATCTATGTAATGCTGGGGATGATAGGGAGGATAGAAAAACATGAAATGGAGTCATAACAACACGCCACTACCTGCCTTAGGTCTCCCCGCAGACTTGGTTGGTAGTGAGACCAATGCAGAAATCTAAATATGATGAAAAATGACATAATAATAATAATATAGAAAAAAAGAAATGAAATGGAGCCATAACAACACGCCACGACCTGCCTTAGGTCTTCTCGCAGACTTGGTTGTTAGTGCGACCATAGCAGAAATCGAAATATGATGAAAAATGACATAATAATAATAATAATAATAATAATAATGATAATAATAATAATAATAATAATAATAATAATTCGGTAATTCCGCTTAATATTATACTATGTTGAAGATAAAATTTTGTTTTATTAAGTTTGAGAACATTTTTGCAGAGGCTTACATTTTACTAGTACATAATATATATATAATGATTTCAAACATACGCACCGTAGTGGGGGCGCTAGAGGGTGTCGTCAGTGATGTCATCGCGAGGAGCACTAGGGGGTTTCGGGTCTTTCAACATTATACCCCCTCCCCGCGCCGACCCGACCAGAGATGATCAGTTTCTGGTCCACCCTCGATAAGCGCTTTCAGACACTGGGAAAATTACGTTTGGGTCCGGTACGAAACTTTGCAAGTGCTTCTGATTGGCGACAGTCAGAGCCACTTTCCATTTAGAGGCGAACCGTACATGAGCTCGTCCGAAAATGTGAAACAATTTACCTATTGTACGGCTATTAAAAAAAAAAAAAAGGAAAAAAACTCGACTACGAATTAATCACGATACATTAATTTAAACTTATTTATGCATTTTATCTTATTTACGAGTACTAATAAAATGAAGAGAAATCAGAAATGCAGAATTTCGGGGAATTTTAACTAACAATTTGTTTTGAAATCCAGGCACTCGCTCTTTTGATTCATAACCAATTAGCTGTTCTTTCCGCTGTTTCGGTTATGGACTTGAGTGCTTTCCTTTTCTTTACTCCCACTATCTCAATATCTGTTAAGGCTTTGCATAAGGACCTTGCTGCAAATCCTCTAGTTCCCACTTCTATAGGAGTGCAGCTAGCCCTCCAGACTTTAACCCTGCAACTATCCAGCAGTTCGTCGTATTTTAACTTCTTCCTTTCATGGGCTTCTTCTGCGTTTTCTTCCCAGGGGACCGTCAGTTCCCACAAGACTATCTTCTTCAAATTATGTCAGAAGAAAACTATATCTGGGTGAAGTTTTGTGATGGCAATTTGCTCTGGGAATTTCAATCTTGAGCCTATATCGGCCCTTAGTTCCCAGTCTGTTGCGGGAGATAGCAGGTTTGGATTTACCTTTCTATTTCGTGGGACTTTCGCGCCCGCTTTAATAAATTTTATCTACCTTGTGTCTGGGTTGTAAACATTCTCTTTGATAGCATTTTGAACTATTTTCACTATCATAATATATATATATATATATATATATATATATATATATATATATATATATATATATATTCTGTTTTATGGTTTTATTAACGCCACAAGCCGTCCAAGTCCTGATAAAAAAAAATAATCTGAAATGCTAATTTTTCAAAGCATGTAAGTAATCTCCCCTATTTAGAATATTGACGGAACTTATTACTCTTTATAAAACCCTATATAGTTGTACGTACACATAAATGCAAGGACATTCGGATACACATCGAGACTTGCTTTTTAGTTGAGGAATAATTAATTTTTTAACCACTTGGGACCGGGATATTTTATGGGATCAGTATAGTTTCAGCCGTGTCAGAAAAATTATTCACTTTAGTTGCAAGTAGGGTGAAGCTCACTCAATTAGTTGTTACTACCAATCGGTTTAGCCAACGTGTTTAACCAGATACTTATTTGCTAAACCAAGTACTGCAAACACAACGGACCAACAACCAATACTTCGTTGACACCGTTGTTCCATTTAGACTGAATTACGCTACATCAAACCGACTGCGCGTGAGTCAAGACAGGCAATTTAATACTTATCCAGAGAAAATATGCTGGAAATATACAAAGCTAAAACATTTTAAAAAGAGTAAATTTTCCAATAACGAAGGGAATTGCTTACTTACAGTGAAATATGACATTGACAGTCTAACCATTATCAAGATTTGAGCATCAACGTTTGGTACAATTGAATTAATTTATTTCCCATTTCTACAAGTATTTTAAAGTAACTTGTTCACATTTATTTATCATGGTCTACTTCACGCCCTATCTGGACTGATCGCTTTTCTTTTGAGGGTTGGTAATTATTTGCTCACACATCCTTTACAAAAATGACATTAAATATGCATAGAAGCTTTTGTTTTTTTGTTTATCAATTATGTACACACGAATGCTTGAATAATTATGAACACTTGTATAGATACTTTATGTTAACGTTATACGTAAACAGCACGCAACACACATACATACACACACACACACACACACACACACACACGCACGCACACAAACACATTAAGCTTAATTTAAAGCAGATGTCAATTAAGATAAACAATGCTGAATTCGAGAAATAATTTACATTTTCACTCATATTTAGCGTTTTAATTTTGAGGTGAAATACTTCCTGATTGCTGCTGACTTTTTTCGAAAAAGTATTATTCTCAACAAAGGAAAAAATGGATCAAAGAAAAAGCCGAATTTTTTCTTTTAACTTTTCTTAAACTTTCTTTTTTTTTTTTTTCATATGGTAATATTGATTGTTTCCTTACCGTGTTCTCTTATCCAAATGTAAGGCTTTCTTTTTTCTAACAAAAGAAAGAAAGAAAGAAAGAAAGAAAGAAAGAAAAAGAAGAAATGATTGATCAGAATGGCAACCCTCAAACCATTTCTGTGATTTGTGGAATTTCTCAACTTACAGAAATCTATTATGATTATTTCTAAAACTTCAAGAGAATAGATTTTATTTGTTGAAATTTGAGTATTATTAGAAATAAAGAGCTTTACATATTTGTGTTACTATTCTTATTATTCTGCGCATGTTGGGGAGATGCCGCCGAACAGGGAGGTTCGATGTTGCCGTGAAATGCTTGCGCACACGGTGGCGGTACTTCTGATGTTTAACGCAATGGAAGAATGTACCGACACGCCCATCTCTACACAAGACGCTCGAACGGAAGTCTCGTCAGAGCGGAAGTAACGATTCCCGCCCTGAACGCAATGAGTTCATATGATTTGCTTTTATTAGGGAAGCGGTGAGAGGTGAAAAATACCTGCGAGCGTTCTCTACTATTGCATGCTGTTATCAAAGACCTAGAAACAGAAAACTTTTGCTATGTATACGAAAACCTGTGGGCGGATCAGTTTAGATAGCTTGGGTAATACATAAAAGGTAGCAACGAAGAAATAGAGGCAAATTACGCATGTATATGTGAATAAAAACGCACACGCACATGTACACATATATTGACAAACACATAGGCGATGCGTGGGCACACACACATCCATATATATATATATATATATATAGAGAGAGAGAGAGAGAGAGAGAGAAAGAGAGAAAGAGAGAGAAAGACCAAGATGATTATAAATGTAACAAGTATGCATAAGATCTACTTAAAAACTTTATTGTATCTGGGTCTGATACTCGTCGTAGTTGAAGCTCGTGATCTTAGTGTTAATAACAGGAGAGCTTTCAACAATAAACACACGTGTAGACTGTTTGTCTGCTTATGAGCGTCGAAATTCTATTCATGTGACCGCAACAAAATGAACGAAGACTATAATATTTAATAAGCCGAAACTATCAAATGATGGATATTCTTGTAGACTTTATATTCCTTATCGGCATACAACTCCGAGCGAATTTACTGCCGCTCTAACAGTTTTCAGCATTTGTCAAAAGTTGTGATCGCAGTTTTCAAAACCTATCACAAAAACATAAAGTGTTACAGTTGCTAACACTCGAGAAACTCTTTTCTTACATTCGTTGTATCCAAAAAATTAAAGAAACATAAAATAGAATACTGATCGGTCTGCTCTCACCAATTCTAATAATAAAAACTCTTTTGAGACATACAAGAAATGAAATTCAATCGGCAATTGGGATTGAACACCAATTATCTCAAAAACACCACGCAGCTCTCCCAGTTTTCTTTTAGCCCTAAAATTAAGTATCACACAATCATTAGTCGGTACCTTTGAAACAGTCGTTTTTTAAACGGGGGTCAATGTTTTTGTCCTCAAGCATCTCTATTCGGGTTCTGCTCAAAACCATGAAGTGAAAGTTAATTATAAATGCTTCATGGAAATGTCACATCAATTTAAAAATTCGAGTGAATCCTTTTCGCTATTTTTTAATCTTACACATACTTTTATTTGCCTGTCTTATTTCAGCTTCAAACGTATTAGTATTTTTGTTTATGTATACATTCACTTCAGCAGTTCGTTAAAGATGACTTAGTACTTAGTAGAAGACTTTCTGCGTCTATTTATAAATGTAGCTCGTTTTCAGGACCTGCTCTAATACATTTTTGATACCAAATCTATTTATATTAATATGTGCACGTACGATACACTTGTGGCGATAGTAGTAAAAACGTATTGAAATATACTCTTTACTAATAGAATGACACACACGCGCGTGCGCACACTCATACACACTAGCTCTTTTTCTCTCTGCACATATTTCCTTCTTTCCTTCTTTTTTATAACCCGGACATAGCTTACTTACTCAGCTGACGTCATGCTAACGCCAGCCAATCACTAATGCGCCCGCCAAAATCAAAGTAGAAACTCGTAAGCATTACGGAGATATAAAAATAAACAAAAAAAAAAAACAAAACAAAACAAAAAAACACGTGAATACGGTCTCCTCGCTGTTCTCTTTTCTTTTTGCCTCGCCTGCACGCACATGCGTGTGATAAGCTTTGCGACATTGCTGCCGGTGATTCAATCAACCCAAAGGAAGACACTATTTACATTATTCGGACTATTGTCTTCATATTCGTTGCCATTTTTACGACGTTTCGGTTGTTGTACGCTCCGGTTTCTTCAGGTGCTAGGAATTTCGAACTGAATCCTTTATTAAGATCACTGGGGCATATCATTCTCATTCCGCTTCTGGTAGACATAGGTTATCTCCTTTTTAACCCGATTCTCTAAGTTATTTGTTCACCACTGGTGTATTGAACTCACAACTGTTTAGGTCAAGTCACTGGAACTAACGAACGCCTATATCCACTGGGCTATGAGTTATTGAGGACAACAGCGATTGAATTTCTGGAACTTATGTTTGAATAACTTTTTTTACCAGAGTTCATATTGCAATTTTTTTATGTTAATGTTTTTCTCTAGTATTTTTTATGTTAATGGTTTTCTCTAGTATTTTTTGTATGTTAATGGTTTTCCCTAGTATTTTTACCAGAGTTAATATTGCAATTTTGATGTTATGATTTTCTCTAGTATATTCTCTAGAACTCGTATTGCAGTTTTTGACACTAATGATTTTACTGGTTTCCATATTGTATTCATCTCTATGCTTGGTTTTCTTAGAAGATTTTTGTAGTCTAGCATATGCGCTGATTCCTTAAGTTTACGTAGTTTCCAGTGGCGTTCTCAATTTATTATTTTAGCTTCAACCCATAGGGGGCGGTGATCACCTTTCTCTCTCCATATATGGTCAGCTACACCTGATTTTTCTATCTCCCATCGTGTTACAGCCTTGCGATGTTCTTTTAGCCTTACCTTAAGGGGTCGGCCCGTTTCTCCTTTATATTTCTTTCCACAGCTACATGAATTAGCGTACACAGTCATGTACTCCTCTGTTGGGGGTCTTACTCGGGAGAGATACCTGATTTGAAGTTAAAATATTGTCTGGTGAATTTTGGCTTGCAGTATACGGATGTCTTGAACTACCTCTCTGTTCGAGCTATTAACACATCCAGAAATGCAATTTTGTTGTCACTCTCTTTTTATGGTCAAGTAGCCTCTCGACCTCTTCCTGGTGTGGCCAGAGTATGAGGTGTCATCAATATATCTCAGCCATAGAGTTGGCTTTAGAGCTGTGAATTCTAATGCCATCTCTTCAAAATATTCTACAGCAGTGGTGAACAAATAACTTAGAGAGTCGGGTTAAAGGGAGATAAGTCATGACTACCAGAAAGAGCTCCGAACAAGGAATGAGAATGATATATCTCAGTGATCGTAATAAAAGTTTCTGTTCGAAATTCTTAGCTCCTGAAGAAGGCTGGAGCGTACAACGGCCAAAATGTCGTAAATAATGGCAACGAAGATGAGAAATAATGTAAATAGTGTAAATACATTCTTCAATGGATGACTTCAAACTGTCTAAAAAATTACTATTCCAAATTTATTTTCTTTTTTTTTTCTTTTTTTTTATTGATTACTTAAAACCGGGAGATAATACTAAGCATCACTGTAACGTAAGGTATGAATGTTTATTAATCTAACATATTTGTTACTATAAAAATCAAATATTGTACATATGTCACCAACATAACAGTGCCACGTCACCATCGTTGAGATTGCTGTGCTTATCATTTCGATACGCGAAAGACGTGGTGCAAAGCAATTAGCACCACCCTTGTACTTCTGTAAAAACAGCGGCATTTGTGTGGAATCAATTCCTGCGTAATGGTAGGTTATACGGGGATGCAGTAAAATATTGCTAGAGCCACACTTTTCTCATGTCCGTGTGGTGGTGTGGCGTGGATACTTTCTTTCGACAATTAGCTTTTTTCAGTCTTTTTTTCATCGTATCTGAATGTATTAAGTGTCTACTTATGCGATAGGAGGCTGTAAGTAGCATTCCTTTCTTTGTCCCAGAACACAGTTACAATCAATTTCTTCGTTGATTGCTGTTTTTTTAGAAGTTCTGTGAGATGAATACGTCAAGGGCCATCTTTGCATCTATCATAACGTAATGTATTCTAATGCATTATGAGCGATCACTCGGTTTTCTGCGCTCCAGAGAGCAAATTTTGCATCCGTTCCATATACTATTCCAAAAAGCATATCAACCGGATTCGTGTTCTTCAGTCAATTGATTTAGGATACAACGAGAAGAAAATTTCCGCTATTCATCTTTTCATGGACGATTTCATAGACCAGCAATTTGAAAGTTTAAGCCCCAAAACCATATCATGCAGTATGAGCGTTCTTTGATATAAGCTTCATCAGGTGCAATTTTGCTTTCTGCTATTGATGAATGTGGACGAGCTTCAGAAAGCTCATTTGCAGAATCGTACATCATTTTTTAACAAAGTACAGCATACTGATATCTACTTCCTGCTCATTATATGTTTACCTTTGCCCTTGGTATGCAAAAATCTTATTACATCTCGTACCTCTCTCTTTGACACCGTCGTATTTGTTGTGACTTCACATTATAAATTATGTGTTGACTGCTATAAGAAATATTGCATGCACCTTGTTACTCTGTGTCTGCAGCATTCATGGTCTTTTAATTTCAGTTGATTTGTCTATCGGTATCTTACTTTTCGGATATCCCTCTATACATATATATCTTAATCAGAAATCAAGCCCGCTCGTAAATGACTAGATATTTACAAAGATTTAGCTTAATCTAAATGTAAGATCAAAAAAGAAGCAAATAGCATTGCACTTGATTTATGTCCAAATCAACCTTAGAAATTGTATAATCATAATCATATATACGGTAATCTATAATAAGCATGTAATCTATAATGAGCACTGTAAAAAATATGTTGACATAAGGAATACAACTCTGGTTGACATAGAAATTCATAAATGGCATTGGTGCAGTGTAGTGGTTTTTTAGGGACTGGCGTGAAGACAAAATTAAATGTTCATTTTTATTTTAAATTGTTAATCTAATATATTTATCGGGTTCCCCTGGCGATGCGTACCGCCGTATAATATTTTTATTTAGGAGAGCTCTGTCTTTTTTATAGCTTAGAATCATATGGTTGCAATTCTTAGCTTTATTAGTCGACGTCATCGGAAATCCGTTATTTACGAGGGTTTGGATTTCAGGTCTAACATGTAGTTTATAGACGTAAATATGTTTTGCCCTACTGATCAGGTTTTTGATTAACGGCTGTTTTATATTTTTTTATCTGTGAAGGCATTCGCTATTGTAATTAAAAACAGGAATTTAAACTTAAATTCAAGCTAATAGATTAGATTTAATATTCCTATGAGCAAAATACTTTAATTTAAATTGATTAGAATGAGTTCTATTTTGAAATTGCTAGAAATAACTGATTTTAGCCATATTTACAATTCTCTCAGCACAACATAATTTTCTTTACTAAAATCGTTTTCAAAAAGTAAAATATACTTTGCTGAAACTTTATTTAAGGAAGATTAACTGATTTGAAATTGAATTAATTAATTTTGAAACAAATATTACTTTTATTTAAAAATATTGCAAAAATGCATTTCTTAACAACACGATGGTGTCTGTTTTTGTAATATGTTGAATGTTTAACTAATTTTCCCAAGGTGGGTTTATTTGTGTAAATTATTTGACGAATAAAATGTGAGCACCTTTTTTTAAAAATTATATATATATATATATATATATATTAACTACCCAGTAATATCAAAAAATTAAGAAAATGTTCTAAGTAATGTAATGTTTATTAAATTTTCGGTACTTTGGATTTAAGTTTACTATAGTTATCGCTCTTATTTCCTGATAATATTGTGTATGGGTGTCCGTATTTACAAAAATCGGCACGACTAAACGTACAAATAAATTCATTTTTTTAATATACTGGCGCTCTCTGAATTGAAGCAGTCTTTTGTATTTATGATTAATAAATATAATTTTTATTTAGAAGCAATATCACCTGACCGATACAATTTAATACAGAATTCTTAAAAGATTTAAAAGTTTATAAATTATTATAATTTAAAAAAAAAATTGATAAGAATTCTTGTAAAAATTCGTTATTCTTCGAAAGAAATTTTAGTATATATAATGTATTCAGAAATGCTTTTCTAATTAAATAATGTCTCAGTTTTATCGCCTTTTTTAGGATATAAAGCAGATTTTAAATTTTTCTTTTTTTTTTTAATCATATCACCCCGAGCAAGGCAGTAATGCCACTGATGTGCAGGGGGCTAAGAGTGCATAAGAGTGAAGAGATTGGAAAAGAGAAAACCGGAAACCGCATTCTAAACAGGAAACAAGGGATGAGCCTCTTCACCTGTTCAATAGATGTGGGTGGAGTGTGAACCGGGCGATAGTTTAGTCTATCTACTCCAATTGAAAAAAAAAGTGAGAAGATTAGAAAAGAGAAAACCGGAAACCGCATCCTAAACAGGAAACAAGGGATGAGCCTCTTCACCTGTTCAATAGATGTGGAATAATTGGTGATCTTGTTTTACAAATAAAATTGATGCTTTAAATTCTCCAAGGACTTATTGTTATAATTCATATAAACATTGAGCTTGCAAAAATGATTTCCCGAAAATTCATAAATTGAATATGTGCGTGGTAACAGATGTAAAAATATAATTAAACCAAGATTTTCTAAAAACGAAACATTTCTGAAATAATTCAATCCATTTTTGAATAGGTCCTAAAAGTTTCATTAAAATCCGATAATTTGATTTTTGCAAATTTTCCAACTGTTTTTTACTTTAAAACGACCTAAAATTCATTATACTAGTTTATAGTCACACACTGATCAAAGAAAAAAGTTTTTAACCAAAACTTTGATGATTTTAAAAAGAATTAAAAATACATTGAAATGATGAAAAATTCTTTAGTCTTCTCTAATAATGATATAAAGCTTTTGAAGATAAGTCTTTGTTTTTATTAAGTTTTGGGTATTTATCATATATATCAATTTCTTAGCGAATCTTTACGAGTACCTATATATAAAAAGAAGGTTAAAGATTAAAAGGCATAGTTTATGCGAATATGTTGTGGAAGATACCTATTAACCCTTGACTTGAACAGGCCAAGATTGTAGTAATCGGGGAAGCATCCTCTTTATAAGATATAAAAATAGAACAGTGTCCAATGTGAGAGAAGATCAATATAAGATCATGTCAAATATATTATTAATGTGACGAATTACCCTTTAGGGCATTTTAAGTTGTTGATTTTGAAACCTATAAGTGCCAGATGAAAGTGTGCCAAATAGTAAGTCACCACATTATCAATATACGTAATATGATGTTCCGTAGATAAATATATAGATTTTGAAGGTGCACTTACTGAATTCAACTAAGATATTTAGAAAGACTAAGACATCTATGAGTTTAAATAAAATCTCAGTCTATGGTGTGGTGATATGCAAATTCCACATCAAATAAAAAGTTCAAGGTGCAGCAATCACCGGATAAAATGATGTGCATTTGTTTCCAAGGTTTCTTTGAAACAGATTGAACTATCAATTCTAACCGTTAAATATACTGAAGTCCCAAATTTTAAGATTCAGGCTATGAAAGAATACAACAACGGGTCCCACAAGACTTTAAGAGCATGGTTAACATTGCAAATTTTGTCTGGACTGTCTTACACCACCAACCACATAGTTCAGTTTTCCAACTTCGGACCGATGAACTGAACGCATAGTTTCTCAACAAAAAGTCGGTCATTGCTTCTGCGTGTGGACCCCACTGGTGAAATTTTAAGATTTTTGGCATGCAGGTTAAAATATATAACCAATAGTAGTGATTTAAAATTATTATATAATATATAATTTTAAGGTATGCTATATTTATGGATTAAAGTGCTCAATATCAGGGATAGAGCGTATGTAATTATAAAAGTGGACATTATGATGAACACTAAGCCAAGAAAATTTACGTTTTGACGTCAATGAGCTCAAACATAGCTTAATGCATCGACATGGATAGAAAACAAATGAAGAAAGCTTGCATATCTTTCTCGCTGCAATCCATTTCCGTCGTAGAGGAGGAATGATGCCAGATAGGTAAACAAAAGTAGCAAGTATTGACGCTACCTTTTCGTTTTATTAAATTTATCATAAAAATGACCAAATATACAGACATGCGATAGACGCCTGAAAAAAAAAAACTGCTGGGAACAATGGTAGAAAAACAACTAATCGGAGAAACTACTCCGAATAAATCAATATATAATTGTAATAACATCTTGTATAAATAATTCGAAAAAGGATTTACCATTAATGCGAATAATCCTTGATCAAAAATGCAAAATTCTCTTCTCAGTTTGTAAGAAAACGTTTTTTAACGTATATGTAATTTGTTCGTTGTGTGAACTAATTTGTTTATAGAACAAACAAATAATATTTTTAACCTGAGATCTATATTTGCTTAAGTTTTTATTTTTTGGCATTAATTTCTTCAGACATTGAATGTAATCAGTTTATGTCTTTACAAATTATTCAACGCCATTACGTAATAATATTGACTCACTTTAAGCAATAGGTGTTTCTTCAACAATATGAATTTTAAACTTCCACTGAGAATTAAAAATGAAATTAAAAACATTTCGCCTCAAATTACTTGTTCTATTGGAGTATGGCAAGTGAATATTTATTTTTGGTCTAAACAAAATTACCAAAGGTCATAATTTTACGCCTACTATCAAAAACTTACTTGAAAAAAGAAAAAGGTTCTGAATTATATTTTTTAAAGAATGAGTTAAAAGATATACACAGAAAATCTATTTAAGTTTGCTCTTATTCTTTTTAAATTAAGTTATTTATTCTGGAAGAGTATTTGTCATCATTGTGGCAAAGTACGCCATATATTTGAGCTTACTATTCTTTTTTTGTTTTATTCACTACTGTAAAAAATAATCACATAAAAAACCGGAATGTAGATAATGTGATTTCAGTTTGTTCTTCGACAATTGGCTTCTTTTAATGGCCGACATAATTTTTTTTCGTTCTCAGTCGAGGCACAGCCACTTTCCGAGCAGGAAGTAATTTAATGACCATTGGTTTGGTTTCAGTTCGGGTTCTAATCAGGCTGTAAATGAATTTCGGCTCAAGGGTTCCAATGTCGGAAGGAAAGAAAGCCGAGCTGAGGATGACGCCTAGGCAGATTTTGTAATCAGAGAATTAATAATCTTCCAACACAAGCACTCTCGCTTTCTCCCCACCCAGCGACATATATATATACACTTATACACTGCTGGCCAATATCACTAATGAAACTGAAAAAATATCCTTTATTGTTAAACTCCACCACTTATTTTAGTAAAGCTCAAAAAAACAAAAAAACAAAAAAAAAATAATTAAAAACTTTTTTAGCATTTAATAGATAAAATTTGAATACTGGAAAATTAGGATCTGATGATTATGGCTTATAATGACCATATTCGACGGGAACTTGGTATTGTGGAGATACTAGTTGTTCTTCCTCTCGATGGCGCTCTAGACAGTCCAGGTGTACTTTAAAAGCGAAAAGAGAATATATTAGGGTTGACCTAAAATTCTCGGTTAGCAGTTTTTGGATTACGTGGGCAATGTGGAAGTTCTACTGGAACGCCTATCGTCACTTCATGTTTGTCACTTCAATATAGGCGGTAGCATTGACCCAGCGGCCTGGAAGAAGTGTAACTGTGTGATATTACAGTTGTTGCACATCGTTTTCATAATCAAGAAGAATCTTATGCTAATTAGTGTGGGTACTTGGGAGGGCTACACGTGTTTTCACTTGGTTACTTTCAAGAAACTGGCTATATCAGAGTCGCTAAAGCAGGTATGTTCGAGTTGAATACAACGACTATCGTCTGGTTAACGGATATTACCATTTGCACGGCGTGTCAGTAAAGTTCCTGTGTCATATGAGAAAATGTTATATTCATTGTGATAAGTCTGAAAAAGAAATGAGAATGTTACAATTTGACGTTTTATCATCCCCCATTTTCACCATGAAATATGTGTTCTCAAACAAGCAGCGTGTGTTATATTTTACTACTTTCAAATATATTTTGTAAAGTAGTTTCAATTTAATAAATGTATTGAGCGCGAAAGCTTTGCCGTTGCAGCCATATCCATGGATAGGTAAAACCACTGTTGTAAGCTCGTTGTAGATAGTGAGTTCTTAATATTTTATTCTATGAACTCTGTCTGTCTGTCTGTCTGTCTGTCTGTCTCTCTCTCTCTCTCTCGCTCTCTCTCTCTCTCTATATATATATATATATGTATATATGCGCGTGTGTGTGTGTGTGTGTGTGTGTGTGTGTGTGTGTGTGTCTGTGTGTGTGCGCGCGCGCGTGTGTGTGTGTGTGTGTTGGCACAGGAATGTACATGATCTGGTGTGTGGTAAGACTACTAGATGTGATGAATCCGTTGATAAAAAGAAAGTTTTTTTTCAAAATGTTTATGTTATTGTTAAAAGGAAAGAAAACAATTTTGATTATTTAAAAAATAATAATAATTTCTATTATATTCGAAATTTTAGTTAAAAACTTTTTTAACTTATGTCAGCGGGTGGAACAAAGATTTGTATAAGGATTTTTATGTGTGTTGGGGTGTTAAAAACATTGTTTTGGAAATTCTTACAAAAAACAAATAATTTCCGGACTTCACAAATGAATGAAAATATTTTTGAAATTTCATTGTTTTAGAAAATCTAGGTAAAATATCTTTTTACATCTTATTGAATTTTATGAAATTTCGAGAAATTAAAATTACAGCCTCTTCATACTTATATTAATTAAAAGCAGAATTACTTTGAGAATTTGAATCATTAATTTGTTTTGTCAAACAGAAACACTATTTAAAGAAAGTCTGCTCTGAACCATAAATTAAAAATGCAATAAAACTTTGACATTATTTAATTAGAAAAGTTTTTAATTGATATATGAAGGACAGTGTTGTATTAAAAAAACATTTTTCGATTAATAATGAATTTTGACAAGAATTTTCATAGTTTTTCATTTTAATTCGAAAAAACTTAAGTTTTAAATCTTAAACTTCTGCATTAATTTCAGCCTTTTAAACGGTACAATTATTAAGTGAAAAATATATTTACTAATCATAAATGGAAAATCGTAATTCAAATCATCAAACACCAATGTTTTTAAAAGAATATTAATTTTTTGTGTAAATGCATAAAGGTGGGCATTTTTATATGTATGAGCAAATATCTACGATATTTTCAGAAAATAAGAGCAATAACTATATTAAATTTGCAGTCAACATTTCTTAAATTTAATAAAAAATTAGATAACTCAGCATATTTTGTAAATTTTTAAAATTTAAAATTACTAAGTACTTAAAAATTTAAAAAAATGGTGCGAACGTCATTTTCTTAAATTATGTTTTACAGATTAAGTTTCCGTAGAACAATATTACACCTGCAATTTAAGTCTGGCTTCTCTTCAGCAAACTGGTTTTAATATAAAATTGCTGTGCTCACAAGCGGTTCCACGTTTTGATTTCGCCCCCCACACACACTCCCTAGCCTTTTTGTGTGCCTATGTAATTTCGATAATTGTAATTTTTGTGAAGTTTTTATTATTTTACATATTGTTTTAAAAAATAACGTTTCTTTTTTTTTTACTTTTTAAACATAGACAATTATAACAGTTTCGTATACAGGAATACAATGGCACATTGAAATTAAATCCAAATGAATGTATATCTAGAGCAAGATTTTTCCTGTTTGTCTAAACTGTTGCTTTTCTTTGTTTCGTTCTCTTAGCTTATTGCAGTGGAAAGTCAAACTCACTGAAGATCAAACTGACAACAATTATAGTAGTCTGCAGGATTAGCTTAGTATCCATTATATCGTGGTCTAAATTTTCCCTCTTGATATATCAATACCAATATAAGAGAGGATCGATGAGTCTGTAAACTCAACAAGGCTATAAGCTAAATCTTTAGTCTGTGTTACTGAAGCACTTACATGCCTCGTGCCAGTCGGAGTGAAAGCAAGCAAAAGTCAAGAGAAAAAAGTCTTTCAAATATCAGTACAACGATATTTTCAGGATTTTTTTCAATATAGAAACAAAACGTTGCTTTGAGATCATCATTAACTATTCTGTTAACAAAATAGTTGTTTAAATATCGAACTGAAACAAGTGGCAGATTTTAAATAAAAAAGATTTGAAAGGAATTTTGAATTATTACAATGACATTTCCACAGTAAATTTTAGAAGCCAAAAAAATTAAAATTTAATTTATTCATTTTGTTTTGTACATTGTCTGAAAATCTTTATTATTAAAACTAGCAGAAGTACCCAGTGTTTTCCGGGATACATTTATTAAAATGAGTTCTAACTTAGTTTCTAAAAATAATATATTCCAAGAATATAACTATCTCATAAAAGATTGTTAAAGATTAACAAACATCGAGGATAAAATAGCAATCAAAATAACAAAGCATATTCTTTTGTATTAAACCTTTACAAAGGGATTTGTCTGTATACAATATTCTTAGTTTTTTGAGTGGGTACATAAATTTAAAGATTTTTTTGCATTCAACTCTGGAGCAACCACCATACAGCTGACCGTGTGAAAAACAGGGATATTCAATTCAGCCACTGACAGCGTTTGACCTTGTGATTTGTTTATTGACATTGCAAAGCTAAGTTTGACTGAAAATTGTAGTCTCTTAAAACTGAATAGAATATATGTATTGATCAAAGGAACCCTTTGTATATAGACGTCTTCTCTCCCACAACCAGAAATAATTTTTGCTTCAATAACAAGAGCCTTGTGCACTCGCAAAGTTTTGAAGGATCAAGATTTCGTGATAGCATTATTGAAGAACCAATTTTCAGATCTAGTCTATGTAGTGGTAATCCAGAAACTCAGGAGAATTAAAAATTCTGTTGGATAATTGACTGCATCCAAATGATTAATTACAGTATCAACAAATTTATAGGAGTAACAGTTTCCAGAGATCATTTTAAAAAGTTCAAAATTAATTGAATGGACTGTGTTATTTTTTCATGCTAGAATGACTCTCTCAAATAACCATTTACCATTTTGGTCATGAGCCTTGATATTTGGAAAGACTTCGGCAATTAACTCTAAACTAAATTACATGTGGGTGATAAATCAATGAAGCTTTTACTATCAATTGGGACTCTTCCGCTTCCAGAGTTAGCAAGTTTTCAGCAAATTGATTTGAAGTAATATCTCCATACAGGTACGTTCTAATATTAGTTATTAGTTTTAGGAACTTTTAGAATCCATAACATACATGATTTCAATGAAGCTCGAATTTCATCTGCTCTAATACTTTTTGAAATGACAGGGATGAATTATCTAAAATCACCAGAGAGAAGCACAGGTATTCCACTCATCAGAGAATCATTGTTCCTAATTCTCCTTAGTTGTTTTATCCAAAGCTTCAAAAGTTCGCTTATGGTTCATAGTGCATTCATCCCAAACAATCAAGTAACACATTTTGATAACTTGTGCAGTTCCAGAATTCGTTGGTATATACATAGGATTTCCATTCCTGTTCAGGTCCAGTGGAAGTTTAAATGTTGAATGATCTCGCCCCACCCAGCAATCCCTGATAAAGCAACTCTAATTGCAATACGTTTCAACTTCTTACCTCGGGCAGCAGGAAAGTGGTGACAAGAGTTTTCCTGTTCCAACAGATGCATCTAGGAAGAATATTCCACCATTCTGACACCTAACAACATAAGCGATTTTCTGGTCAAGTAAAACTTTTGTCTCTTTTTCTTATATGTAGCTTACCAATGAAGATATATCACATGCAAGTTCATTCTCATTTCCCATTGTTGTCTTTTGGAGGCCTTAAGTGTGTAGATCAGTTTCTCCCATAGCTATGATTTTATTATCAATGTCGATCAATGCTTTATTGTACAGTTCATCATTGTAAGAAAATACAATATCCGATAAATGTACTTGCAATTGGTTTTTTTAATCTTTCCTCTAAGGATCAATTATTTCACAACATTTACTGAGGATAGAAAATAGAGCTCTAGGACTTGTTAAACTCTGAGATATAGATGCTTCTGTTAAAGTGTTATACCATTGTGCATCATCTTCCCACAAACCAAAGCAAGTTTTTCTATATATTGAGTACACATTTCCATCGTCTTTATGGATATCTTCAAGTAATGTAAGACCTTTGACATCATGCAATAGCATCCTGAATAAGAAACATTATTGTTGGTTGGATTTTACAGTATACACTCTTCCTAGTGCACTATCAAATTTGATATCTGAAAATCCATCTACTGTCCCCACTCCCCTTTTCGTCTGTTGCAGCTGCCATTTTACCAGGTATTATATGATGGAAGTTGATGATGAAAAATTGTCTTAGCAAAAGGATCCCCTGCAAAAAGCTTGAAAAACTATAAGTGTAGTCTTCCTTGTAGTTAAAATATACTGAGCTGTATTTGCCTCAGAGAAGTAAACTATTTGTCTATATTCTAAATGAGCATCTAGTGGTTAAACTTTGGGATATCGCTCATGAATGGAAAATCCCAGTAGCCTTCAAATTCCGTCACCTGTGTAGCACGTATCAGGAGGTTCCTTTTCTCACCTTTTTGTTCCACAGAAGGTAGAAAGTTTTGTCATTGCACCAATCTGGATTTTAGGATGAGATTCATAAGCAGTCGTTGTATCATAATTCATAGCGGTTGAGTGACACTGGAAAATTGTTTATTGCCTGATTAGAAAATTCTTGATTTGTCAAAAAATAAATATTTCAGATCTTTGCACTTCAATTTGATTTTGTTGTTCCGACTGATTTCTTATGCTCATCTCTTTCAACCTGTGAAATCTTCGTACTTCAGATTCGCTTTGTCTTCTTTGTTGAATTCTTACTCTCTTTTGTTCCGGTCTGTGAGATATTTCTTCTCCAATTTCATTTGGTCTTTCTTGTTGATTTCTAATTCTCATCTCTTCCAAACTGTGAGATATTCGAAATTCAAGCCCATTTTGCCAATCTTCCAATACTTATCCTTGTTTCTTTAAGTTCTTGCTCTCTCTGCTATTGACTTTGATGTTGTTTTATCTGTTCCTGATTGTGTGTCTTTAGAGTTTCAACTGCCCTTTTTCTTCTATTTTAAATAATTTCTGCCTTTCTTTTGCAATGGCAGCAAGAAACTTTCTTCTAAGAGAGGATTTTTTCTTGAAATGCATATTAGCTCACCCCATTAATTAGTTTGCTGTCTTAATTGTACTAATAATATGATTTGCAATAGATGTATTACTAAAAACGTGCTTCCACTAACTTATAACGTATGCGTGACTAACAAAGTATGAAGTATAACTAATGCAAGGGCTAAAGTATGCTCATGTTTCTAAAGATTATGATCAGAGTATTGCACAATAGGTCAGGTAAGATGCAAGCTTGAACTTGATTATTGCAGAAACTATTCTATGCCCTCTGGGCATCTTATAACCCCTCCTTAAATAAGTTAATGTGAAAAAACTTTACTACATATAAACCCTATTTTTGCTTTCTAGGCGGTGCACTATTACTCATTTCTCAGAGAACATGTGTGCAATGGTTACGCTTTTGGACTCTCTACAACTCTTATTAATGAAACTTTTCAAAATAATCAGTGTGAAAAAATTACAACATATAGAACTCATTTCTGACCCCTTAGTGGGCGCACCATACCCCGTTTCCATATATATTAATAACCTGAAACCTAATTTGGGTCCGAAACTATACCATGCGAAAGTTTGATCAAGATTGCTTCAGTAGATTTGATTTCGATAAAGGACATATATCCTTCCATCAAATTTCATAAAAACGGTATATACTCCTAATTACAATTGTGCTTTATGATATGGTACCTGTATCAGCATTCTCTCCAGTTTGAGACTTGATACACTCTAGATACATAACAATCAACATTTTCATAAACTAGTACACAATCTGCAATGGCTGCGTAACAAAATATAGCAATTATCAAAAATGATAATCCTAATAAAAAAATCTTAATAATAATAATAAATAATAATCACGCATATGCACCCGCGCTCATACACATAGACACACACTAACACAGACACGCATGCACACACACACACGCATGCACACACACACACACACACACACACACACACACACACACACACACACATATATATATATATATATATATATATATATTAGATACCTCCACTTTTTTCGATACCTAACTTTTAAATTCTATTTTTAGAAATAAAAGGTTTTCTTGAAACTTATTTTAGTTTTAAATGAAAGCTAAATTATTAAATTTACTATTTTCAGTAAACAAAATACTCTGGTTTATTTCAAGCAGAAATTATATTGATCGGAAACTAAAATTTTGAGATTTTTTTTTGAGCGATCTACATATTTGTAAACAAATATGAATTCTCAGTTTTAAATTTCTTGCAAAAATGAAATATATATCTGTAACACGTTATTTTTTGAAAAATTAACAAATTTAAAGTTAAATTAATCTGATTTACACAAGTATTACATATTTATAGTATGAAATTTAGAATAAAACTATTTCTTATACACAGTGTGTTGATCTTTCTGGCCTTTTATATTTTATATTCGTATATTTGACATGTGATGACAGCGAGACAGATGTGAGATAAGTGTATGGCGACCGGAATTGACAATATTGTGCAAATTTTTTCCTGTAAAGGGAAGGAACCATAAAACATATGAGCTTTTAATGTATATATAATGTACAAAAAAAAAAGTCAACTGCACAAAAAATTTGCAATTATTTTTAAAATACGAAGAAACGACGATCTTTATTCAACTTTTCAATTTTCGATTAGCAAATATAAACCTCACTCAATACTTTAATAAATTAACGCCAGAAAATCTTTGAAGCAATTTAAAAATATTTTTGAAATTTTATAGATTATTATAATTTTAAAAAATTAAAACAATTCTTTTAAAATTTCGTTATTAATCGAAAATGTTATTTTTCTCCATACTATAATCTACTTAATATATATTATTTATGAAAGCAATTAAAAGCTTATCAATGAAATAATGACAGAGTTTTATTGCATTTTTTATTTTACTATTGGAAGTAGATTTTCGAAAATAAAGGCAAAATATTTGAAAAAATAATAGATGAGTTACATTCCTCATTTAGCCCTGCGTTTAACTAATAAAAACAATTTTCCCAACAAAATTTAACTTCTTAAAATTTCATGAATTTACGTGGAGTTTTTTGGGAGAGTAACAGATGAAAAAAGTTACCATGATTTTTTTTTAAATAATAATTTCAAAACTAATTTTTTTCATTTGTGAATAAGTCCTGAAAATTTTAATAAAATCCGAGAGTTATTTGATTTCTGCAAGAATTTCCAAATAAATGTATTTTTCACTGGAAAATATTATGCAATATTATCAATTGTAAACGCTCTTAACGATTTGGTTACCTGCAAACGAAAATCAAAACATGATTTGTACCAACATTTCGAACGTGTTAAAAAGGATATTTTTTTCAAATAATTAGAAATACTTTGATTTTTCCTCTTAATAATAAGATAAACAATTTTATGGAGAAACTTCCTTTTTATCAAGTTTGTTTTTTTCTTTCTTCATGCTTTGCTGTTTTTTTTTTCAGCGATTTAATGAAAGTACCTAAAACATAAGTGCTCAATATCAGAGATAGAGCGTATGTTATATGATTAAAAGAGTGAACATTGCAGTCAACACTCGAGGGCGACAAACTGTTTCATGCTAAGCGCAATCATCAGGCCACATGTGTTGAGCTTTTTCTCGGCTATTTATATATACGTGTCTATATATAAATACCCGAGGAAAAACTTAACACATGTGGCCTAATGATTGCGCTTAGCATGAAACAGTTTGTCACCCCGAATGTTGACTTCAATATATATATATATATATATATACTGAAAAATGTTTTGTCAGACTCAATTTTGAAATCAGGTCAGAATCCCTTCGCGTATGTTTGTGTGTGTGTGTATGTGTGAAAGAGAGAGAGAGAGAGAGAGAGAGAGAGAGAGAGAGAGAGAGAGAGAGTGTGTGTGTGTGTGTGTGTGTGTGTAGGGCTTCACCTTCACCGTCATTTTAGCTGATCTTTTCCATTTTTAGACAAACAAATGTAACCAAAAAAAAAAAAAATCTCCGAACATATCGGTCAGCTCTTGACCGCCTGGTCAAGAAGGAAATGACCAGATCAACTTGCAAATGCCCTAACCGACAATAAACGAAAATATCTGCTAACCTATTTTTTGACCAATGACGGGTAATAAGTTTAAGAATTCGCTGTACTGTATATATACTGCCAATCACTCTTCTTTTAAATAAGAAATGCTGAAGGTTTTATCAACTCTATACGAATATATAGTATTGGGCATTTTCTCTGCCCTATATATATATATATATATATATATATATATATATATATATATGCGTGTGTGTGTGTGTATATATATATACATATATATATATATATATATATATATGCGTGTGTGTGTGTGTATATATATATATATATATATATATATATTCTAATAACTCACATGCATGAAAAATACATACCTTGAGTTAAAAATTAATCAAAATTAAAAACATCCTTGATAATGAGTAAAAAAATAGCTAAAAACGCTTGGACATGTAGAGAATTTGGACAATTTTACTTATTTCATGTCCAGTGTGTAAAAGGATTTTTATACGTTCTCTCTCTCTCTCTCTCTCTATATATATATATATATTACCCAGCGGCGACAGACTGTTTCATGCTTAAATGGAATCTTCAGGCCTTAATTGATTGAGCATACCTGATGAAAAATACTGAAAACTTAATAAAAAAAAATTTATTGCTAAAAAGAATATCAAGATTATTGAATTATATTTTCTTAATTATTTTTAGAAGGTTCAAAATTTTGGTTAAAAGTTTTGTTCTACTTGCGTCAAAGAGTGACCATAAATTAGTATCGGGAATTTGAGCATTTATTTATTTATTTATTTTTGTGGTGAAAAACATTTTGAAATTCTTAAAAAAATAGATGATTATCGGATAAGCCTTTCTTTTAACTGCTTTTAAGAATATAGATATACATTTTTGTTTTTAATTTTAATTATAATAAATTATAAGTTTTTAAGTATTTCAAAATTCTGTATTATTATATAGAGGTTAGGTGATATTGTTATTAAGTAAAAACTATATTTTGTAACCCTACGAGTTATTATCGGAAAACAAGAGCGGTAACTAAAGTAAATTTATAATTTAATCATCAAGCGTTTTTGTAAGTTAGACTATAAAGCCAAAGTACCTAAAATTCAGTAAAATATTAAATTGTTTAAAATATTTAAATTTTACTGGGTAGTTAACAACTTATATAAAAAGGGCGCTCAAATTTAATTCCTCATGATTTTACTACAAGTAATTTTACACTTACCTAAATCCCGCAATCGTCACATTATCGATAAATACATTAGCACCTCATAAAAACAGACACACCCCAAGTTAAAAAATGGTTTTTGCTATATTTTAAACTGAATATAAGTAATATTTATTTTCAGTCAAATTAATTAAACTTTAAATCATTTAGTCTTTCTCAAATAAAGTTTCAGAAAAGTGTATTTTATTTTTAAAGATTTTCTAATAAATTGAATAATTCTCTGTTGAAAGATATTTCAATATGGCCAATTTTAATGATTTAAAAATTATTTCCAGTCAATTTAAATTTGATTTGAAATAGAGCAAAGTATTTTTTATTGGAAATATTAAATTTCATCTATTAGCTTGAAATTAAAACTAAAATTAAAACGTCAAGAAAAATTTTTATATATTTAAAATGCATTTTAAATTTTTGGTGTCACATTTTACGCTACTCATATATATATATATATAAACTTGTTGAGAAATTCTCAACTGTAAACCAACTGATCATATAAGATTTTTGTTTTAAAGGTGTTTTTTTGGGACTGGGAACTTTTCAATACCAGCCTATGAGATAAAAAATATATCAATGGGTAAACATTAATTTTAAAGACCATTACAATTAACTTAAATATTCAGTGCTTTACGGGTTTGGGCCAGACTAAGATATTTTAGTCAATATGTATAAAACTAAATAACATATGTACCTGAGAGAAAAAAGGTATGTCAGATAATTTATTTTCAAACTAATGTTGAAACGAATTTTTTCAATTATGAAACAAATAATAGAACCTTGAGTCACCGAAAACAATTTTTCGCATGAAAATTGCCTGCCTTTAGATTTTTTTAATGAACAAATCATTTTGGACAAGGGTCCGAAGCCAAAATATTCTGAAAATATTTTTCTACTGGAACGCGATTGAAGTGATTTAATTTGGCACTGAGTCAGAATGGGCTGAGGAAGAGGAAAATAAGTGGCAAATGAAACAGCCTGAAAGACAGAAAGAAAACCTTCGTCCCAGGAGAAACTAAAACAAAAATTAGTTATGAACAAAGATGCTAAAAACACAACTGACAATTAAGTATAAAGGAAATAAGTAAAGAAAATGAAGAAAAGAAAAAGATGAAAGACACAGAACAAGAATCAACAGAACAAGAATCCATGAAAGCACAGAACATTACAAGTAAATTATTGCGAAGGCAAAATGGCTTCCGAAGCCTCTGTAGCTTTGGCGGGAAAAGTCTAAGCAAAGAACAAAGCTAATCCCCTAACCGAACCCTGTCTTTCATTTCATTTTCTCCCCATTTCTTTTTCCTTTCTTTCTTCACTGTTTAGAAGTTATAATCACCGCCACCACTACCAGTGCCAAAGCCTCCACCAGCTCAGCGATAATCATGTTATACATAGGTCACATTTCCTTTTGTTCCTTGTGTGAGAAGCGAAATCCCAACTGTTGATTACACACATCAAATGAATTAATTATCCACGTCAAGTCGAGGAATTGACGCTACGAGCTGGCCGACTTGGCGAAAGAAAGAAAGAAAGAAAGAAAGAAAGAAAACCTTTATCTGAACAAAGAGAAATAAATATGGAAGCTTTTTTTTTTTTTTTTCGTAGGTTCAAGTAAAAAGCAAAAACAACAAAAACAAAATAAGAAAGGAAAGAAGTAGTAGAGAACGACAACAAGGCTAAAATAACAACAAAAATGGCGTTTCTTCTTTTTCAAGGTGGCATATGAAGAAAAAAAGAAGAAAGTGAAAAACATTATGAAAGAACCAGTGAAAGACTTGGATAACAATCTAGAGTGAAAATGCAGAGAAAGAAAAGTTTGAATTACAGATTAATCAAGAAAAAGAGAAAGAAAGAGCGGGAGAGAGTCAGAAAACATGTTGAATAGAAGAAAATTAAATGAACGGATAGAAAATAGACCTTATCTCTCCTTCTCTCTTACTCTATCTTCCTTAAATTTGATCTTTTAATCTTTTAACAGCCCGAACCTTACCAATTGTCTACTCGCGTATAGTGGACCACCCGTGATCTCAGGTAAACAAACAGAAAAGTTCATATCTATCTGTCTGTCTGTCTGTCTGTCTGCCTCTCTCTCTCTCTCTCTTTCTCTGTCTCTCTGTCTCTCTGTCTCTCTCTTTCTCTGTCTCTCTGTCTCTCTGTCTCTCTCTCTCTCTCTCTCTCTCTCTCTCTCTAGCTAGCTAGCTAGCTAATATTATATATATATATATATATATATATATATAGGTGCGTATTCAAATGCGTGCCATTTTAACTGTAGGCGGAGACATGCATTTGGGTAAGCAAAAAAAGTTTCATATTACGATGTCATACATAACTATGCAATCAGACACGCATGCATTTATAAAGTTATGCGTTCACTTGTAATTAATGACATTTAAATATTGATTTTGTTTTGAATTTGGTGCCATTAAGACATTTTTTAAATCTATATTTTAGAACCGTTTCATTAAAGCACACTCACATTTCACATAGAAACATTTTCTCGCAGATAGAATAGCATTCAGGAGATTATATATATATATATATATATATATATATATATATATATATATATATATATGGTCAAAATGTATACTGATTTTGTTGCTTATGGCATTAAGAGAGTTTAGCTAAATAACTTAATTCAAAAAGTTTACTTTTTTATTGTACTGTGAGAGGTTGTAACTTTGAAAAAAATTACCAAAGTTTAAGTATGTATATTGATGGCAACCTCGAAGATAAAAGAAAACAGTCAATATATTAAATCTACGAGGATTGGCTGAAAGTTCATATGGTGAGTATAAAAGAATGACTCTAGAGCTTTGAAATCTTGCATGTATTAATTTCAACTCGTCTTATTAATAACTACATTGTTTCTTTCCAGATAAACTGGCACCTCACCCAAAAGTAACTGGTAGCGATTTCTCTTGAAAATGAAAAAAAAACAAAAAAAAACGGCATCGTTGTTATCAACTAACTACTGCATTTTTATTTATTCCCCAAAACATACATACTGATCGGGCCAGCGATGACAGTTCATCCAGCCAGTCGCAGCACAGTGCTACAAATGAGCTACAATATAATTATTCATAATTATTTATGTAGAATTATCAATACAGTGTAGTTAAACTTGCTATGTAGAAAAAATTAAAATGAATGTAAATAAAAATGTCAAAATATGGCCAATCTGATTTTTGCATCTGAAAGTAAAATAAGTTTTTGGAAAATTAGTAACCTGGAAAGAAATTTTTCTCATTTTGCACTGGGATCTTAGAAGATGTTAACCATGAGTTCCCGAAAAAGATTAATCATGTCTTAAAGAAGCTTTTTGGAAAGATTTTCAGATTTCGAGAGAATTGAGAGTGACATTCTTGTTTCAGAATCCATTTGATTGTAACCTTTATGACATGCCAGTTGAACTAAAGTTGGAAGGAAAACTTCTTGAATTTTATCGCTGCTTACGTAAAAAGTTTACAAAGTTGGATAAATTTGTTTCTGGTACAACGTTAGTGTTTGGAATAACTTATGTCGTTGAGCAAACTTTTTAAAAAATTATGTATGTAAAGTTACTACATCGAAAAAGGTTGACCGATAAACATTTGGAAGCAATTCTCTTGGTTGGATGCAGCAATTAGAAAGCAAATATTGATTATATTTTAAAAGGTAAACGCCAGTTTCACAAATCTCACTAACCTTTTTTGCTGCTTAGTTTGTCAGATTTGGATATGCCCACACTGGTTGTGATATAACTATTTTATTACTAATGCCGCCTTCTTTAATAACTTTTTGGTAAATAAATATGATTTTGTCTTTATTTTTTTGTGTATTCAGTGTTTTGCATTGAACAAAATGGTTATCAGGCCCGCGCTCGTCACTCTTTTAATTATTTGTCCCTCTGTGTAAAATATTTGGTGACATCCGCTGGAAGTGATGCCCCATCTTTATCAACATTGCAAAATTGGATACCTGTAAAGGAAAGAAGAGTCTTGAAAATGACGCATAGTATGAACGTCCTGTCCATCTGCCAACACCGAGGAAAATATTGATCGCTTTCACCACATGGTGATGGCTACCAGGCAATTCATTATAAATCAAATATTCAATGTTGTTAGCATATCCTGTGAGAGAGTTGAGAATATTCTGCTCAATGAACTTGGCATGACGAAGGTTTCTACTCGGTGGATGCCACGTCTTCTGATACCTGGTCAAAAGTGCACCAGACTGAGCACATCAAGGAAAAATCTAATATTGTTTTAGGTAGATTCAGCTGATTTCTTTGAATATTTCTTAATCCAGGATGAGTTTTGGGTGCATCCTTTTGAGTCAGAGACAAAGAGACAACTCATTCAGTAGAAATACCCCTCTTTACTTGCTCTAAAGAAAGCTAAGGTCATTTCATCTGCAGGGAAGGTGATGCCTTCAGTTTTTTTAGGATGCAAAAAGCATTGTGCTTATTGATTATATTCAAAAGGGCCACACTCTTCAAGGAGAGTACTATTCCAACTTGCTGAGACACTTACGAAAAGCTATCAAAACCAAACAGCGAAGAGCACTGATGAAAGGCGTTTTGTTTTACCGGGATAAGGCTCGGAAGGGGTCTTGTTTAATCGAATAAGGCTCGGACACACAAGTGCGTGACGGTGGCTTTGAACAGGTTGATCACCCTCCCCAATCTCCTCATTTGGCTTCATTTGAATATCAACTGTTCCCCAACATCGAAAAACACTTGGCTGGAAACCAGTATTGTATTTCGTCATATCTTCTGTTGATGACTTTTTGAAAAACAAGATGAAAGCTTCTTTACCAATAAGATCCAAGTACTGTAACACTGATGGAAGAAGTGTGTAAACTGCAACACACCTCATCTGGTCACATTCCATGAGTGTAGAGTCAACTCATGAAATTTTCAGCCGACCCTCGTATTATGCTTTTTTATTTTAAGAATAGTAAAAATGGGATTCAAATAAAACACACACACGCGCGCACACACACATGGAATTTTAGATCATAGTTTTACAAACCAATCTGGTATTCTATCTATACAAATTAATGGTTGTTCAGGGGCTGTAAGACTGCGACTTGGAAAATCGTATAGCACACTGTGACGATATCCCCCAAAATGTTCCTGCTAACGCTGTTCTTTTCAAAAGTGATGAAGCTGCGTCAATAAGCAGAATTTTGGCTACTAGGCGGAAAATAATCCTAGACAGTTTCATGAAATATTTCTACAGAGTGAACGAGTGATTGTGTGGCGCGCAATTGCGAAATCTGTTCTATGAAGCCTTACTTTTTTGTAAATGAGACCATTCAATTACGGTAACATTTGATCGGTGATATGTGGTGATGCTGGAGATCTTTCTGAAACCAATACTCAGAGATCTGGGAGTCTGGATGTGTTGTTTTAACAGTATGGAGCTATCGCGCGCACAACGAGATCAATAGAAGCATTGAGAGAGATGCTTCCAGGACATTTGATATCCTTACGCGGTGACACTGGATGACATACTCGCTCTCTCGATATCAATTTCTGTGGTTATTTTAACTGCGGTTACTTGAAAACTGAGGTCTACAAATATTAACCAGCAACAGTAGAAGAATTAAGCAACGCCAAAATGTGGTATTGCATGGCGAACATAGACCAGAATTTGGAGAACACCTATTTTAAAACCAAACGAATAAAATGTGTAGCTTTTTATTAAAAAAACAGCTAAATCATTTTAATAGCAGATGTTATATATTATATATATTAATATGTCAGAATAAAAGTAAATTTAAAATTCTCAGCATACTCTCCACTACGTATGCATATGTTGTCGCATCAACGTAATCATCACTTTATTCCGATACACCTCTAAAGGAGAAAACACCTCACATGAACTCTTTATCCACTTCTAAATTTTATTCTTTTTGTGTTTGCTTAAAAAATCATCCACTTTTTGCCATATTATCGTGATTTTCTTTAAAAATAAAATGTTATTTTGCACTGAATAGAATGGGTAAAGGATTATGAAGCACAGTAGAAACGAAATTCCTGAATCCTATCATCTATTCAAAGTAAAATCTTTTTCTGTAAGATTAGCATTCAAAAACTCAATATTATATAATATTCTACATTCTGCTCTATTTGCAATTACTTCAGATTCTTCAGATTGTTCAATAACAAAAGATTTTGTGCATGGGTAGTTCTTAAAGACTATCACAATGGGTTTAGTAAAATAAAGAAAGGTAAGAAAAGTGTTGGATATTACCTATTATTCATTAATATTTCGAGATCAAAATTTCATCTTTAGAATGGTAGGAGAGCTTGTTTTCACGTCGACTCGTGGACCATGCCTTTCAACGAATGGTCATCCTTCGCTGCTGTCGTTAATTGTAGTGAGTGTGTGTGTGTGTATGTGTGTGTGTGTGAGCATGAATGTGTGTGTGTGTGTGTGTGTGTGTGTGTGTGTGTGTGTGTGTGTGTGTGTGTTCTTATTGTTTATATATGTGTGCGTTGACTGATAGTAGGATTTGGCATTTTCGCACCTCTGTCAGAGTGATAGTGGGCGTCGTTTTACGACTTGGTGTTATATCTATCTGCTTTCATTGGAAGCGTGTTTATTGCTACATTTTTCAATTTTCGGTATTTGTTCTCGTATATTTTGTATTTATTCATCATTTTCTATTAGAGTATGAGAATGAAAAAAAAAATCTCAGAGCAATTAAAAATCCTGCAATGAAAATGCGCTAAAATAGTCTGATCTTAAAGTTTGACTTTGTTGGACTGCTTAGCCTTACTATCAAAACAGAAGTAAATGGTTGTATTATCAATGTAGATGACACGGTAAGCACTGATGTCACCAGAAAAAGTTGTCAATGAAAATTAAACATTGCGTAGGATCATGAGTGGATCATTAGGGGACACCCGCGCTAGTACGAAAGGATCTAGATAAGTAGCCGTTAGGTTAACTTTCATTTCACGATTTGATAGGAAAGAGTGGATGTGTCCGAGAATACCATAGTTTTTCAGCTTGTAGAGAAGACCTGTATGCCAGACCCTATCAAAGGCTTTCGAGGTGTCCAACCAGCAGGTGACCTGGAGAAAAAAAGTCGTATTGCTTTTCTGAGAACAGTGCTTGTGGTGAGAGATGAAGAGCCAATTTAGCAATTATTAGGGTCTCTATGAGTTTGTCAAAAAGCGGTAGAAAGCAAAAAGGCCAATAGTTGGAAGGTTCAGACGGTTCAAAAGCGTTCTTAAAAGTGAAACAATAGATGATGACTTCTAACAGGCAGGAAAGCGGGAGACGGCGAGGTATTTATAATACAGATTAGAGAGCACAGGATCCAGTTCGCGAGTATACTTCTTAATGAATATTACAGAGATACCATCAGGTCCATATGCTTTGTTGGAATCTAGGTTAGAGGTGATAGCAGAAACCATGGAAGTGGTTATATGTATATTACTCAACAGAGATTCACTTCTAGGAGGGAAGTTAGGCTGTGATATTACAGATGAGTAAAGAGTAGAGTTTAAGGCGAATTTACGGGCAAAGCATTCACATTTATCAACAAAGGATAACGCCTGAAAGTGATTGAAGAGGGTTGGAATAGAGACCCTGCAGTGGTACAGTACCTTATTACAGAGCCGCCAGTAATCACGAGAGCAAAAGTTGTTAGAAGCTATGCGGTTCCTCATTCTTTCACAAAACAGTGGCCTTGCTTCTTCGAAGACTCGCTTAGATTTATTACGAGCAGCAACGAATAGACACCTGTTGGGACACGAGCCGTGACGCTGCTATAACTGAAAATATTGGTTCCTGTGTGCTAAAGCGCTCGAACATGTTGTTGTGAACTATGGAGAGGACTGAGGTTTCATCTGGTATTTCCGAGAAGGGATGAAAGCGTCCATGCTTGCTTTGACCCAGGAAGAAACCTCAGTGGCGCAATTTTCAATTGGGAGATTGATGATGTCAGTCCATGGGACATCACGAAGAAAATCACGGAGTCTCAGTCCGTATACTTATGGATAGGTGCTTCCTGTTTAATAGATTATTCGAACAAAATATCAATAGCTACCACAGAGTGGTCAGAGTTACCAAGAAGGAAATATTGCGAAGATCGAATTGAGGAGGTAAGAAATAAATCAATTAGAGAAATCTGTTGCTCGCTTTTGCTAGAGAAAGAGGTAGGAAAGTCCATTACTTGAATAAGGATTGAGCAATGGAAAAATTTAATGTCTGAATACTGCCAACATAAGTACCTTTAGAATGTTTCAGCCTCGTCATGGTGAGTAATAAAGTCACCGAAGACAAAGTGGTTTGTAGATAGTTGGATGGAGAGCGAGTGCCTTTTCTATACTGTCAGCGATTATGTGTAATATACTACAATTCTGTGAAGAAGGGGGACGATAAAAGAAAAAGAAATAGCTAAGAGTTTAATAATGAAAGACGATGCACATGAGAGAGTAGTCGGTGGCCTCAAGAGATAATTCTATGTCCATCAAAAGATAATCCTTCTTATAAATATCAAGGCCATGCATGTGAAAGTTTGAATTCATTGGTAGCAATGGAAGAATTTAAATTTGTCTCACAGAGGGCGAATATATCTGGCAACCATTCCAAGAAGAAATATTCTACGATGCAGAAGTTGGAATGTATACCACGAATATTAGTGAAAGAAAAGGTGGGAGGGTTTTTTTTTTGTTTTTGTTTTTTGTATACTAGTTTAGTTGTAATTATTTTTGCTGTTCTTTTTTCGTGAGATTCGTTTTGGAGAAAGCGAGAGAGCGAGAGAGAGAGCGAGAGAGAGCGAGAGAGAGCGAGAGAAACATGATAATTGTCATTATCTTTCGTCAGTGGCAATACAAACCAGCCAGAGGGTGTCTGAGATCAGATCATAGTGTAGCCTCAAGTTTGCTTACCAGAAATACATAGAGGAATACTTACCCACGTGAGATATGTCACTATAAATATCCTATATTATGCGACAGCCTCTACCAAAAAGTTAGGGCTCCTAATGACCAGTCGAAAGCAGAAAACAAGGGATAAACATCTACTCCTGTTCAATACATATGAAAGGAGTTCGGACCGGGCGAAAGGTGATTGTTATTAATTATAATAACACAGTACTACGACTGACCAGATAATTGTAATGCTGTTGATAATTTCACTCATTATAATTACATGTCATACAGTTTCTCTGTGTGGGACTGAGATAAATATTTGTAGATATTTTTGTACGTGACTTTGGGAACAAATCATATTGTCATTCCTTTTCTTTCAACTATTCTGTTCCGTCCGTGTATTACGGTATTACTACATATATAGTAATGCCCTTAATGGGGGAAATAAAATAAGGATATACTCATTTCGCGCACAGCACTACCATTAGAATATAACAGATATAAACTAGAACATGCATAATGACATTCTGAAACATTTCGAGTAATAAAGTTCAGAATGCCAATCTTGATTACAATTAAAATCAGTGACGCTGTAAAGAATGTGTGTGTGTGTGTGTGTGTGTGTGTGTGTGTGTGTGTGTGTGTGTGTGTGTGTGTGTGTGTGTTCACAACCCAGGTAAACTAGAAGATAAAATAATTATATGTAAAGATTACGATTATAACAGTTAACAATGAAACAACATACCAAAAAACAAATTATACTTTATTACTTTAAATATTATATTTAGCGGATGCACGTATTTATGTAGACTTCTTTTTTTTTTTTAAACAGTGCTAATTTATGCCTACCGGCCTGTGCATTCAGATGTTTTAATAAATTAAAGTAAACTATGCTTAAATTGATTTGTGTTTTACAATTTTAAACGTCACTTTTATGTAGACAAAAAGGTCGCAAGTTTTCGTCTCCATGCAACTGAAGATATTCTATAATTTCTATCGTATTTCTGCTCTGATCTCACCAGCAACTACTCCGTCTTTACCCTTAAAAATCAACCACCATCTTTTGTTGTCTTTATATCACCAACGACTGATTAAAAATATTTTATCCATATCCATATAGCTCCGACCTCTCAGACGATTTTCCTAATCATCTTCAGAGACAAACACTTCAAGAAAATTCTTCCACGAAAAAAACAAAAAGCAAAAATAAAAAACGCAGCTTTCTTTTCTTTTTTCTTCCAATTTTGCTTTGATTTACCTTATAACTGCTTTCCTCTCCCCCCTCTCTTCACGCTCTCTCCTTCTCTCCCACCACACACTTTTTACAATTCATCTGTGTTGACTCAGAATCGATAGAACATGTCAACATAAACATTATTTATGCAGATATATTTTTGTACACACATTCAAAGACTATTGCGTTCGAAATCGATAAATGTGCAGGCTGATTATGGAAAAAAATTAAACATAATTCATTTCGCTTTTAATTTCTTTATTGAAAAATTGGGAAAAAAATAATTCTGTGTTTACACAAGAACGTGAGAGCAATAGACACACTAATGAAGATACATATGAAAATCATATATCACCAAAAATAAATAAAAAAACAAATATTGAAGAATTTTTCCTGCAATAATGAACTTTTTAAAAACTGTAAACTTGCTTTTCCTATACATAAGTATACATAAATGTATATATAGATATATATATATATGTGTGTGTGTGTGTGTGTGTGTGTGTGTGTGCGTGCGTGTGTGTGTGTGTGTGTGTGTATGTATACTTACTTTGCATCTAGATTTTATATATATATATATTAGATCTAGATGCAAATATTCTCAATGTAGGAATAACTGCGTGAAAATATTGATAAAGAAAACATTTCTGGCAAAAAATCACTTCTCCAAATTAAAAAATAAAACTCTTCAAAATTTGTTAAATAATCCTAAGAGATGTTTTTTTACTTTTTAAAAAATAAAATATTCCGTCTTCTAACATTAGAAATTGATGAAATAGAATTTATTTAAATCACAATGCAAGTAATTTATTTTGAGTCGAGCTTTTTTTATAAGTGACCAATTAATTTTTTTCTTTATTTATTTTTAATTACTGAAATAGAATCAAATTTCTTTTTATTTGCGATTATTTGAAATTCATTAACTTTCATTTATCTTAATTAAACTTAATTTTGGGATCTCACTTTACTTTAATTACGATATTATTTAGATTAAATAAGATAAAGTCTGTAATCTTCCATTCAGGTAGTCTATTATTAATTGTTTCTTTTGGCAACCAATAATATTTTCAGTTCATGACTGCAGGTTCAATTGAGAGCGACTGACAAAAGTGGGAAGTAAGTATATTCAATGTGCACCTACTTTAAAACGTTTTCAAAAGATAGAGCAGCCATTTTAGAGGTACTATTGCCTTCATAGGCGATTTAGAATAAGTAAATTCACTCTACAATCATTCCCTAACTTATTCCTCAGTCTATCATCAGAGTGTTTCAAAGATAAAGTCATTGTTTTAGAGAATATGTAATGGTAACTCAGCGGAGCTTGTAAGTGAAAGCCCCCACACACAAGCGCGCAAATGCACTCACACACACGCACCCACACTCACATAGATAGATAGATAGATAGATAGATAGATAGATAGATAGATAGATGCAGTATAGACAGAGGAAGCAACAATATCTGGTGACTGTCGGTTTCACGCCTAAAATGAACTTCAAACGTCAATGATATGACATAATGTGATAAAATATATAAAATATGACGGACTTCAACAATAAAACTGTTACCTGAAAAAGTACATTCTTAGAAGAAACCGCATCACAATAGGTTTTCTATCTTGGCATTCATTTACCGCTATATATATATATATATATATATATATATATATATATATATATATATATATATATAGGTAAATGAATGTCACGATGCAAAACCTATTGTTGTATATATATATATATATATATATATATATATATATATATATATATACAACAATAGGTTTTATATATATATATGAGATTATAACTATACTCGTGTCGAAAAACCTTCCACGAATCTACGAAGAAGGGAAAAAACCGTTTTAAAACAAGAAAGAGCTAAGTACATGAACATCAGTCAAAAGGGTTCGTAGCCCAAAGAAAAAACCCCGATATGAGTAATCAACTAACAAAAAGCGTTCAATACTTAGGTAGAGCGAAATAAGTAAAAAATACCTAGTGAGCCAGACAGACCTAACTAGGTTTCACCTAAACGGATCGTCAGGGAAAGCCAGATTTCACACACACACACACACACACACACACACACATATATATATATATATATATATATATGCACACTCTCATATATATATATATATATATATATATATATATATACTAAATTTCCTAGATCCCCTGGTTCGTATCAACATAAAAATGTAGTGCGATGAAGTTCTGAAAAACATAACGCGTCGCAAGTAAACTTTTTCACTTTCTTTTACAATATCGCCGCATATCTGTTTCGCAGTATCACAGCTCATCAGTACGGTTAGACTCTGATTGCTTTTTTTTTTAACCCAGGATTGAAACCCGACCGAATTGGCGTCAGTCGGCGATTCTACCTCTGGGCTATGGGCGTTCCGTGGAAGAATGCGGACTTTCATATATATATATCTATATATATATAGAGAGAGAGAGAGTGAGAGAGAGAGAGAGAGACAGACAGACAGACAGAGAGGCAGTCATTATTTCACCATGTTATATTTAGCAAATTTCAAATTTTTATCTATCTATCTATCTATCTATCTATCTATCTATCTATCTATCTATCTATCTATCTATGTTTATATACATGCATGCACATACACACATATAGGCTGATAAGTACAAAGAGTTTCTCTTTAACAGAGTAGATTCATGCCTAGTTTGAAGTTTTGCGATGATATTGTGTTAGTGTTTTCACTCGTCACGATTAAGAACATAACGTTGTCCTCACGAAACTTCGAAGTCGGCATAAATCTTCTCTGCTAGAGAGACAAACACTTTCTACTTATCAACGCATTATCTACACCAGGATATCGAGTACTATACGATAAAAATCTTACTTGCCAAAGTACATTTTATTAGTTAAACATTGAAAAAAGAATAACATTGGCACTAAATATTATCATAATTAAACAATATCTCTCTCTCTCTCTCTCTCTCTCTCTATATATATATATATATATATATATATATATATATACTTTCTGTTTTCTTTTAAGAAAAACTTTAAACACCGGTCATATTTCCGTAATAAATTTATTTCAGTCAATAATTGTTGTTGCCAACAATCACCGACTTCATCAGACGGAAGGCCCTATTCGACTTGTTTCATGTCGTATTACTACGGAATGAAAGTTCAGTCAAGGCCAGGCGGAGGGGGAGGCAACATAGGATAGCCCACTATAATAAGTATTTCCGTTTCCATTTGTCGGGATATAGTGGGAGGAGAAGTTTAATACAAACAAAACAACACGTGACTAATGTCACCAGCAAATTTATACATCAATTCATAATTCAAATTTCTAAGCCAAAATTTTATTTTTATTTTTATTTTCCTAGCTCTGTGATAAGTTAAATTAGATTAAGTTAAGGCTATTATTTCTTTTCTTTACTCAATTGTTGATAAGATAATTCCATTCTATTTGTTGCAAGACTAGATTATATCCATGTTATATCTAAATTCCTTGAACTTCCATTCCGATAGGTGTCGTTGGTTACCAGCAGTCCTGTCTTATTTCCTACTACCACTCCTGCTAACTTTCCTGTTTTATTAATATTTATTTACTCCCCCGTTCTTCCCATCTTATCCCACTAGTATGCTAATTTTCGCACCTCCTTTTATCTGTCTTCACTAGAGACCATTTTTCAGACTTGGTGTCTACTTCTATCCACTCCCTTCCACTTTCGATTTTCTTTCCTTCGCCCATTTAGGTAGTTTCAACCTCTCCTTCTAAACCTACATATTCTCAATCTTTCTTTATTTAATTTTTCTTATTTGGTTTCCGTATATCCATTCCTATTGATTAGATAGAGGGTCATTCCTCAGTTCGTTGTTTCAATCAGCTTCGTTGGTTCCGTCAGTTATCTGTGCTATCCGTTTCTTATTACTGTTTCAGTATCCAACTATGTTATGTTATTGAGGCTTCCCCTTCTTTGTATGCACTAAATCCATCTGGTTCAAGTAAACCGGATCAATTAACTTAGGTTTTATCCTCCCTTACGTTAGATCCTACTAAATTCTCAGGTTGTCCCATTTGTGTTAGTTCGCAGTTAAACTTGTTTGACGATATTGTTTAAATTCAGTACCCATCCTAGTGATATTTCACCTACTAATCTCGCTAGTAATTCGTCCCCCATATTACAAGGATGCCTCTTTGCCACTAATGATAATAATCATAATAATAATAATATTATTTTTCCTACTAATGATAATAATCTTCATAATAATATTAATATTAATCTTCATAATAATATTATTATTAATATTAATATTAATTTTCATAATAATATTAATAACAATCTTCATAATAATAATACTAATAACAGCATCAGTCCCCGTTTTCCACTTATGGCAATAACCTAATTCTGGTGACACTCATGTTAGAGCCTTTCTATGATCTTTCCTTTCTTACTTCTTTTTTATCACCATTACCTCTCCATGATAGTAGTAGGCTAAAATTTTGTGTTCTTTCCCAGTTTAGATATTGTCTCGGTTTCCCTTATTGTAACTCCAATGGCTGAATTGAGTAGTTCCAGCTATCTTATCTTATCTTACTTCACATCTAAAGGTAATTTTATTAGTTTTGCAATTTATACTATCTGGGCGTCAATCCTAGTCCATCCAATTTTTGCTAAATTGATATTAATAAGTCAATCCTTGCCATCTAATAGATCCTAATTTAAATTTAAATAAAATTTATAACCCTACAAGTGAATCATCAAAATTTAAGAGAAATACGTGTATTAAGAATATAGGCTAGAAAGTAAATTAAATTTTATATAATATAAATTTATAAAATATAAGCTAATGTTAATATATTAAAATATTATTAGAAGATAATTTATAAGGTAACTCTAAATTTAATTTACGAAATATTACATAAAATATATTTCTCTAAAAAATATATTTCTATAAAATTAAATTAAATTAAATTAACTTAATTAAATTTAAGATTAATTCAATTAAATTTTTTTGGAAAGTTTTTTCCTTTAGATATAACTTTCTAAATTTTAAAGTAATTTATAATCGACAATTATAATACCATATTAATGAATAACATTAATAGAATTAAAATTTAGATAATGAAGAATCCAAATTTAAATCAATAAAATAAAACAAAATAAAACTAAATAAAATAAAATAAAATAAAATAAATTCACCCACATAATTTAAGTAATATAAATTAAATCAAATAAAATCAAATAAAATCAAATAAAATAAAATCAAATAAAATCAGATAAAATCAAATAAAATCAAATAAAATAAAATAAAATAAAATAAATAAAATAAATTAAAATAGAAATACAAATAAAATTAAAATAAAATTAAAATAAATCCAATCAAAATTCACTCCCGTCCTAGGGTCTAGGTACCAATTTTGGCCCTTGCATGACCTCATAACAGTTATAATGTTTCTAATTTTAGTCCGGGTGCCCTTCTGACTTTCCGGAGTCCTGATGGGCAATTTAGGGGGTTTGTATTTCCCTGGTGTTTCTGTGGTCATGTGGTAGTAAGTCCATTTTTTCTTTTTTCGTATTATGGTAGTTTGTACCGGTTTCTGTGCCTGCACTTGTATATTAATTCGCATCTCTGGTTCAAGAGTTGACCTTTGTCTGCGTGTCCTATTATTTGGATCTTCTCCTCTAGGCATAAGTTGCATCTATTTCTGAAACTAGGTGTAGCGAATGCTCTCTTGATAATTTCCCATCTTATTTGTGGGGTCATTCCTTTCTCCTTCAGTGCCCAAAATCGTTTCGATAAGGCGGTTTGGTTTCTTAGGGAAGGGTTGCTGAAGGAATGCCTGTGGCAATATAGGCGTTGCTTCCATTTTCCGGCTGATATACCTATATATATTTTTTCCTCTTTTTTATTCTCTTCAGGGAATATCGTTGCTTTATATACTACATTTCCTATGTTACATTTCCCGTTTACTGGGCATCTTTCTTTTATTCTACAGTTGCATGGGGTTGTCGGAGGTAGTTTGTTTTCGTTAAGTTTCCTTAATGTTTTTTCGTTATGTGACTTAATTATTTTTCCTACATTATTTGTACAGGAGTAACTTAGTTTTACAGTCATCCTGTTGAAAATCTTACTTAGTGGGTTGCTGGGTATAAAGTGTTTATCTAATAATTTTATGAAGTGTTTTCCTAGGTTTATTTTTAGGAGCTTGCAAAAGGGGGGGTTGAACCAGATTATTCTTCTTTTTCTAGGTTTGTTTCTATTATACTTTTTCCCTTTGTTTCCGTTCGAGTTATTTGTTTTTGGGTTATTTCCTTCTATGTCTCTATCTGCCTCATTATTATTGTTGTTTACATTTCTCATATTACTATTGTTGGTTGTTACTTTTTCCACTTTTCTAATTCTGTCTGCTATGCTTTTCTCGTTTGTTATATTCCTATTCTTATACTCAAGTTTATGTTTGAAGCCGCTTCTTTCTAGTGCTTCATTGTAAATCTTACAATTTTCTTTGAATATTTTTTCATTGGAAGATAATTTGCTAATTCTAGTGTTAACAGCCTTCGGGATTTGATTAACTATCGACTTTGGGTGGTTTGAACTTACGTTAATGTATGTGGGTGCTTGATTATTCTTGTTGAAAGGTTTATGGGTGTTGTTCGTTAGGTTAAGTGTTACATCTAGATAGTTCACTATTTTTAAGTTCGCAGAGATATCTATCTTTAATCCTAGGGAGTTCATTGCTTTGATTATTAATTTCTGTATCTTAGATGCCAGTGGGCCATTGCTATTAGGTATTGTAATCAGCCCATCATCCCGATATAATCCTATCTGCGTTGGTTTAATTATCTTAACTAGTGAGTTAATTATGTAGATCCCTATTAAGTCTGCTATTTGTGCTGAATCATAACCTCCCATCGGGACGTCAAAGTTATCTACCCCACTTTTTATCCAAGTTGTGTCTTTATCCTTTAGTATGGATTTTCTACACGCTATAATGATGTCTATCTGTTCCTGTGTTATTTCGATATGTTCTTTTGCGAATCTTATACTCTCCATCAAAAGGCTCCTGTTGATGGAGGGATAGAACTCGATGATGTCGAACTGGATGAAAGTGGCCTTATTCTTATCCTTAATATCTCTGAACCATTCGATTGTGTTAGTGGAGTTCTCCCAGAGGTTGTATTGGAATTTCCTTTGTAGTTGGATGGTGATGTTTCTTACTATATTTCCAGATATGATTCCGAGTTCCGTTTTTGATGGGTTTATTAGTCTAGTTTGCAGATTATTGGGGAAGTTGGCCTTGTGGTCTTTTAGGAGGATGTATGCATTTTTTATTGTTATTTTTCCTATCCTGTCCTTAATATTATATTTTTCCGCGAATTTCGCTGTGTCTGCGTTGATTTGTTGAATTGTGTTTTGTTTATCATGTTTGTAGTTGTTTCCAATTTTCTTTGTGAGGAGTTCCTGGTAGTTTTCGGGGTTAAGCAAGTAGAAGTTTTCCGATTTATCTGCCTTCACCCATATTTTCTTAGAGTTTCTAATCTTTTTAATATCTTTACTTAGCCTCTCTTGGAAGGGATTATTGTCTTTTTTGAATTTAATTTTCTTAATTAGGTCTAGTAATTCTGCCTCAAATGGGTCTAACCATCTGTTGCTGGGAGGGGTTTTCTGTGTTCTAATGTTTCGGGTTACTGTCCTCTTTTCCTCATTTTCATTCCTGTTAGTATGTGCGAGGAAGAAGTAGGATTTCCATCTTAATCTTTTTATAAATTCTATTATTTTTTCTGTGAGAGCTAGGGTGAACGTGTGTAAGGGGGGGGTACGGAATATTCTTCAGTGAGTACTTCAGTGTTGTCCTATTCATCTCCGCCATGGTAGTCCGGTCTTGTTGAATTTCC
This sequence comes from Ascarosepion bandense, assembly GCA_037127315.1. Taxonomy (NCBI): domain Eukaryota; kingdom Metazoa; phylum Mollusca; class Cephalopoda; order Sepiida; family Sepiidae; genus Ascarosepion; species Ascarosepion bandense. The sequence goes on along the minus strand of JBBBDQ010001059.1, from coordinate 965,886 downwards.
AAGAAGTAATCCTGAGAGAGCTCAACTTTTTTCCAAAGGAGCAGGCTGTTTTCCTTTCAGTGTTTGTGTGGTAGGAATTCCTTCCTTCTGGCTTTCCACTTTATCCGATATTGGGTGTCGGATTTTTTAGTGTATGTCACCAGTCGAGAGCTCAATGTAATGATCTTAGTTGATTAAATTACAGAGCAATATTTTCTGTTTTCTTTTAAGAAAAACTTTAAACACCGGTCATATTTCCGTAATAAATTTATTTCAGTCAATAATTGTTGTTGCCAACAATCACCGACTTCATCAGACGGAAGGCCCTATTCGACTTGTTTCATGTCGTATTACTACGGAATGAAAGTTCAGTCAAGGCCAGGCGGAGGGGGAGGCAACATAGGATAGCCCACTATAATAAGTATTTCCGTTTCCATTTGTCGGGATATAGTGGGAGGAGAAGTTTAATACAAACAAAACAACACGTGACTAATGTCACCAGCAAATTTATACATCAATTCATAATTCAAATTTCTAAGCCAAAATTTTATTTTTATTTTTATTTTCCTAGCTCTGTGATAAGTTAAATTAGATTAAGTTAAGGCTATTATTTCTTTTCTTTACTCAATTGTTGATAAGATAATTCCATTCTATTTGTTGCAAGACTAGATTATATCCATGTTATATCTAAATTCCTTGAACTTCCATTCCGATAGGTGTCGTTGGTTACCAGCAGTCCTGTCTTATTTCCTACTACCACTCCTGCTAACTTTCCTGTTTTATTAATATTTATTTACTCCCCCGTTCTTCCCATCTTATCCCACTAGTATGCTAATTTTCGCACCTCCTTTTATCTGTCTTCACTAGAGACCATTTTTCAGACTTGGTGTCTACTTCTATCCACTCCCTTCCACTTTCGATTTTCTTTCCTTCGCCCATTTAGGTAGTTTCAACCTCTCCTTCTAAACCTACATATTCTCAATCTTTCTTTATTTAATTTTTCTTATTTGGTTTCCGTATATCCATTCCTATTGATTAGATAGAGGGTCATTCCTCAGTTCGTTGTTTCAATCAGCTTCGTTGGTTCCGTCAGTTATCTGTGCTATCCGTTTCTTATTACTGTTTCAGTATCCAACTATGTTATGTTATTGAGGCTTCCCCTTCTTTGTATGCACTAAATCCATCTGGTTCAAGTAAACCGGATCAATTAACTTAGGTTTTATCCTCCCTTACGTTAGATCCTACTAAATTCTCAGGTTGTCCCATTTGTGTTAGTTCGCAGTTAAACTTGTTTGACGATATTGTTTAAATTCAGTACCCATCCTAGTGATATTTCACCTACTAATCTCGCTAGTAATTCGTCCCCCATATTACAAGGATGCCTCTTTGCCACTAATGATAATAATCATAATAATAATAATATTATTTTTCCTACTAATGATAATAATCTTCATAATAATATTAATATTAATCTTCATAATAATATTATTATTAATATTAATATTAATTTTCATAATAATATTAATAACAATCTTCATAATAATAATACTAATAACAGCATCAGTCCCCGTTTTCCACTTATGGCAATAACCTAATTCTGGTGACACTCATGTTAGAGCCTTTCTATGATCTTTCCTTTCTTACTTCTTTTTTATCACCATTACCTCTCCATGATAGTAGTAGGCTAAAATTTTGTGTTCTTTCCCAGTTTAGATATTGTCTCGGTTTCCCTTATTGTAACTCCAATGGCTGAATTGAGTAGTTCCAGCTATCTTATCTTATCTTACTTCACATCTAAAGGTAATTTTATTAGTTTTGCAATTTATACTATCTGGGCGTCAATCCTAGTCCATCCAATTTTTGCTAAATTGATATTAATAAGTCAATCCTTGCCATCTAATAGATCCTAATTTAAATTTAAATAAAATTTATAACCCTACAAGTGAATCATCAAAATTTAAGAGAAATACGTGTATTAAGAATATAGGCTAGAAAGTAAATTAAATTTTATATAATATAAATTTATAAAATATAAGCTAATGTTAATATATTAAAATATTATTAGAAGATAATTTATAAGGTAACTCTAAATTTAATTTACGAAATATTACATAAAATATATTTCTCTAAAAAATATATTTCTATAAAATTAAATTAAATTAAATTAACTTAATTAAATTTAAGATTAATTCAATTAAATTTTTTTGGAAAGTTTTTTCCTTTAGATATATTAATCTGATAAAAAAACAAATATATATGTCGGATTTGCCACAACTAAATTGACGAGAGTCTTACATTACACATGTCTGACTGTTCGTTTATTTCTGAACATCTATAACATATTCCTGTCTATATTTACAATATAAAAAAAAATAATGATCGATAGCAGAAATATCCTACACCAAGAAAACAACAAAAGCAAACTACAGATCCTCGAAGAAATATTCATTAAAAGAAACTTAAGCCTTCAATTAATTGAATCAGCTATGAATACTGTAGTACTATTCTAAAATGTTTGTAAAAAGAACAGTTTTTTCATACTTTAACACGTACATGACCATGACATTGCAACATTTAAAAAATTCCATTTTGGATAATTTTTACGTTCTAATGAACGCTAAGCAATTTGTCAACCGTTATGCTTGAAGCAAAAAGAAAATTCACAGTAATTTTTAGTCACACAGTTTTGAGGTTATTTTTTGTTACCACAACTCACACCCCTAAAGATGATCTCGGAAGGAGGTTGAAAGTAGTTGGGAACATCGAGAAATGAATAATAAAATCATCTGTCAACGTTACAGCTAATTTCTTGCATCTTTCAATTATAATACGTGAAAGATTATCCGTGAGTACGAACGGATTTTATTAAAGATAAACAGACACAATATTCGCAAGTCAGATTAAATGTATTTAATCTGACTTGTTTTTAAAAATTGCTGTCTAAATACACAAATCATATATATAATGAGAACACGGAAGTCAACAGTCAGAGGCGACAAACTGTTTCATGCTAGGTGCAGTCATCAGGCCACATATTTTGGGTTTTCCTCGGCTATTTATATATACGGGTCATTATTTTGGTTGGAGTAGCTTATTTATTTGGATAAATTTATTTTACTTGATTTTATTTTTGTATTTATATTTATTTATTCTTTTCGGTTTTCGATGTTTAATTTATTTTTATTTGGATTTGTTATTCATTTATTTATTTTTATTTTTAGTTAATTTTATTTTTATTTTATCTATTCTAATGGTTGTTATGGTGTCATTGGTTTGTTAATTTGTTTATTATTTGCGTGGATTAAATTATTTGTTCTTTATTATTATTCATTTATTCTTTTCGGTTTTCGAATTTCAAGTAGCGTAGTAAAAATCCGTTTTCATGTTTGCATTTTGAGATGAGTTCAGATCGTTTATTTAGTAGTTTGTTTTGGTCTGGGAAGGTAATAATAACTATTTCTTCCTCCAAACAAAATCTGCAGGTTTTGGATTGGTTGTTGGAGGCTGATTTTCTTTTCTGTATTTTCCATGATATTTTTGGTGTGATTTGCGTTTTGTTTATATATATATAATAATAAAAACATAGTTTTAAGGTATGCTATATTCGTGGGTAAAAGTGTTAAATATTAGTGCCTATATAAATATAAAATTGGATACTGATGCCAACACGTTGAGCGGCGACAGTCTGTTTCATTATCATTATTGATTTCTTGCTCAGATTTTGGGATAAAAGTGGATTATTAGCGTTGGTTGGATCCAGCGACTCCACCCTAAAATTAGTGTGTTCACTACCTGCCTACGGAAGAGGTGAACAAAAACTTTGAAATTTGAGTTAAATGAGAGATACCTGACACTGATATATCTGGAAAAGGCCTGGAATGTGGTACTAGAACAATCTACACCGGTGAACGAAATTAAGAATTCAGTTCGAAATTCCAAGCACCTTTTTCTTATATATATATATATATATATATATATATATATATATAATCATTACACCCCCCCAATCAAGGCATAAAAAGAGTGACAGCAGAATCAATTTTCATGTACTTACCCCTTCTGATGCCATGCTTGGGTCTTCTCACCTGATGAAGATCGGATCGTACAATGATGGAAACGTCGTTAATATGGCAACATATATAAGGACAACAAATATAATAAGGACAACAAATATAAGGACAATAGTCCGTTTCATACTTGAACGCAATCTTCAGATGGTCTGAAGATTGCGTTCACATATGTGTGTGCATGCTAACAATAAAGCTTTATGGGATGCTGTATTTATACACCGGACATATATATATATATATATATATATATATATATATATATATATATATATATATATATATATATATTAATGCATGTTTCATTAAATAATATATACATGTTTTGTATATTTATTTTATGTAAATTTTTTTCATATTCTCTGATAAGCTTAAAAGCATTATCATTAAATGAGGAAAGAAAATTACAATATTGATACATAATTTTTAATAATTCAATCTGTGCTTTCTGCTAACATAAGCCATTTTCAAAACCATTCATCTACCTACGATATGTTGATGATATTCTTATGTTAGTCAAAAATTCAGATGAAATAGTTCAACTTCAAAAACCTTTCTAAAATAATTCTGACCTTAAATTCACGTATGAACTCAATACTAATAACAAAATCCCTTTTCTTGACATATTGATAAACACAAATATTATCAAATTTACTATTTCGCCATACAAAAAACCTAACAGCATAAATTCATATACAAAACTACAAAAGTGAATGTCCATTTTACTACAAAATAGCAATTATAAAAAATCTAATACATCGTGCAAAAACTAATTCATCATCAAAACAGATTTTTTACATTGAACTAAAGAATATAAAACAATCACTTATTAATAATAGCTTTCCAAACTATATAGTTGATGAACAAATACTATGCTTTCTTAGAAGTCTCAATACTAAGCAAATAGAACATAATACTACTACAACTAATCACAAACATATTAATCTCCTATATCGTAATCAAATGCATTCAAATTATAAACAAGATGAAAATATAATAAAAAAATTAGTATATACTAATATATCTACAACAGATCCTAGCAAAAACATTAAGTTAATCATATACTATTCTAAATCTAGTATATCCGATTCAATTATTCGCAATGATTCTTCTTCCCCGACCCCACCCCGTTTAGCGATTTGCAAAAAAAAACAAAAAAAAAACAACATAGTTTACAAATACAAGTGCCCTTTGGGAGATTGTAGCTCCAACGGATTGAATAATATTTATGTTGGTCACACCACAAACTCGCTTTCACGACGCTTGACACTACATTTGAACGATAATTTAACATTTAAAACAACATGCCTGGTCACATACAACATGCCTGGCCACATACACAATTGAGGAAAACCCTAGTTGAAAACACAACTATACTTAAACATGAAAACAATAAACAAAAACTAAAAGTTCTCGAAGATATATACGTAAAACAGTTGAAACCTAACCTGAACAAAATAAACTATAAAATCTTAAGAAATATCCTCAAATGCCTATAATTAATAACAGAAGCCATTGGTTTATTCGAATGACTTAATATTTCTTGTTTTCATTCTCGCTTGGTCATGTGTGGCGTCATGAGCTGTGATGCGACATTTCCTATCAGCGTCTTAAATACACGAGTTTGTTGTTGCCTGAAAATCTTCCATGCAAACAAAAACAGTTTGTCATTATGGTTTGTCCGTGAGAAAATATATAATGTAATTGACATCTTTGAAAATGGCTTATGTTAGCCGAAAGCTCAGATTGGATTATTAAAAATTATGTATCAATATTGTAATTTTCTTTCTTCATTTAATGATAATTCTATTAAGCTTATCAGCGAATATAAAAAAAAATTACATAAAATAAATAGACAAAACTTGTCTATATTATTTAATGAAACATACATTAATGAAAAAATGCTGCCTAAATATACATACACGGCGAAACAGATCGGTGTGCGGATATATATATATATATATATATATATATATATATATATATATATATATCGCAGCTCATCAGTACGGTTAAACATCTGATTGCTTCTAGCCAGGATTGAAACCCGACCGAACTGAAATCAATCGGCGATTCTACCTCTGAGCTATGGGCGATCGGTAGATGATTGCGGACTTTAGCGTGTTCTAATCATCACCGTTTCACTGTATGCAAATTGTGACGTTTCAGACAAGGATTCAGTGGTGACGATCAGTTATGGCAAGGAATTTAGATATAATATGGATATCGTCTAGTCTTGCAACAAATAGAATGGAATTTATCTTATCAACAATTGAGTAAAGGAATAATGGCCTTAACTTAATCTAATTAAACTTAGGTTAGGCCTAACTTATCACAGATTTAATAAAATAAATTTTGGCTTAGGAATTTGAATTATGATTTGATGTATAAATTTGCTGGTGACATTAGTCACGTGTTGTTTTTGTTTGTATTAAACTTCTCCTCCCCCTATATCCCGGTAAATGGAAACGGAAACGGAAATACTTATGATAGTGGGCATCCCATGTTGCCTCCCCCTCCGCCTGGCCTTGACTGAACTTTCATTTCGTAGTAATACGACATGAAACAAGTCGGATAGGACTTACCGTCTGATGAAGTCGGTGATTGTTGGCAACAACAATTATTGACTGAAATAAATTTATTACGGAAATATGACCGGTGTTTAAAGTTTTTCAAAAAAGAAAATAGAGTATATATATATATATATATATATATATATATATATATATATATATATATATATATATATGGTACGTAAGGTATTTGAGGACACGTGATCATGCGCCTGTGGCTATGTGATAATCAATTATTGTGCTTTTATCTTTTCAGAGTAACAATAGCGAACAATCAGATAACAGAGATGAAAAGACACGCTGTAATTGTTGCGATACATGCAAAGCATAGCGATGTTGAGATTGCACTTTTTGGAAGTCGTTTGTACACAAGTTTGTAAGGAGTTTGAAGCCTCCTGTGTGGATAGGTAGCGAAGCGCAGAATGCGTTCAGTGTTCGAACATTATCAAATCGCTATAATTCATACAGAGGCTGCAGAACATTCTCGATGCGAATATTGGAGCGTTTATGACGGTCATGTCACAATCTGCAATGTCGTACATAAGGCATTCGGTACAAGTCATGCGGGCTGAGGAAAAGGCAGTTCATGTCGGTACAGATACAAGCAAAGTGGTTGTTCTGAGCAAAACAATTACTGAACAAGTTGAAACTGATATTTTTTTCCAGACAAAATAAGTTTAACCATGATCACAAAATGAACCGTAGAAATGATAGGTGCTTATGTGCGATTTGTTCTGGTATTGATAAACAAGCACATCAAATATCCCACGTCTGTGATTGTATCAGGTGTGATGAGTAGTGAAAGTCACGTAATGCCACACATCTTATTTCAACGGAATTTTCAGTTTAATGCTGCTGGCTACACTGAAGTGCTGGAAAGAGTTGTGAAGACCTCGATATATGCGATGAAAGGTCGTTGGCGTTTCAGCAGGACTATGCACCTGTTCATAAAGCTGTGGTGACTTAAAGTTGGATGGCGGCCAATCTACACGATCATATTGCAGCAAGCATATGGCCACCTAACTCACCAGACCTAACTACCTTTTGACTATTACATGTGCGGCGTTGTTAAACGGGAGACTAATCAATGTTCCCGCAATACAACTGATTCTCTGAAAGTCGCCATTACCCGAGTAATACAGACCATATGATGCATGCATATTAACGATTCCGGTTTGGCATTGAAGATATCATTGCTACTGAAGTCTGTTACATCGAATCAACATGTAATCCGAACATTACTGAATCTGTGTACTAAATTTATATCAATAAATTTAGTTGTTTGTAAGATGTAGTTATTTTTCTTACGGTTTTTAGTGAGTCCTCGAATAACTTATGGTCCTTTATAGAATTAAATGAATGATAATTCTACACACATACACGTTCATAAAAGGATGGTAATGTTTTCCTATGAAAGCTGTGTGTGTGTGTGTGTGTGTGTTGTATTTTAAATGAGTAAAGAGTTGTACAGATCCTGTCCCACTTTTTCCACGTGCATTCCCGGAAAAAAGCAACCCGTTTAACAGATACACACACACACACACACACACACACACACACACACACACACACACACACACACATATATATATATATATATATATATAGCTAGCTTCTCTTTTCATTATATTGTTAAATATAAGACAATGAACGTCTATTATGTTCAATCATGAGCCGTTCTAAACATCGTATTTTGGCTTTAATTCCAAGTGAAAATAAAGACAAAAATTGTCCAACATTTAAATATTTTTTATGATGATGGTTCTGTTGTTAACAATTCGGTCTCTAACGTGGTGTGACGTCATCATTACAAATTTACGACCTGTGTCTGCTATTCGGTGCCTGTTATCGTAGCATGGCAATGTTTTATGTCAAAATAAGTTATCATTTTTGATGGTGGATGTCATTATGTTAACGTCCCTGTAACCACCCTGAAGATGGCTCATGTGATCCGAAAGCTTGAAAGCAGCATAATAAAAAATATCCAAATTTTGGAGAATTTTTGACTTTATTTTCACCTGAAATTAAACCTAAATTACGATGTTATATATATACGAATAGCCAAATTTTGAAGTTTCTCAAAATGTAAATCAATGATTGCATTTATTTATTTGCGCATTAAAAATATAATTGATTCAATAAAATTATCAAAAATGCTCGCTTTCGTTTTTTCTTATGACAAATTGCACTGTATATAAGTTCTCTTATATGAAATTATTGCTGAGTATTCGCTTTAGCTGAAGAACTTATCTGTTAACGATTACATTTTTGCTCCATACTCATTTTTATGTCCTGCCTTTATAAATACTAGTCACTTTTGTTACTTACCCGATTAACATCATTTCTTATGTATTTTGATCCGCTTGTTAATTTTCAGCGAGGAACATTTATAAGTGCAATGAAAAAACGCTTTTTCCTGAATTTTCGTTTTTCTAATTGGAATTATATTATTGTTTGCGACTTAAGAATAGGAAAGTTTTAAATGCTTTAAGGAAGTATATTTTAAAATTCGGTCAGTTAAACAGGTATATTACACTACATTTCGAATTTTTAAACTTGACAAATCAAAATGACAACTACGTCTTGTTTAAGAGTAACTGAAAGTAAATTGTTATCTGCATAAATGACATCGTCTGACATCGTTTTTAGTAGCTCTAAGCAAATATATACATTTACATTGTGATTTATTGATATGAATTATTCAAATCTCTTGCTTTGAGATTACTGTCAACTTCCAACATTTGAGTTTTGAGGTTTTAGTCGAGTCTGTGTAAAATCATCTTTCGTTGTCAAGCATAGTTACTTACACTTGCATTGTATTATGAGCACTTGACCATTGTAAAAAAGATACTGTAAGTTTGGACTGAAAATTATTTATACAGGAAAATCAGGCAACTTGATGTTGGTCAACTTTTGGAAAGTGTGTCGGGATATGAAATTACCAGCACCCATCGTTTACACACGCACGCACACACATACACACATAGAGACATTAATACACATATATACTTTAGCATCCACAAGTACAGATACATGCACACATGCACATATGCACACATGCACAAACGTGCATTGTAAAATCACATAGCATAACCGTGTCACTTTTTACCACTATTTATCTTTTGTTTTTAGTGCATCTCCTTCAAGAGTGGGGCTAGGTAATGACCCTAGTCTCAGAGATATCCTCATAAAGTACCTACATGATAGGACACTTTTGGCTTCTCGTCCTATATACGCATGGAAACCTTATTTAAACTTAGCTTTATGTCGCATTCCGTTCGAATGAAAGTTCAGATGAATCTCTCAGCAATCGTTGAAAGACATCTCGACTCAAAATATAATGAATCTTTTTATAACTTTTGTATAGTTTCATTTCTTTCATTTCTATATGACATCATTTTTAAGTTTTATTCAAATTAAACTAAATATTTGGTTTAACAAAACACTGCAAGGCTATCTTGACTACATTTGAAAATGTCGAAGTTGAAGTTGATTGATTGGAAGCTTTGAAAAATGTCTTTATAGTTTTTTTTAAAATAATATTAGCAACTGGTTAAATAGTCTTTTTCTTGCTTCCAAGTTTTATCAAATTTGATCGAGTTTACATCGATAAAGTTGCGCATTCAAAACGAAGAATTGGCTTCAAAATACCTTCTTAAAACAAGATTTGAATCTTGAAATCAATAAACTAAGAAATCTATGTCGCTTAATGTTTTTGGGCGGCTTAAATAGTTGCGTATATCATTTTGCTATTAAGAAAAACTTAACATGGTTGGTAATTAACATGATATGTTAACAAATGCCACCCACTTGAAAAATAAGCAAAAATGCAACCCCACCATCTTCTTTCTTGTCTCGAAATAAGCTGAATAATTTATACTCAATTTGCCTGTTCAGAATTTGATCACTACAGAATTATATGAACCAAGATTAGAATTTATATATATAAATTTAAAACTCAAAAGAATATATATATATATATATATATATATATATATAGATATTCTTTTGAGTTTTAAATTTTTTATAATTGCGGATATTGTCTTGGAAGTTTTAAGGTTAGGAGTATTTCTTTGAGAAAAGAGGATATTTGAAAAAATCATGGACACTGATTTACATTTTGGTAAGATTCGATAACGGCACTCTCAAGAAAATTCCATCTAATTTATTTTCTCTTTTAATAAGTATGCCATTTTATATACCGATGTTGTGGTTGAACTCATTTCTATTTATGACTAATGTATTTGATAAATTGTTGTGTAGCAGTTTATTTTATATATATATATATATATATATATATATATATATATATATATATATATATATATACCTGCTTCAGAGTTATTATTAATATACCAGTAAATTAAAAAAAAAATGGTTCAATTCAAATCTTTCTATTATCTAAAATATATAATATATAAATTAATCTAAAATAATATAGATAATAATAACATTCAATAATAACAACACTAACATTAAATTAATTACATCACTTTACATCCTCCATAATTTAACTTTACTCTCAGTCAGCTTAATTTATGTTTATGAGTTTTCTTAAATTTGAATATTTTGAAAAAATTACATTTTTACTTCAGTTTGTATATACTTGTGTCAAAATCAAACCTTTATATTGCCTTGATAATGTCCATCAACACGTCGGCTAAGAGAAATTTTCCTTTTATCTTTATTCATATTGTCCTTTTAGAGATATAATTTTAGTTATATCTATGTCTTTGCACACACACATACACACAAACACACACGCACCTATATATGCATACTATACAATATGAATAATGTTCATGTAGAAAGAGAGTTTAATATAGGAGAAAAGAGCGTTTATTGATCTAAATAGTTCAGACGCAGAAATCAACAGTGCATGTTGTCGGCCAATGGCTCCAGGCAAGAGCGAAACTGACAACTAAGCTAATTTGCAATCTGTGTCTTTCTCACTCTCTCCTTTTTACTTCTATTTCTTTCTATCTATCTCTCTCTCTCTCTCTCTTTCTCTCTCTGTATATATATAAATATATATATGAATCTATGAATGTAGTCTTAAGGTGTACTATATTTATAGGATAAAGTGTTCAATATCAGAGATAGAGCTTATGTTAATAAAAAAGTGAACATTGAAGGCAACAACCAGAGGCGACAGACTGTTTACAGAAAAATGTCTTCAAACATTAAAGAATAAATGTAGTCAATAAAATCGTCATTGGCTTCAACCTCGGCCGCCAGAACCAACTGGTTGTGCCAGCATTCTCCAGTTGGTGAATACTGGTATGATGCTTGCTTACAGTTTGTCTTTGGGATTACAAGGAGCTTTGATCATCTCTTGTTCAACTATGCCCTACACATAATAAACAAATGTGCTGCAATCTAGGGAGTTAGGTGGCCAGATGTTAGGGATGATGTAGTCACAGAAATTTCTGAAAGCTATGACTAGGTTCTCCTGCTTGTGTGGCATGGTGCATAGTCTTGTTGCCAGTCTTTACTACCTCCTCTAGACACTTGATGTCGGTCTCCGTGTTGAATCCTAGGCCCAGTAGGAAGATAAATGGAAGCATAGTGATCACTCCAAACACATTCGTAATCAACATTAGACTCATTCAACCTGTTCTGAATCCTCTGCACTATCCTCATATTCACACCCAAACTCTGGAGTGTCCGTATTAGAATTTACAGTGCGAATGCCAAGCAGTAAAGAATGCTATTTCCAAATTTCTGGCGGTGTGAATTGCGTTGTGGTGCTCTTTTTTCTCGCAGATGGTGTCCAACTGACCCTACTTTACTGTATAGTCGACAAAATAAAAACAAACATGCGCAAAATTAAAAAATATAATTTACACATCGCACCCTGTATATGAAAGCATTCACACGCACACCCACACACGCTCAGACACAGACACACAAGCAAACACACATATACATACATTGATATAGACACACACACGCGCATGCACAGATTCATATATATATATATATATATATATATATATATATATATAAAGAAACGTTTTCAAAGAACAACAGTTGCCACTTAACGCTCTACTTTCAAGTGGAGAAACCCTCTTGCCCGACACAGAAAAATAGCTATTTTCAGTGTCTTCCTCGCTTCATGTCAATTATATATTAATACAAAGTCTCACGCGGAAACAGCAGGCACAAGAGACACAGACAACATACAAGAACAGCACTTTTCTCTGTCTGATTTTATTTGCTGTGAATTCCGGTAAGAGTTTATTCTTTTTAAGTAGGAAACTTCACCGAGGTTTTGTTTGCCACTAGAATAGGAAATATTTTTTGTCTTGTTTGTTTACAAAAAGTACGAGTTCAGGGTTAACGTTAATGTGTTTTATTATTGAAGTTACAGCTCCCTATGTTCGACCTCATCATAACCATGTTTATTATTACTAAAAAATACAGAATAGTTTCATATTTAAATAACCCCGTATTTTTGCTTGTTAAATATTATCGATTGATCGAAATAATATACGAATATATAGGTACCTCAACAAAAAGTGATGCTTAGGGTTTAAAATTCATTAAAAAAAAGCTACAAACTCTTTTTTGAAGATGTTATTTTAGTTTTAATCCCAAACCAAATCAAAATTGATTGTACTGCTTTTTTTTGAAACCGCTATAATTTATAAAATCGTTTATACTGACAAATCTGTCAGTACCACAGCATTCTCCTTATTAAATAATCTTACAAAAATAAAATATACTTTTCTGTAATGTTGTTTGAGAAAAATTGACTGATTTAAAGTTTAATTAACCAAAATTGAAACAAATACTACTTAATTCTAGTTTAAAATATCATAGAAAACCATTTTTATCAGAGTGGTAGGTGTTTTTATGAGGTGTTGACAGATCTATCAACAACCTGATGCCTGGGAAATTCAATAAGGTAAAGAAAACTGAAATAAAATTACATTACGATTACAAAACGCCTTTTTATATTATTTTTAACTACTCAGTTATCTTAAAATGTTTGGACAATAATGTAAGGAATCTAATATTTTATTGGACTTTACATACTTTGGTTATTTAATCTTATTTACAAAAACGCTTGTTGAGGAAATGTTATAAAATTAGCAATAATATTTGCCAGTGTTATTTTCTGATAATGTCGTACATGAAACTTTGTATTAAAAAAATGACACGTTTATGCACACATAGATTCAATTTTTTTAAAATACAGAGTTTTTGAATTGTAGTGATCTTTTCTATTTATGATTAATAAATACAGTTTTAATTTACTACCAATATCACTTCATTAATACAAATTAATGCAGAATTTTAAAATTTTATAAATTATTATAATTAAAATTTTAAAAAATGGAAGCAGTTCTTATTCATCGAGTTTATTTTTTCTTAAAGCAACAGTCGCCATAATATATTTATATCCATAATATATTTTATTCATAAAGGCAATTAAAAGTTTTTCAAATTAAATAATCTTTTAGTCTTACTGCATTTTATTTCACGATTCAGAGCAAATTATCTGTAACTGGGGTTCCTATTGAATAAAAAACTGAATGATTTTAATTCTTCGAGAAATTGTCTTTACAACTAATATCCACTTTAAGAGATACAGAAAATATTTTCTCGAAATTACATAAAATTAAATAAGCTGGTGTCAACAGATGTAAGAAACAAAGTTTTTAAATGATCTTCTACAAAAAAAAAAAACGAATTTAATTAATTTTTTAATAAGTCCTGAAAATTACATTAAATTCCGACAATTAGCTGATTTGTGCAAGAATTTTCAAATCAATGTGTTTTCCCCGCGAAAAAGACGCGCAAAGTTTTCGAACAAATGTATGGTTCTGATTTGGTTTTTAACCTAAATTTCCAAGGTTCAATAAAAGATTTAAAATTTCTTTGATTCTACAAAGTATTAAAAATTTCCAAGGTTCAATAAAGGAATTTAAAAATTACGTAAAACTCTATTGATCTTTTCTCTTAATAATAGCGCAAATGTTTTGACGATCAAATTTTGTTTTTATTATTTTTGTGCATTTTCTTCATTATATATCCCTTTTTAGTTAATTTTTGAAGGTACACACACATACAAGCACAAGCACACACACACACACATATGGGCATGGGCGAAAGATCTATGACAAAGTGGAAAAAGTTTTCATGTGAACAGTTTTAGTCCTTTATGACCTCATTAGACTAAGTTTCTTTAAGTTGATACGACTACACATGATATATATATATATATATATATATATATATATATATATATATATATGAGTCAGAGTGTCTCTCGTTTGTACACATGTGTAGTCGCATGAACGTAAAGAAACTTAAAATAAGTCTAATGAAATCCTAAAGAACGAAAGACGTCACATCTTTTCTCATAAATTGTTATTGATATATAAAAAATATATACATATTTGTACATATATTAGGTACCCCCACTAATTTACTAAAATACTAGTATACCATGATGACATTTTTTTTCTTTTGAAAAACAGAAACACCACTCAGCGAAAATTTTCTTTAAATTGTAAATATATAATGTAATAAAATTAAGACATTAATTAATTATAAACGCTTTTAACTGATATTGTTAAGATATATTCTGGACACTATTGTACTAAGAAAAATTATTTTTATTTTCATATATGAATTTCTACAACAATTATTTTCACTTTTTAAAAATTTTAATTGAAATAATTTATAAAGTTTCAAATCTTTTAAATTTTTGCATTACTTTGTACATCTTATGTGATATTGTTATTAATTATAATCTATATTTACTAATCATAAATGGAAAAGCTTAATACAAATCATCAAATGCAAATATTTTAAAAATAATTTATTTGTATGTACCGATTTCTAAAGAGTCGGGCGTCCATACACAGCATTATCAGAAAATAAGAGCGGTAATTATAGTATATTTAAAGCCAAAGTATCTAAAATTCAATAAGACATTAAATTACGGAGAATATTTTCTTAATTTTTAAATATTACAGAGTATTTAAAATTATAAAAAAAGGTGCTCTCGTTATATTACTTAATTATTTTTTACAGATATATCCACCGAAGAAAAACGAATTTTCCATCTGTCCTACAACTTGTCAACATGTCAACATCTTATATAAACAGCTACCACCGTCTTAAAAAATGCATTTCTGCGATATTTTAAAATTAAAGTAATATTTCTTTCAAAACAGATTATTAAAATCTTCAATCAGCTAATGTTCCTCAAATAGAACTTTAGAAAAGTATATTTAATTTTAGAAAAAAATTAATGAAGTGAAGTACATTCTGGTGAAATATGGCTAAAATGACGCTAAAATATATTTTAAAACGAAAACACCTTCCAATCAATTTAATTTAGTTTTGTTATGCAGCAACATATTTTTGCTTATTAGCATATTTAATGTTAAATTAATCTGATTTACACAAGTATAATTTATTTATTGCATGAAATTTAGAATAAAACTATTTTTTAATCAGAGTTGAACTTTTTGACCTGTCCGCCGTATATCAAATGTGTTGTCGGATTAGAGATAAGAAATGTATGGGGATCACAAGTGATATAATTGTACATTTTTTTGGATAATGTGAAGAAACTCTGAATAACATGATCCTTTAATTTACACATAAAAATTACCATACAAAAAAAAAATCAAATATACAAAAAAAAAAAAATTAAATTCTTTCAAAAATAGGGAGACAAAACGATTTGTATTAAACTTTTTAATTTTCGATTCCTAAGTATAATCTTCGCTTAATAAGTTTTTAAACTAATCCCAACAAATCTTTGAAGTATTTTAAAGATATATTTGAAATTTTATAAATTATTATAATTAAAAAAAGGAAAACAATTCTTTTAAAATTTCATTAATTATCGAAAAACATATTTTCTTCTGATTATAATGTCCTTAATTTTTATTATTTATTCAAGCAATTAAAAGCTGATTAAATGAAATAATATAATAGTTATTTTGCATTTTTTATTTTACTACTGGAAGCAGATTTTCTGAAATAGAGGCAAAATTTGCCAAAAACACAATAGATGATTTACGTTCTCCAATGAGTCCTGCGTTTAACTAATAAAACAAATTATCGCAACAAAATTTAATTCATAAAATTTCATGCATTTACGTAGAGGAGGAGTAACAGATGAAAAAAAAAGTATTTTTACGAAGATTTTTAAAAAAGTAAGAATTTCAAAAATAAAATCATTCATTTGTAAATAAGTCCTGAAAGTTTCATTAAAATCCGACAATTATTTGATTTTTGCAAGAATTTCCAAATTAATGTATGTGTCACCAGAAAAAAAAAACTGAGTTATGTTTTTTTCCGTTTTCCATTGTAAACTCTCGTAAGGATTTGGTAACCCACTAACTAAAATCAAAACAAGACTGTTACCAAAATTTCGAACGTGTTAGAAGAAATTAATTTTTATTTTTAAATAATTAAAAATACTTTGATCTTTCCTCTTGATAATAATATAATCATTTTGATGGAAAAAGTTTGTTTTTATTAAGTTTGGCCCTTTTTTATTCATGCTATACTGTTTTCTCACGATTTAGTGGAGATACCTACTTAAAACTATAATTTATTCAGATATATGAATTCTATATATATACTTAGACAAATGAATTATATATATATATATATATATATATATATATATATATATATATGCTAAATAAATAAATACGAATTTTTTTTGCAATTCTGTAGAAATGTATGTTTCTGAATGGGTGTACATCAAGATTTGTCGTTTGAATTTGAAGAAATGAAATCGTGTCCTTTTAATATAAAAATAAATTATATATATATAATTTATTTTTGTGATTTTATTCTATACATATGATATAGAATACAATCGCAAAAATTCTCAAACATATACAAGTTAATAATCGAAAATTGTATAGCTGTGTTGCATATATTTACGAAGTTTGATCTAAAATCTTCACTGCCGAACGTTCTATCTCATCATTTATAGAAATACATCACGTTAAAAGTCCATTGACAAGGAAGGAAATTATATTAGAATAAATATTTTTGTATAATTATAAACAATGTGGACATAGCAAGCAACACTGAATGCTGATTGTCAGTTTTATGCCTCAATGAAATCTTCATTCTTTACATGTATATGTGCACACACACGCGCGCGCACATATACACACATATATACTTGGCGTGTATATATGATTATATGTATGTGTCTATACATATTATTTACATGTTAGTTTTTTGTTACAGTCTAATATTCTATTGCATTGTACTTATATTAAACAAAACGTGTCTTGCTCTTTCTTGTGCTTAAACGAAGTGAATAATAATTTCAGTAAGTCAGTCAAGTGCCATACGTGATACACACTTTGGGCGATCATATCTCGAAAGAGACATAACTGACTGGACAAAGTAGGTTGCCATTGCTTTCTGCGGTAGATTGATTTCCAGCCAAGGCTATAGAACCCAATCTGTCCTATTATTTAACCCATAACTGGAGAGAAAAGACGGTTTACTACATTTCCCAGGGGTATTTGTGCGTAAGTGAATGCAAAGAATTAAACTGGAATTCGAACTTGGCTCCCCGATTTGTCATTCCGAGTCAATATCCACTGCATCACAACACACATCCATATAATTTCAACCTCACCAGAAAAGAGCCAGTTTTTTCACCTGCCGGTTTCTGAAGCATCTTGAAACTGTCATTGTCACAACACTTACAACGATACCTGATAAAACTATTCAAAGAAAATAGCATTAATGCAGCAAAATTCTACATATTTGTATAAACATGTTTCCGCAAAAACGGAATTATATATATATATATAGCTGGGATACAGTGAAACAGGCTTGTATGCGAATGAATAATAAATATATATATATATATATATATATATATAGTTACAACTCTTGATCTGAAAAGCAAAAGAAAATAAATTATTTTATTAAAATATCTATTTAATATGTTTTTCTATATATTTTTTATCTGTACTTTGATTTTGGCAAGAAAGGATATGTTTTTGTTAATGGTTAACAACAAAACAATACATGAATTAACTGCAATAATCATCTTTTGTATAGTTGTAAAATTTTTGATGAATTAATGTTAAATAACGAAATACGTAGTATTTAAATAACCTTCATTTTATGCGATAATAGTCTCCTAATCATAATAATTTCAATTGCCGTGAATGACAGTTTTTGAAAATCTCTAGAATAACCAAGCGGTTTCGACAGAATTTCACTGTAATCGACTGAATAAATTTGACCGCTTGAGGACCAATGTCTTGAAATTGACAGGCACAAACTCCTATCTCTCAGACAGGGAACGATATCTAAGTTTACGCTCTATTACTTGTCCAGTGTCAAAACGAGACTACGCGGATAGCGATGAGAATTTCATTGAATATATATATATATATTTGTGTGTGTGTGTGTGTGTGTGTGTGTGTGTGTGTGTGTGTGTGTGTGCCTCTATCCCCGGAGAAATTTCCTGAAAAAAATGAACCTCAATCGAATTTAAAATTTTTCATTTTCATATTGTTATTTCTTTGCAAAAATAAAACTTTTAAAATAATTTAATGGAAAGTATTTACATATATATTAAATATGTAAAAATACAATACGAGCAAAACTCAATAAAATAATTGAAAATTAAATGGAATATCAAATTTTGAGTCTAAACGAAATTATATTTATTTATTTTAAAAACATTGGAATATTTTTTTTAAATATTAAGTTCAATTTTGAATCCATTTCAAAACTCAATTTGTAATTCTCATGCCAAAAACTAACCACTTTACAACGGAATGCTTAGTGAGAAAATTGCGTTTTTACTCATATGTCCCCTAGGTTGGCATAAAATCCAGCTAAAAAAAAAGAAAAAGAAAAAAAACTTTTTTCTTTAAAAGTAGCTGAAGAATCTAAATAAAAGAATTTGTTTAATAATTTACTCATATAGAATTTCGCTTTTATTACGGTTACCTTGCAGTATTTGCAGAAAAGTTCAAATAAAATTTGATTGTTTTCTTGAGTTACAGAGACTTCGATTTTCAGTGGCTTCAATCTAGGTTAAAAGAAGAAATGTCAAAAAGCTGCCGCTACACAATCATCCCAACTAAAGAAACTTTATTTCTGTTAAGATACTTCACAAATTCATAATGTTCAATGTTCATCTAATTTATAGCCTTTTCTGCAACCATAGAACCAGAAAGGCACTCAAAAGTAGCTTATATTTTTATCTTTCTTTTTCCAATATTTTATTTTTCTGTAAATATAAAGAATTTTAGGTGTTTTTATTTATTTATCTGCAAATGTTTCTACCAAATTGAACTGAGTAACTAATTTTCAGTGTAATAAATATATTATGAAGAAATATGTCAAGAAACTGTGAAGAATTGTTCAGTCGGCAAAATAAAATCAACAGGAATCTGCTTAACCTTGTGTCCTACATGGCTGAGTAAATATCACAAAGGAAAACTTCCATTGGTATTGAAAATATTTTAATTAAAATATTTTTCTAAGGTTTCTTTAAATTTCGATATGTGATTGCATCGAAGCTCCTTCAAATTGGAAAAATTCTGACCAACAGCAGGTTGGGTATTTTGTTTTGTTTGTACTCCGTACATTTAATGATATATTCACACGCGCGAGCGCGCACAGAGAGAGAGAGAGAGAGAGAGAGAGAGAGAGAGAGAGAGAAAGAGAGAGACAATCCTTTTAATTGACACGTGAATATCATCGTGGAACTTTAATTTCTTTTTTATCGACCTTTTTTAGAAACTATTTTTACTATAAATTATATAATAAATTATTAATTATATAATAAATTCTTGCAATATATTTTGAATGTCAACCTGTTAATATTTTATCCGTGGTCATTCTCCTTCTATCCCTATCAAATTGAATGATCAAACAAGCAACACAAAAATAAAAAATATGCCATTGTTTAGAATTTGAATTGCTTCCTTGATTATTGAAAGCACTTGCTCAATAATTCAGGAGTGAAAGGATCAAAAATACATCGATATAGAAGATGCTTCTTTTGTGCCATCTACAAAAATTAAATCACTTTTCAGTAGCAAAATTTAAAATAAAAACAACTATTGGATACACTTGTTTTGCGTAATGCAGAGATTTGTCTAATCTCTCTTGTTAAAATTGCTTCCTACTTTCATGGAAAATGGCTGTTTACATCAATGCTAAAATTAAAATCTTCAAGCAATTTCCTAATGTTTTTTAATTATTTTAATTTTTGCTTTATTAATTTAATTCAGTATTTCAACCGATATATTCTTCAGCCTGAAATGTATATTCATCCTCGTATGCACAAGAATCATTTCAGAATTTTATAAAACAATTAAACCAATTGTTCCTTTCATTTTTCAACTTGCAAACATTATTTTCATTTAAGGGGAAAATTTTACAATTTTTATTGAGTGATTCTGCCTATTTTTTATAATTTTTTTCATTATAACAGCCACACTAATAAATAAATGATTTAGCTTTCGAAATGTAATATTTTGGAGGTAAAATCTTGTAGATCAAAGTGTAATTCAAAATGAAAGTCGGGATGCATAAATCCTTTTGGTAAACAGCATAAACAGCAAATGATAGCTCGAATTTTGCACTTATTTATCTGTTCTCTTAAGATTTCATTTATATATATATATATATATATATATATATATATATATATATATATATATATTTGCAAATTATGGTCGTGCCAGTTCTCCACTCCCGCTGTCCTTTCACTTGAAAAAATTTAGGTCAATCAAGTTCTTCAACGGATATTTTTATCTTAAGAGCATTATAGGCTCCTGGGCAAACTAGTGTACTGGGGGCCCTACGATAACCACTGACAGGAATATAAAGTAAATGGTCGATAATAATAAACATATATTTATTTTATCGGCACTTCAACAAAACTGGTGTTAAAATAATAAAACCATGCTGTACAGCAACAACTAATCAAAACAGGACACATTAGCAGCAACTAATCTGAACAATACACAACACTTGGAAAACACAGTAATACTCAGTAAGCTACACAGATTAGATGACACAGTGTGTATTTACTACAAATTTATTATAACAACAATTTTTGGCATCTCTTTTCGAATAATAGTTTTATTATTGGCTTGAAGTCAATGGTTTTCATAAATAGGATGTCATTCTCGATACACATGAATGAAGGCCAGTTCAAATGATGCTGCCCATTGTGCTAAGAAGCAGATTTTTTGAAAATGAACGTTATCCGATACACTTGGTTACCATCATGCCCATGAACACTCTAAGAGCTATTTAAACATTTGAGAATATAGATTTCAAATTGTCCGAAATTATTTTTCTATACTGTGCAGGAAGATTCTCACAATTTACATCAAAAGCCATGTAGTGCTTAAGATACTCACATTCATTTAAAAGGTCGTTATAATTCAGTTTTTTGTTACACATATTAGCGAGATATTCGCATCTTTTCTTTAGTACATCAGAAGCAATGGTTTTCAATTCCCTAAAGAAAGAAAACAGATTTCCAATTTGTGGATAAGGCTCTGCACATTTTGTCAGTTCAATGATTAGATTGTCCAGATTAGATTGTCCACCTTAAACTTTTCAGTTTTACTGAAAAGTAGCTTTTTGTAAGACACACTTTTTTGTTCCCGTTTTTTCAATCACTGTAATCTGTATCTGGACACATACTCTTGGTTTGAATTCATATTCACTAAAATTGTCTCAAGTTTTCTGAAGATAGACTTCCATAGGTTTTCATAAATTCAAGAAGATTCGTGGTAACAAGGATGTTCACATCTTTTGATTGCAGGACATTGCTTGTTTTGTTCATTCTTTCTAGCATGTCATTCGAAAGAATTGTAAAAAAGACTGTTTCCAGGTTTTCTATTTTGGGGCTCAATCTTCCTTCCTATAGGATACAAATCTTATATCATCCAACAGTTAACTAAAACACACAAAGTAAATTTGCACAGCCGCAAAATAGGATTCAAACGCCTAAAAACATTTTGAGAAAAACCCAGACCAAAACAAATTTCACAAGTCATTGTGAAAAAGCAAAATTCTGGAACCTAATTGGATAGAAAATCGAAAATTGATATATAACATCAGTCAATTTTTTTTCACACCTAAAGAAGAACTGGAGGCTGCAATATGAAAAACTTCACTATTTAAACTACGTTCGTTGACCGGTCAAAGTCAGTTCAGCATAGGAGCGGTTAGCTGACGGACCTTGAGGCATTGTAACAAAAGAAGTTTCAAGAAGCCGACCTGGACGTAAGGGCTCGTCACATATTCTATTTTACCTCTTCTTCCAATTTTCTCTTTCTTCATTTTTCACTCCACGCAGCTAAAGAAAACAACAACAACAACAACAGGACACTCTAAGTACAATTTCTTTATTTATTTTACCTTCTTTCTCAACCTGTCGCCAACCTAGCGAAAAAGGGAAAGGAACATAAGACTTTACATTCTACTACTATCGACCATGAACTCTTAATTTCTGCGAACATTCGTACATTTCTCTTTGAACAATTTTAACTACAAAATTCTCACAAATATGTTATAGTGTTAAGTTAACAAAATTTCACTTATATTTTTCTTCTTACAATTTTGTTATTCTGTCAATAAAAAATTTACCTTAATGTAGAAAACGAAATAGTTTATCCTTTCAACATCCACCTTCAACTTTCTGATATTTAAATCGTGGGGACTTCGGACGTGTTTGGCACAAGGTCAATTTATCAAGCATCACCGAGGCCTTTACATGCCTCTCGCCTTGTGTTCACTTGCTGTTCATTGTCAATTAATGAAGAATTTAGTGGGTGTTTCATTTTCTCGAAACTGCCATACAGAGAATGAACAGTATAAAATGTACTGACCATCGTGTGTCAGATAGACGATTGACCACAAAATCTATTCTTAGATATGATGTCAGTGCATTCCAGTGATGAGTAGAACCAACAAAAAATGAACACATATGCTGAACAAAGATATTTTACAGTTTGTAGACATTACACTGCTCCTTTCACACTCATTAGATTCAGGCTATATCCAGCACAGGGAATATAGATGGCAAACGCATTGAATTGATCAATTCGTGCATGTAATCCATTATATTGTCCAGATATATTCGAGGCATTATCATGTACCGGACCACGGCAGTTTAATAGTGGAATTTTGTTCTCATTAAGAAAATCCATAACAGTGTTTGTTAGATCCTTTGCTTCTTGAGAAAAGATGGGGATGAACATCAAGAAACGTTCCACACGCTCACAGCCTTTAATTTATCGGATAGTAAATGTCAGTTGATCTGTGTGTGAGATTTTTGGAGTGAAATCTACACATCTTGAATAATACTTTGACTCTTTTACATCTACAAAAATTGTACAAAGCATTTATTACATTAATTCAATAAATTATTCACAAATATTTGCAAATAAATATGACGGATTCTTTTTTCCAGGATTTTTATACGTTTTGAGATTTTCTTCCAAGAAAGGGTCAAATTCACTCATGCATAAATAGTTGCCAGTCATGACTACATTCAACATTTTCCCAACTTGCACAATTAAAAAGTTTATCCATTTATATTCACAAACTAATCAATACATGGTTATTAGTACTGCATCATAAATTCATTATCTTAAACAACCACTACATGTTTACCTTAAAAGTGTTCAATGTTGTGATTGAATCTGAGATTCAATCATTACTAATCTATGCATAGCCAAATACCTGTATTCATATACAATGTATAAATATATCCAATACTCATGTCATTGCTATTAATAGTACTACAGTAGGTCTAATGTTAATTCTAATTTTTCATATTTGTATTAATGTTTAAATCAAGATATGTAGCTAGTGGCAATAACTTTGATATTTTTAATAAGTGAAATTCTTCATCCATAATATTTTTACATTTTTAAAATACTCCATAGTATTCTGTTGAAATATGGACGGAATAGAAATAACTTTAAAAAATTCAGAAACAAAATGTATATCAGCAGCGTAATTATGTAAACGCCCTGAATAAAAGCATTATGTTCATATATTATGTAGAAATTTAAGTATATAGTATAAAAATAGCGAAAAATGAAACAAATAGTCGTCAATTGCTCAAATTTCAAACCTGTTGACTGAACAATTACAAAAGCATTTGTGATGGCATCATATCGGTGTCCTCACGAAACTTTGAAGTTTGCATGAACCTGTTTAGTTACAGGGATAAATTCTTTGCACTAAAACTATATATATATATATATATATATATATATATATATATATATATATATAGTACCGGTCATAATCATTAGGCCTCTCAAGTGTTTTAAAAAAAATTCATACTTTTTTTAGTATTTATTGCCAAGTGAATAATTGTAAATGAAAATAGAATGGTTCTTTTGTTAATACTGCACAGTAACATGTGCATCAAATAATGTCATGCTCAACTATTGCAAACGGCCAGCTTCCCAAAGAATACCTGGATGTAGACAAGGGAATTATAGCTACCACACAGACACCACATCGGCTCTTGATAATGACTGCGAAAATAAAAATAAGAGAATAGGAACTTTGGACATTATCCACAACTTCAAATACAATACTCAGCACCTTATCCGATAATTGGAAAAATACAATAAAAAATTTAAAAAAAGAAAAAAAACTTTTCAGTTCTTTTTAATCAAACTTGTTTGCACATATATATAGCTACCTTCAAATAAAAGTGATATCTAAGGTTTAAAATGCATTTTAAAAACATGCTCAAGACGGCTCAAAATTTGGGGTCTATTTCTCCTTGAGCCGTCTTTCATTGGCTCTTTCCTCGTGTTTCTTTATTTCTTTTTCTCTTGCGTCCCTGTTTGTTTTTTATTCCCTCTGTGTCCTTCTCTTTCCTCTTTTTTGATTTCTCTTTTTGTTTTCTCACCTTTCCTATCCTTTTTACTTCGCACAAAAATTTTTTGCCAATAAAATGTAGTGAATTTTCATCAATTTTATTTTAAAAAGATAACGTTTATTATCATCATTACTAACTACCGGATGAGACATTGTTCTTCAAATGTCGAAACAAAATGTACACTTTTGTAGTAGATTGTAGTTTGTACATGTTCTAAAGTATAATATAATTTATAATATATATATATATATATATATATAATATTACAGATGTAATATATATGTGTGTGTGTGTGTGTGTGGGTGTGTGTATGTATGTATATATATATAAGCCTTCTCAAAATGTAAAATTTCTAAAATAATTTAATTAATTTCTGAATAAGTCCTGAAAATTTAATTACAATTTGATAATTATCTGACAGACAAAAATGTACAATGTGTTTTCACCGCAAAAACGCGTACATTTCCCGCGTAAAGACAAGATTTTTAACCAAATTTTCAAGGTTCTAAAAAGGACAAAAAAAAAAAGAAAAAATTATGTTAAACTCTCTTCCATTTTAATAACAATAATTTTGGTGATAAAAATTTGTTTTTTGGTTTGTGCATTTTTTCATCATGTATTCTCTTTTTTTTGGATGTGCGTTGTGGTCCAGTGGATATCGACTCGGAACGAGAAATCGGAGAGCCGAGTTCGAATACCAGTTGAATTCGTTGCAATCATATACGCGCAAATACCCTTGGGAAAGATATTAATCCGTTTCTTCCCTCCAACTATGAGTCAAATAACAGGACAGATTGGGTTCTATAGACTTGGTTGGCAACCAGTCTACTGCAGAAAGCAATGGCAACCTACTGCGGGATAATCTTCTGCCCAGTCAGTCATGTCTCGAAAGAGACATGATCGTCCAAGCGTGTATCACGTATGACACTTAACTGACTGATTCGCTTTTTTAGAGAACTTTTAAAGGTACGTATTATATAAGGAAAGTCCCAAATTATGTACAGTCTTATATGAAAATATGGTGAAAATGCGGATATATATATATATATATATATATATATATATATATATATAGATAGATAGATAGATAGATAGATAGATATTATTACGTTTGAACATGTTCACACTGCAAACTACTACGAAATCGTACATTTTGTTTCGACACTGAAATAACAGTGTCTCATTAGGTAGTTAAAATTAACAATGATGATAATAAAAGTTTTATTTAAAAGAATTATTTCAAGGACAACATATATATATATATTATGTATTTAAATAGATAGATAGATAGATAGATAGATAGATAGATAGATACATACATACATACATACATACATACATACATACATACATACATACATATGTGCGCTGGCGCATGTGTGTATTGGGGGCAGCAATCCCCTTTTATACAGGTTTCATAAAAAACGACTGACAAGATACTGCGGTTAAGCTCTTTATTCAATGTTTCTTGTGTTCGTATTATTTTCGGTATATAAAATGTGCAAAAACTGTGAAAATGGTCAGCATATTTCAGTTATTCTTTTAGTTAGTATCAAGGATTTTTTTCGTATCAAGATTACAGAAAGGTTTTTCTTTTCTAAACATGGTCAGCATATTGTGACCATGTTTATAGTTGCTACTATTCAGCGTTCGCCTTTCCCTATTTATTATCAATGCTTTCATTATTTTTTGCCTTTTTATAATGTGGATGAAGTTATTATAGTTGCATTTTCTATGAGTATATGGCCTATGGAGTTTGGTAGATATTTGTGTGTGTTTAAAAGAGTCCTAATTGAGCTATCGTCATTAAAATCCTAATGGATGAAACACGTTAGAGGTAAACTTTTTCCATTTTGTCTTACAATTTCCCTAATACTGTTGTTAATATATAAAAATATATATCAATTTCTCATAAAACATATATATATATATTCTTTGCTATCATATATATAAATAAATAAATAAACATATATATATATATATATATATATAGAGAGAGAGAGAGAGAGAGAGAGAAAGAAAGAAAGAGAGAGAGAGAAGCGTATATATATAGATATAGATTTCTAGTTCCTATAAACGTTATTCTTTTTCAGTGGCTTCGCATGTTTGAGTTGGTATTCTTGTTTTTTTATTTTATTAAACTCTGAAATTAAAAATCTTTTTATATATACTCATAAAGTGCACAAAATATTATTACGCTAGTCGTCTTCTAAACAGAACCAGTAGCCATCCTAGGTAATATTCTATACTCTACGTTGCAATGATTTTGCATCTGATACCTTTTAGCAATTTCTAATTAAATATCAAGTTTACAGTAAAAGTCAATAAAATAATCTCTGATCCCAATCAATGGTTTAGTTTCAGGTTAGACTTTCACAAGCCCAACTTACTTCAAGATTCAAATTCTCAGATTATTATACGTTTCATCACAAAAACAGATTTGGCTAAGTACATGTGAAAAGAAAACTCTAAAATACTCTGATCTGTTTGTGAATAAAACAACCCTGGTAGAAAATGTCGTTATATTTCAAATCAAAATTACTCTTAAATCCTCCATATGTATGTGCTTATGTGTGTGCGTAATATTTATGCCTATGTCTTTACTAGTAATAAGCGCAACATTGAAAAGCATCTGGAAAGATTTGCAGATATGAACAAAAAAAAGTAAAAATTAAAACTTAAAAGTAAAAATTATAAAAGTATTTTTCTCATGCTCTGTTTAAATTCGTTTATTTAATTTCTTGTCCTGGTGAATTGAATTGATTTTTTTTTCTTTTTCAAAACTTGAAAATTTATCCGTTTGCGATTTTGTATATAAATATCTTCTCTAAATTCTGAATTTTGACCTCGTTTCGAACAATGACAGAAGCAGAACATTCACAACTATTTTAACCATGCAGCACACCTATTCATTAATTATCGCAGAGATTTTCCTCATAAAGTTCACATTGTAAAATCCAACAATCAACTGAATCCAAAAGAAAGACGACATTACATTTCCTGGCATTCAAATCAGTGTTTTTTAGTCGATAAAGAAAGAATTAGGAATAAATTCGTTTTCCAACAAATGAATAAATTAAATTAAATATGACGTCGTCATTTTTATATATTGATTCAGTAAGACACATTGTCATGAATTTAGAAAAACATTTTTTTGTTATTAAGAAAATGTTATATACGACGACCGTTTATCCATTTTTGTATGTAAAACGAAAATAGGGGATATATGAACTTGTAAAAATAATGCGCGCGCGCGCGGGTGTGTGTGTGTGTGTGTGTGTGTGTGTGTGTGTGTGTGTGTGTGCGCGTGCGTGCGCGCAAAGCATTTATCGCCATTTATGAGGGTCGACGAATTTTTATTTCATTCCTAAGTCCGGGTGGGAAGTTTTATCTGCTAATCTCGTCAGCACTACTTGCTGTCTCTCATTCTTCCGTCTAACAAGACTAGCCACGCCTACTGACTACTATCTATGAACCAATGAGAAACTGCTTCGGCCGACCGCAGTACAACTTTTGATGTGATAACCTAATTACAGCGCTACTGCGATTGCTACTCCGCCTCTGCCTTAATCAATGTCATTAAAAGTGTCAACAGACCCCGCCTACAAACCAGCTTTTCTCGGCTACTGATTGGCCTGAATTAAACTGTGTGCTTTGACAATGATCGCATTTATATGCAGAAGTATTTGCGTGTTTGCGTACTTAGGGTTGATCGCGCGCACGCGTGTGTGTATGTGTGTGTGTGTCTGAGTGTGCGCACGTGCGCTTGTATGTGTGTCCATAAACATATATTTTTTGTGCGCGTGTCATTTACATACACAGGTTTTCTTAACTGGTGTTCATGTGTTTCATTGAAATTACATAATCTCCTCACCGCTTCGATCTTCTTATTGCGCGAATTCGTGTTTGAGAGTGTGGTGGGGGTGATTAACTCAAATAGGGAAATCATTTTAGACTGGACGTAATGAAATTCTTAGGACGCTTTTATGTCTTAAAGTAAATTTTCAAAATTTGTATGTGTATTGGTAAGATAGGCACGGAATCGATTAGGTATGTATGCTGGTAGAGCAAATGCGTAGCGATATTGTTGATAATTGGATTTTACACAACGAAACAAACTTGTGGATTCCATATGAACGGAACAATGGTGATACTGAACACATATTCTTCAAATATCTGAGAGATTCTTACAAAAAATATAATAGCATTCCTTTTGATATAACATTACAGTATATATATATATATATATATATATATATATATATATGTGTGTGTGGGGGGGGGGGGGTGCGTGTGTAATGCATATATATATTTATAATTTATTTGTACTTATTTGAAAACGCTCAATATCAGTGATAGAGCTGACATATTCATATAGATAGGTGTGAGTTTGTGACCCTGGGTTTCACGCTCTTGCAATCATCAGACAAATACAGAAATAAAGTTAGCCTTAAAGAAATTTCGAAAAAAATATTATAAGCATCCAATTTATATATATAAAATTGGGTATTTATATTTTTTATAAATGTATTTAAACCTTATCTTATTTTTCTTGACGAACAAAATGGTTTTGGAAATTATTGTTGACAAGTTTATTTTATGCTGCTTAATTCTCTATAAAACAATGTGTCCCAAGAGGAAATTTTCGCACAATTACATTTACGAGATGAAATGTTCTCAGTACAAGCAACTTCCAAAACTCTGATTGCAAATTGTATTTTTGTGTGTGTGTGTGTGTGTGTGCGTATAAACCTGGGTAAAAAGAGAACCATCATCGATTTTATGGTCTATAGACCCACTGGGCTACGAAGAACTTATCATATCAGGCAAAGTTGAATAGTGCTTTCTCATCATACATACTCGAATTTTTTTTTTTATAACTGATCAGTTTCATATCTATACTTTGTATATATACTTCGTATATATATATATATATATATATATATATATATGTGTGGAAGAATTAATTATATTACAATAATATTTGACACCCTTTTCTATTGAGTAATGTAAAATTAAAAATAAACGTTAGGGTACAGTAAATTTCTTATTGTCCTTTTTGCATATTATATATATATATATATATATATATATAACTCATTTTAGAAAATAGATCTGGAAAAAAGCACAAAAATATCTTGAAATACTAAAGAGGTAATTTATTTAATAAAATCGCTATTGGCTTTAACCACAGCCTCTAAACGACTTCCGAATCTCGTGCAACTGTTCTAGACAATTTTTTTTGATTAAGTTGGTGAATGTTGCTATACTCCTTGCTTTCAGTTCAGTTTTGGTGTTAGATGGAGTTTTATTGGTCTTTCGCTAAACTGCGCCCTAAACATAATAATGAAGTGTGTTGCAGTCTAGGGAGTTAGGTGGACAGACCTAAGGGATAATGTGGTCACAGAAATAGCTTGACAGCTGGGTTCTCTTGTTTTTATGAAATGATGTAAAGTCCTGTTGCCAGACATAGCCTCTTCCAGCAGTCACCCTCTTAACTCAGGGCGGCACAACCTCCTCAAAACACTTAATGTAGACTTTCGTGTTGAGTCTGTGAAAAGATGAATGGAGGCATAAGGTCGCCACCACTAGTGATCACTCTAAACACCTTCGTAATCACCATTATACTCATCCAACTATTTCCGAAACCTCTGCACTATCTTCAGATTGACACTCAAATACTCTGAAGTAGTCGTATTGAAGGTTTCAGCGCGAATGCCAAGCAGTATGGCATACCGTTTCCAAATGACAGAGTGAATTTTGTCATGGTACCCTTTTTAACACAGACAGTGCCCAACAAATCCTACTATGCTGGGCAATCATCAAAATCAAAAACAAAAAACACACATGCGCGAAATGTAAAGCAAAAATATAATGATGACAATTTAGCATCGCACCCTGCATATATATATATATATATATATATATACAAGTGAACACTGCGGTCAACACTAAGCGACGACAATGTGTTTCATGAGTGAATACAATCGTCAGACAATATAAAATAAAGATAATTTCATATATATATATATATATATATATATATATATATATATATATATATGCGTATATATATATTTATATGTATACTGACATATATGCATATATACCCATAAAATTATACACAAACACATATACACACGCATCTATATTATCCGTGAAAGTATATTTAGCTGTATAACACAAAGAATGAAAAATATATAATCCCCCCACTAAGAAAAATGTTACAGATAAGCACTTCACTTGACATGCAAGAAAGTGTTAATATTTTCACACAAATGATTTGACTAAATTCGAATATGATAAAAAAAAACCCACATCTTCTTTTCGTCCATCAAAAATACTGTATCGATTACAACGATTTATTTTATAATTTGTCTTAGTTTTTCTATCTAACATTTTAGCGCCAAAGAGTGCTATATATGAATATTTATTTACAGGCAACTGACAGGCTGCTTAATAAACACAAAGGTTTTTTGTATGTTATTCTTTTTAATGGTTTAATAAGACTCTTGTTTTGTGAGATTAGAAATAAAATTTTCATCGTTACTTTATTGAAATTTTAATTTTTTCTTATTTTGTCAAAAATATTACAAGAAAAAAATGTACAGATATAAAATGTCTTATTAAGAGTTTTAGTATATGAGATTTATCGGATTAAAAATATCTGACTCTGTCTCTGCCTGTGTGGCAGACTCTGCAGCTGGTAATGTATCTTTGAAGATCTTAAACAACTATCTAATTACAAGGATCTTAAAGTGGAAATCTCTAAAATGTAACTTATGAAGACATCAATAATTTCCAGTTGTAGTTGAAGCCCTCAAATTGATTGGAAAAGGGCCCGACAGACTAATGGAAGGAATTCCTGGTGGCCCAAGCTTTAAAGAAATAAAAAAAATAAAATGTACTCATAAGTACAGCTTACACATTACGAAGAGCTTTATTTATGTAAAATGAGTGTGATCCTAGTCATGGGGTTTGTTTGTTTTGCAAAAATGATCAGTGGAAAATGTCATAAATCCATTTCTGAGCTTAGATCTCTGGTTGGGACCCAGAAGGAAATGTGTATACAACAGAAATCAAAGGAAATAATAATAATAATAATAATAATAATAATAATAATAATAATAATAATAATATTCTTTATCTCTCTTACTATTCTGCATATCATTAATAGCACTAACCAGTCAACTTAATAAGACAGAATGTGGTTATAAAATAGGCCAAAAGAAAATAAGCCATCTATTTTACATGGATGACTTAAAGTTATATGCTAAGAATGATAATGAGCTGGAAGGTCTTCTGCAAACTGTAAAATGCTTCAGCGAAGACATTGGAATGAAATTTAATTTGAATAAATGTGCTAAAGCTACAGTTTTACGTGGATCAATACAAGAAACATCCTCAATTAG
This sequence comes from Ascarosepion bandense, assembly GCA_037127315.1. Taxonomy (NCBI): domain Eukaryota; kingdom Metazoa; phylum Mollusca; class Cephalopoda; order Sepiida; family Sepiidae; genus Ascarosepion; species Ascarosepion bandense. Next base: position 932,951 of record JBBBDQ010001059.1, on the reverse strand, counting down.
CCTAGACCCTGCTGTAACAATAAAAGAATTGAAACCAGAAGAAGCTTATAAATACCTAGGTGTAAATGAGAGCGAAAACATTCACCATAAAAAAATGAAAGAAATAGTGCGTAAAGAGTACTATAGAAGGCTACGAATGATATTAAAAACTGAATTAAATTCACAGAATAGAGTTATGGCCATTAATAGCCTTGCAATCCCAGTTGTCCAATATAGCTTCAACATCTTAAACTGGACTCTAAACGACATCAGGCGAATGGATGCTAAAACAAGAAAGCTTCTTTCTAAGCATAAGATGCATCATCCAAAGGCTGATGTAGACCGTCTATACATACCCCGTAAAGAAGGTGGAAGGGGTCTTATTCAGCTGGAATTGTCATACAAGACAACAACTATTGGCTTACTAACATACATAGAAACAACAAAGGATTGGATGATACAATTAGTAAGGCAACATGAAGAAAGAAAGAAAAAATATTCAATAATAAAAGAAGGCAGTAAATACAAACAAGATTTACAGCTAGTAGATTCTGTAGAAAAGCAAAACAGAAGCCAAGAACCAACTATTGCGGCAAAAAATATGAAAATGAAAGCCAAAGATAAAGCTCTTGAACAGATGAAACAGCGCTGGCAAGACAAACCTCTGCATGGCCAATATCCAGAACGTGCCAATAAATCCAATGTTGACAAAGTTAATACTCATCGATGGTTACGTGCATCTGGATTAAAGTCTGAAACTGAAGGATTTATACTTGCAGCACAAGACCAAAGTCTTTTCACGAGAAACTTTCAGGCAAATATTATGCATAATAATATGGATCCAAAATGCAGGTTTTGTGATAATAAACACCAAGAAACAATAGACCACCTAATCTCAGGCTGTTCTGTGCTTGCCCCAAACGAATATAAAAATCGCCACGATAGAGTTGGGCAATATTTACATTGGGCAATGTGCAAACATTATGGAAAAGCTGTAAACAAACACTGGTATGAACATCATCCAGCACCGGTTACAGAAATAGAAGATGTAACCATTCTATGGGATTACACCATCTACACAGACAGAAAAATTGAAGCAAACAGGCCAGACATTATTGTTAAAAACCAGAAGGAGAAAACTTGTCTATTAATTGAGATGGCTTGTCCAGCGGATTGTAACATAGCAACCAAGGAATTTGAAAAACTGTCAAAATATAAAGACCTGGAAATTGAAATAGAAAAAATGTGGAAATTGAAAACAAGAGTTGTACCAGTGATAGTAGGTGCACTTGGAATGATAAAAAATGGAACAAAACAACACATTGAAAGAATCCCTGGAAACCCCAGCTTAAGAGATATACAAAAAATTGTCTTATTAAGTACAGCCCACACACTAAGGAAAACGTTATCTATGTAATGCTGGGGATGATAGGGAAGATAGAAAAACATGAAATGGAGTCATAACAACACGCCACGACCTGCCTTAGGTCTCCCCGCAGACTTGGTTGGTAGTGAGACCAAAGCAGAAATCGAAATATGATGAAAAATGGAATAATAATAATAATAATAATAATAATAATAATAATAATAATAATAATAAGAAGAAGAAGAAGAAGAAGAAGAAGAAAAAAATACCTTGATGCTATACCAGGTATAGTTGTCAGGGCTTTTGATTAGAGGTGTTTTGTTTTGGTGAATTAAAATGAACTACAATAAATATCCAGTTTAATACCAAAAAATTGATTGTAATTTTTATCTGACTATAACCAGTTGAGTCTGTCCCCAAGGATGTTAAACTCTCTTCCATTTTAATAACAATAATTTTGGTGATAAAAATTTGTTTTTTGGTTTGTGCATTTTTTCATCATGTATTCTCTTTTTTTGGATGTGCGTTGTGGTCCAGTGGATATCGACTCGGAACGAGAAATCGGAGAGCCGAGTTCGAATACCAGTTGAATTCGTTGCAATCATATACGCGCAAATACCCTTGGGAAAGATATTAATCCGTTTCTTCCCTCCAACTATGAGTCAAATAATAGGACAGATTGGGTTCTATAGCCTTGGTTGGCAACCAGTCTACTGCAGAAAGCATTGGCAACCTACTGCGGGATAATCTTCTGCCCAGTCAGTCATGTCTCTTTCGAGACATGATCGTCCAAGCGTGTATCACGTATGGCACTTAACTGACTGACTGACCCTTTTCAAATTGTGTGTCATGAGAGATATATTGGCTTTCGTATATTTCTACTCGAGCGTCACTGTTGGCGTGCTGCTCAATAATAATAATAATAATAATAATAATAATAATAATAATAATCATTGAGTCGATTGAAATTTACTTACCGTCTTTCGTGAGAAGTGTATAAATACAAGAAAGTTAGAACAAGACATGAAATCACTTGACACTCGACTATACTTGTCAGAGAATTGCAACGAAATATTAATAATAATAATAATAATAATAATAATAGCAACAACATCAACATCAACAACAGCTCAAACAGAAGAGTTTGGTAATGCAATTAAGAAGTGTTGGAACGGGGAGTTGAATTTTACCTGTTTTTATAGAAGCTTTGTGGCTGATAAAAAAGAGCATGTTGAAAAACATTGGCAAACTATCATGCCAGAAAACAGGATTCAAAAGGCGGTGTTTCTTGGTACTTCATATCAAGAAAACATCTGTGAACCGGTTGGCAGGACGCGAAAATCATATCTAAAATATTTGGGCGATGAACAAAACTTCGTCGTTTTGAGACGTTGAAAAATAACACAAATTTAAACATAGTTGTCATAGCAGTTAGATTGATGATTTAGATGATTGGTGCAATATGATCTTATCTCTAGCAGTCAGAGAGTTTATGTAAAACTTATCTTTCCATGTAATACATGTGTAACATTTATTTATTGTATTTATATTAAACGTGTACTAAATGTTCAATAAATATCTAATTAATAATTATTGTAATATTGCTTATAAATATCAATAATAATAATAATAATAATAATAATAATAATAATAATAATAATAATGCAGAAATTTTGCTGGAGAAATGAAGAAAATATGATTGACGGCGACAGCCGCCCGCACGCCCCAACGGAGAGTACCCCATGAAATCTAACGACGGGAAATTTAAAAAACAAAAAACTATCCGGTGCAAGGGTCGGCGAAAGAACTGAAAATTTGAAGTGCATTGATTTCACTTGACAATCTGCAGAGATAACAATTTTTGAGGTGCAGATGTAAATGCATGACAACTGTTGATTGAAAAATGCACCAAATAGCAAACCATATGAATGATTGAGTGAAAAGTCTTCTTAATAGAAACCTAACTAACGGGTGACGGAAGACGCAGGATACTTTGTTTCCAAAATCACTGTGTTTTGGGGTGCGAGGGATTAGCACGAGATCATTTTCAAAAAGTCTCAAATTTTATGTCAAATAGCAACAAATACCAAACAAAGGCTATGAGGAAATTAAGAAAAGAGGAATTAACCCCAAAAGATTTGCTCTCGTTTGTACTTCGATAGAATTAACGAGTTAACAACAACAACAACAACAACAACAACAACAGCAACAGTAATTATAATTATTAGAAGAATAATTATTATTACAGTATCAACAGTAAAAGTAATAATAAAATAAAGTGCAGATGATGATGACTACTAAGTTTCGTTAAGCGGTCAATGTGTTCTTGCATCAATACGCAAGAAAATAATAAATTTAATTTCGTTAATAAAAAAATGAGTGACAAATGTCATTGTTATTTTTGTTGTTGTTAATTTATATGGCAAAATATGTTTCCTGCTGTCTGCCGATTTTTGTAATTACTTCTGAAATCGTTTTTATCTTGGCGAAGAAATTAAATTTTCCTAGACACACAAACAAATTATTATTGTATTTGTTTAACCGCCTTCTACCCAGTTTTTTCCTTAACTAAGGGCAACACAAGTTTAAATAATGTGGAATAAAAGTATAAAGAGTGTATTGTGTCAAACATTTAATTGGAGAAGTTTCGTTTGCACAGAAATAAATATGCGAAATTTTAGTTTTTATTTGAACTCAAACATAAACTACTGTATCTACCTACTTCCCAACCTTCCATGATTTTTTTTAACAAATTTTTTTTTGGCATAGTTATTATGTGCGTTGTGCGTTGTGGATATCGGCGCGGAACGAGAAACCAGGGAGCCGAGTTCGAATTCCAGTTGAATCCGTTGTATTCACTTACGCGCAAATACCCTTGGGAAAGCTACTAATCCGTCTCTTCCTTCCAGGACAGATTGGGTTCTATAGCCTTGGTCGGCAACCAGTCTACCGCAGAAAGCAATGGCAACCTACTGCGGGATAATCTTCTGCCCAGTCAGTCATGTATCTTTCGAGACATTATCGCCCAAGCCTGTATCACGTATGGCACTTAACTGACTGATTATGTTTATATGATGTACATTTAAGTAGCAGCCATTCACTTATACAAATTGAATTATTAAAAAATACAAACAAGGAATGCTTTATCTTTTTAATTGTTACTTAATTTGTTCAAATGTTTGTGACTTGTGAGCTGCCATAATTGATCAGTATTTTGGTTATTTTTACCATCAAGTAGAAAGCAGAATGTTAATCTATATTCTAATTTCTACTCTTACACTCAGCATTATTATGCTTGGTATCTTTGTATTGTAATGATGCAATATACAATCGGTATATATATATATATATATATATATATATATATATATGTGTGTGTGTGTGTGTGTGTGTGTGTGTGTGTGTGTGTGTGCGTGCGTGCGCGTGCGCGCGCGTATATATTAATATGGTCATATATACATGTCTACATATGTGCCTATGAGTTTTTATCTGTGAGTGGCATTTGGCCCATTTAAGTTGTAGCAAACGATCGCTGTCCTTGGGTGAAAAGCACCGACTCCAACCAGAAAAATCGGGAGTGTTTTTACACAGTCGATAAATTCAAATAAGAATCCGAGCCGTATGTAACCTGAGACTGAGAAAATATCTAAAGTTGTTGTAATACCAAACAGGCGTGCACACAATCGAATCATCAATAGTCTGCAGAAAGACTTTAAAGGTAATTATCTTGCAGTAGTCGGTGGAATGCTAATAAAAAATTTAGGATCAAGTTTTAACAAACATCCCTATCTTATAGTTGTCGTTTTTGTAATAGAGTTTGTATTGCCGTAGGGACTCGTACTGTGGTAAATATATCTGTAATCAAATATCAATATTGTTATTTTTATTAGCATTTTGTATAGTACAAGATTAGAACTGTAGGGTACTCAGTGAGAATCGATCTCACTAACAATAACTTGCGAGACTAACTTGCGGAAAAAATTCTCCTGGTGGTTTTTATAGTGTTACATAACGTGAGAAATAAAAATAATAACTGAATTGTGTTTCTATGATTAGAAGTTATTCAGGGGTATTTTTTTACACACGTTTTCCTCAGATTATATTTACTTAGTATATTAAAATAAATGCACCACAAGTTGGGCTCAATTCCTTGAAATTTCGCCTCACCCAAAAATAACCAAAAATAGCCACTTAAAAGTTGAGAGACTATATTTGAAATTGAAATGAAGTTTCTTTTTAAAAAAACACTAGGGCCCTTTGTAAATAATCATAATAATAATAATAATAATAATAATAATAATAAGAAGAAGAAGAAGAAGAAGAAGAAGAAGAAGAAGAAGTGTAGCAATAATGCGTTTTCTTTCGGCACGTAGTAACTGTAATTTCCCCACTAAAATATTCATCACTGTAATTTTCAAAAGAAAACACTATTATTAGCGTTTATTGTATTTTTATCTTCGTTTTTGCAATAGTGATTATTTTGAATAATCGGCTTATGAATGTCATTTAATTCGACATTTGGCAAAATTAAACTCAGAAGGTCAGGACTGATTTTGCCTTCATGTTGATCTTCAAGGTAAGATTTCAATGTTCGTTTATGTTTCTCTAAAGCAAATAAAATTAAAGTATTTTTTTTTCCTTTTTTAAATTGGAGAAAACATGTCACACTTTGATTTTTACCAGAATCTAAAAGAATTTATAATCAACATTTGATATTTTTCCCAAGGAATATCTTCAGTTTTTGTTTCCCGTAAATATGAATGAAACATACACAAAAAAGATATTCTTGTCTAAATATTTCTTATATCAATTACTTTAATGTCTTATATCAATTATATCATTTTCTTATCAATTATATCAATTTATTTATGTCAATTTCTTTAGTGTTTTAAATTATGGCTTAGATTTCATTGTCAATGGTTCGAAATTTCCACTTCTTAGGGCTTCGGGGATTCGGAATGTTCGCTTCTTAAGAACTTGTATTAAGCATTCCAAATTAGAAAGTGCAAAAGTGGATTAGAGATACTGTCAGTGTTGCTAGATTATATTTTAAAGGCCTTGACAGGTTGCAAAAAGCAAGAGATCGTACTTATAATATAAAATTAATTAATTTATTTTTATTTATTTATTTTCTGTCACCACCTGGTTATATCTGGTTATAATTTAACAAAAAGTGATTTAAACCTTGGGAGTAATAATTTTCAGTAAACGTGGAATAGGTTGCAGTGAATATGAGCTGAATATAAAAACTTGTTTCAGGCTTTCCTACACATCACGCTATGTTGAACCAACATAATTAATTTAAAGAAACAACATGTCTTATTTTCAGCTAAGTAACATCACTGAAACCTGGAAAGAAAGTCAGGGTAAGAGTAAGAAGGACGATTGTGGTAGCAAGTGATAGTATTAGTAGAAACAAAAATGGTGGTGGCAGTAATAGTGGCAGTACTTACTAGTAGTAGTAGTAACAGTAGTAGTGGTGTTAGTTGCTTTGCCGAAAGAAATGGAATTGTTCGGTGCAGAAAATGTTGAATTCTTTTTGTACCATAACAAATTATGAAAATGGAAGAAAAAAAAATTACCAAAGGAAAGGAATTCTGTTTTGGTTACAAATGTCTTTTTTATTTTTATTTTTTATGATTATTTAAATTTCTGTGTTGTTTTTTTACGGAAAGAAACAATTTGCATCGTTGGGCAAGAGACAACACACACATCTCCATTAAAAGAATTTGGAGCGTGAAACTTGCATTTTATGAATATCGATGCAAACATAAAAATACAATTAAATTTTATCTCTATGAAGTTGGAAAAAAAGAAAAGAAAAGATAAAAAGTGAGGAAGAAAAAAGAAAAAAGATACATAAAAAACAATAATCTCACAATATACCCAGTTTGAATCGAAATAATTTTTCTGATTGGGTGTATGATAATCAAATTTTGGAAATTTTCTAAAACTTTCTTGAAAACCGAAATTAAAAATTGTCACATTTCTACTCAACAAAAAGAAAGGAAAAGATTTTGGATTTGTAACGTAAGTATTAATTTTTTTTATCACCGGAGAGAGAGAGAGAGTGAGAGTGAGGGGGGGGGGATTACTTTTAAGATTAAAGTAGCCGTAATATCTAATGCAAGGATTTTTACGTACAAAAAGGCTTTCTGCTTTCAAAGCAAACTTCAAAACGCAAATCCCAAAACGTGTGCATTTGAGCGAAACGATTGGCCACCCTGATCAGTTGTAAAAGGATAATGACGTGGGTAGACACGCAAACACGGATAGATAGATAGATAGATAGATAGATAGATAGATAGATAGATAGATAGATAGATAGATAGTGCGATGGGTAAATTGTCGATATATTATATTATTAATTTCGCGCATGCTCTTTGTTTTTTATTTTGTCGACTGAATAGTATAATAGGGTCAGTTGGGCACTGTCTGTGAGAAAAAGAGCACGATGACGCAATTCACTCCGCCAGAAATTTAGAAATGGCATGCTGTACTGTTTGGCATTCTAGCTGAAAGCTTCAATACAAATATTTCAAAGTATTTGGGTGTTACTCTGAAGACAGAGCAAAGGGATCGGAAAGAGATGGATGAGTCTAATAGTGATTAAGAAAGTATTTGGAGTGATCACTAGTGATGGTGATGTTATGCTTCCATTTATCTCCCCACTGGGCCTCAGACAAAACTCGGAAGCCTACATCATTGAGATGGTAATGTTGCCCTGCGTCAAATGGGTAGCTATTGGAAGACCCTATGTCTAGCAACAGGACTCTGCATCATGCCACACATGAAGGAGAACACAGTCAAGACTGTCAGACAATTTCTACGACCACATCACCACTTACCTAACCTCCAGACTGCAGCTTAACTGATCATTATGTGTGGGGCGCAGTTTATTGAGAGGCCAACAAAACTGAATTAACTGAAAGTAAGGATTATGACAGCATTCACCAACTTTAGTAAGTAAACCTTCCAGAAGAGTTTATTATTTAAAGATAGTTTTGTGTAATTTTGGTAAATATATCCGTTAAAATGATATGTTAGTGTTAATTTCATAAACTTAGACGACAGTATATTCATTGCAAAGTATATATATATATATATATATATATAGAGAGAGAGAGAGAGAGAGAGAGAGAGAGAGAAGAGAGTAATGAGAGATTCATCAGTTTATACCTACATACAGAAATAAAATAAATGAAACACCGTGGCCTGTGAATGCTTGCATTTATTTATGCATAAAATGTCTTTTTCGTTTTGGCAGTGACTGACTAAAAATGAAGAAATATAGTAAATATTTTGACAATGATTTAGATTTATATTCGTTAAAAAGTTTATGAATGAAAATAAAGGCACGTACACCCACCCAAACACACACACCGATAAAACTTTTCAGAACAACCTCGATTATGTTTGCCAACATTTATCTACCCGGATGTACACTCCTGCATAAAATTTTCCCCATTACGCGAATGTGCATGTATGTATATGTGTTTACATGTACGTGTGTGTGCGTGCGTGTTCGTGTGTGTGTGTGAATCTATGCTGACTCTTTCCCTGCCAAGTCTCTATCATTTACTCGATTACAAAAAAATAAATGCAAAAAAAAAAAAAAGAAAAGAAAAAAAAGAAAAAATATAACCGGAAACACGTCATAAACACGGTCGAGCCCAAAAGAAAGTCTCCAGAGAAATATCAACCCACGTGAGTTTCTTAAGAAAACTCCAAAACAAAGTTCACATGATACTCTAAGAAAATTATTCCAAGTTTTGACTTTCTTTCTGTGTTTGATTCTAATTTAAGATGAAGTTTCAAACGTTAATTTCCGAAATAGTTTATCTACTCAGTTAAAATCTCATAAAATTAATTAGTCATCATTTCTTTTTACTGTAAAACACTAATAGAAGACTAGAATAGCATTACGATTGTATTCAATAAAAATAAAATCTTTTACTTTCAAAACAAAATCTATTTGGAAGGGAATTTCTTTGTCAAATGTTGTAAGTATTTCAATAATATTTATGTTTTTTTTCTGATTTAGTAATTATCAGAAACAATGAAATAGAATAAATGATTTTTATTCATCGCTTACGGAAACTATTTGAGCGAAAACAAAAAACAAAAAAAGAATTAATAATATTTTATGACTGTTTTAATTTCTGGCAAACAATTATCATCATGACAAAATCTAAACGGTAAAATTTGCAAATCCGAGAGAAATATTGCTTTTTTCATAAGTAAAATAGCTTTTAACTTTTTCAATTGTTATACGTTAGAAATAATAATAATAATAATAATAATAATAATAATAATAATAATAATAATAATAATAATAATAATAACACAGAACTAATACATAAAGGATTATATCATAAGATTGGGCAGTATATTTATTAGAAGATACTTTATTACAATGAACCACATAGATGAAGCATTACCTGCAACTAGTCGTAGAAGGCTACGATGTGACTATTCCGCGAGACTTTAACATTTGTTCTAACAGATATATCAGTCAATTAAGTGCCATACGTGATACACGCTTAGGCGATCATGTCTCGAAAGAGACATGACTGACTGGGCAGAAGATTATCCCGCATTAGGTTGCCATTGCTTTCTGCGGTAGATTGGTTGCAGACCAAGGCCACAGAACCCAATCTGTCCTATTATTTAACCCATAACTGGAGGGAAGAGACGGATTAATACCTTTCCCAAGGGTATTTGCGCGTAAGTGAATGCAAGGGATTCGACTGGAATTCGAACTCGGCTCCCGATTTCTCGTTCCGAGCCGATATCCACTACTCCACGACGTACATAAAGTTAATAAACCCAAAATAGGGATTAAAGATTACGAACAGAATGCTTTTTTATAGACATAGCAGTGTTATCTAATGAAATATTAAAGAATATGACAAAATAAGTAAATATGAGGATCTTGAAACTGAAAAATATTATGTTTTCACTGTTCATAACCGTAGCTGATTAAACAGAGGTAGAAACAAGAGTTTTCACACAGATCCCTGGTATCTCCTGTTTACAAGCGATTCTTAAAAAATTGCACTGTATATCCCTTATTTCCTGTTTAGGATGCGGTTTCCGGTTTTCTCTTTTCCAATCTCTTCACTCTTATGTAGCCCCCTGCACATCAGTGGCGTTACCGCCTTGCTCGGGGTGATATGATTTTAAAAATAACAAAAAAACTGCGCATCTATTCAGATAATAAGCACTATACGTGTTAAGCATCAGAACTGTCTGCCAATAGTATGCATATATTTACTACTTTACCTTATCCAGTGTCTCGAGTAATGACCCGATAAATAATAATAATAATAATAATAATAATAATAATAAGAAGAAGAAGAAGAAGAAGAAGAAGAAAAAGAAGAAAGCTATCCAATATCAAAATGCTCTACTTTAGCCACAAATTAATTTATCCTTGTAATATGATAAGGATATACCTGAATTTGAAGATATGTTAACATTTTAATTTTCCTTATGTAGAAAAATGCTATGATCACAAACCGTCACCAGTGCTAGATAGTGAAAATGTCACAATGCTCTGGGAATTCCTTGCCCATGTCAACCACACTAGACAAACCAATAAGCTAGATATAATAAAGACTTTTAAAGAAAATAAAAACTTTCAAATCATAAGTATCATCTTATAAACATGGGCATACCGTCTGCAAAAGAATTTGATAAACTTTCAAAATATAATAACTTGGAAAAAAACTGCAAGAATGTGGCATTTAAACATAACCACAATTCCAATAATAACATTAGTACTTGGAAGGATTAAAATGAATACTAAGAAAATGTCAGGGACCAATCAATTTAATCAATGCAATCAATACAAAAGAATAAGATCATGCTCATTAGCGTACATTCAGAAAAACTCTCTCAACCTAAAACACTCAATAACATTCGAGGAAAAACATTCCTTTGCCTCGTGTTTCAAGTAAAACAATTGTTAAAGAATTATATGAAACATTAAATCAAGCAAACTGGAAATAGCAATAATAATAATAATAATAATAATAATAATAATAATAATAATAATCCATCTTTATCTGAATATAAAAAATCTTGCTAATGCGTATTGCTTGTATAATTAGAAAAGCTGTTTCACATGCTTAATGACTTTCTAATAAAAACTTTAACTAAACTTAGATCTTACCTTAAGACTTGGTAAATCAATGTATAAAAACACGAATCAAAAGAAGTAAAGAAGAAGAAGAAGAAGAAGAAGAAGAAGAAGAAGAAACAAAGAAAAAAGGGAGTAGGAGAAAAAGGCAGAGGGAGAGGGAAAATATCTAGAAGGCAACGTTGCTAAAATTATCTACAATACTACGGAGATTTACTATCACTTGATCTCCAATAAAAGTCATCATATGGTTGGGAAATGGAATTATTATTATTATTATTATTATTATTATTAAGAAGAAGAAGAAGAAGAAGAAGAAGAAGAAGAAGAAGAAGAAGAGGAAGAAAAAGAAGAAGAAGAAAACTTAATAGTGGACCGAAAATTTGCTGTTACTCATTAAAATAATGATCTCAACATAATTAATTTTTGTGAACCATTTTCCCAGAAAAGAAATAGACTGGAAAAATGGTCTGAAAAATTAGAAAAAAATACTCAATCGGCCACCTCCTGCCTCTATCAAATGTCTGAGTTTTGTGCTTAAGTGTTTAACAAATTATTATTATTATTATTATTATTATTATTATTATTATCGTTGTCATCGTCGTTGTTGTTATTGATGATGATGATGATGATGATGATCATCATCATCATCATGTAATTTCAGGAAGTTATACTTTAGATGCAAAAAAGATGAAAAATATTTTTTCAAAGTTCCAACTGATGATGAGAATATATCTACTATTCAGTGATTTTAGGTCGAATTTAGAGCTTACAAAAGGTTGGAGATTGTAATCAATAAACTAAATTGGATATATGAGTATATTACACTTCGGTATATGTTACCGGCACCAATGATTAGTGTCCGAGATTAAGTAACGCTCAGGATTTCCAAAACAAACAATATGTCTCATTTTTAGCAGTCGGTATATTCATACATTTTAAAAATGTAATGTACAATATATTCAATTATAATATTCTACATGTTGCTTCTATATATCTATCTAAGTCAGTCCATATCTATCTATCTATCTATCTATCTATCTATCTATCTATCTATCTATCTATCTATCCCCAAGTTGTCTATCTCGTGTGTTAGCTTGCAATAATTCTTTCCATCTCTTTACTACACATGCATGAGTGCGTGTACGTATGAACACTGACCACAAACTCACATTACAGAAGTTTCTATTACCAAGTCAACACGAATTTCATAAACTAGACTAATTTCACTGTTCACATAAATACCGAAAGTAGTGAATTTTTAAAAAATTTCTAATCTATTTTTTATTTTCGAATTTATAACTTTTTTTACCCCCACGTAAGCAGTGTGTACACAACTGGAAATTATTTTAGAAACGTACATAAGCATTGAAATTTCGACACTGCATCATGATTTTTGGTTTTCTTTTCCTTCCTTTTTTTCTTTTTAATTATTATTATTTTTTTTTTTTTTGCTATTCTTTTTCAACATTTTCACGTACTAGGCGATACAATCAATCATAACTTGAGTTCTGTTTGTAACTTTTTATGTAAAACTTTTCAGACACGTCGGTATACAAATAAATAAATAAATATGAACTAATTGATAGAGAGAGAGAGAGAGAGAGAGAGAGAGAGAGAGAGAGAGATTCAACGCGAAACAAAAGACTCAAAAAAATATTTTAAAATAGAAAAGTGGACATTCCTGACAAACCTAATGAATCAAATAAAATATATTGTTTTATCCACCAACTGTCCCACAACTTCGATTGAAAAAAAATTTATCTAAGCTGAACATAAAATGTTACTACTTCTTCTAAAACAATAAAAGACTTAATTAGTATAAAACAAAATAATAAACAAAAACTTGAAGGAGGTAATTACTCTGTCACCTGCAATACATAGGAGAAACTTCCAGAAACTTAAATAAAATATATGAACACAAAAGAGATCTTCTACAAAACAACATATTTTAAATGCATTATCTGTTTCACCGTAAAAAGTTTGACCATAATTTTGATTTAAACAATACTATTCTAATTTAAAGAGAAAGCAATTTGCTAAGACAAAAATGTACAGAAAGTCCTTTAAAAGCAAAATCATTTACAGTAAATTTACGTCTAAGTTTTTAGATTGCGACTCTCTTGGTAGATCTATTATATCACAAGGTTGTATATTTAATTTAATAATAAAAATGTGATGAATACATGAAGAAAAAGAAACTATATGAAATCAGCTAGATCATGTACCCAAACCATGCATTAAAAAAAATTTAAATTTTAAGATTTTCAGTGTCCTCTCTCCTTCGTGCTCATGTGCAGTCACATCAAAGTAAACATCACTTTGAGCCCGGTGAATTCTTAAAGGACTAACCGCATCGCACGAAAACTCTTTCCACTATGTTACATTTTTCCCTTAAAATTGTTCTTGATATATAAAAAAATCAAATATAACTTTCCCATAGAGAGATAAATACTTGGGGAGATGTTGGGAAAAGACAGTTAACTAAAAATCCTCTTCTTCACACGATACATTTGTTACTGTGCGTTTGTATGCGTGCGTATGAAAGAGAGTGTGTATAAAAGACCCATTGCACTGTTGATGTAGTTGTGTATTTTTCCACTGGGAAATGTTTGCTGAAGCCAAAGTAAAATTGAGAAGTTCAAGCTCTGGTTATTAAAGCGGTAAGGAAGATTCTAAACCTCAGTTCCATTGACCACGGTTTGAACGAAGCTTACACAAAGAAAAAAATATTTTGAAAAAATCCATCCATAAGCAACGTACTTTTGAAAGCAGAACATGAAGACAGTAGCATGAAGTAATATTTTTTATAAAATTTAATCTGAAATTGTCTCTCTTTAATGTGATTAATGGGTAAGAGTTAGTTTAAGTGCACTGACAAGAAAGATTATGTTGAAATATTTGTTGTGTAAAATATTTTTTCTTTTTTTTACCTCATTAGGTTACGAATATTTTGACGTACCTACAGACATGCAATAAACGTCAAGCAAGCAATCATATATATATATATATATATATATATATATATATATATATATATATATATATACGCGTATGTGCTAAATAAATAATATTTGTGACAATTTATCCATCACACCCTACTATTCGGCATTCGCGCCGGAAACACCAATACGAAGATTTCAGAGTATTTGAGGGTCAATCTAAGGAATGTGCAAAGGATTCGGAAATGTTAAACGAGTCGGGGTGAATATGAAAGTGTTTGGAGTGATCACTAGTGATGGCGACGTTATGCTTTCATTAATCTTTTTACAGGGCCTCAGACTCAACACAGAGGCCTATATCAAGTGCTTTGAGGAGGTAGTGCTGCCCTAGGTCAAGAGAGTGGCTGCTGGTGAACCCTATGCTGGCAACAGGACACTGCACCATACCACACATGTAGCTGAACTACAGTAATGGCTGTCAGACAATTTCTGCGACCACATACATCTGGCCACCTAACTCCCCCGACTGCAACACACATTATATTATGTATAAGGCACAGTTGAGCAAGAAACCAACAAAACTCCTTGTAAGACCAAAGATGAACGCAAGGCAAGGATTATGACAGCATTCACCAACTTAAAAAAGGAAATAGTCCAGAAGAGTTGCACGAGATTCTGAAATCGTCTGGAGGCTGTGGATGAAGCCAATGGCGATTTTAGTATTTCAAGATATTTTCGTGCAATTTTGGTAAATATATCTGTCAAAATGAGACGCCAGTGTTATTTTCATTTTTGCATAATTTAGACGATTTTGGGTAATTTAGACAATTCTTTCGTCGCACTCTGTATATATATATGTGTGAGAGAGAGAGAGAAAGAAAGAGAGATAATTTTCATGGAATACAGTTGTAAATAAAGTATTTAACGCACTCAACCATTTCAAAATATACACATACGTTCACTTTCACATAATTTCTCAGTGGCACACACCTACACGGAAATATATACCTATACACAGTCACATATAATTAGTGCCACTAACAAACCAAGTAGATTTATTTAACTATATAATGACGAGATATGTGAGGTTTTAAAATCTGCTCAAACACCTATATGATAATGTATTTTCTTCATTTACTTTTAAAAGTTTTCCAACAATCTATGAATTTAGGGGATTTCTAAATAAAATTACAAACTTCAGCTATTTTTTAAACAATTTGGAACAAAAAAAAACATGAAGAAAGGAAAAATAAAAGAAAAAATCATATTTGTATTATTTCATTATTTTTTGTGAAATAAAAATATTTTACACAATATACTTTGCGTATGTCTGGTTTGATTCTAAGACTCTATTACTTTTTTAAATAATAATAATTATAATAATAATAATAATTATAATAATAATAATACTGCTGTTTCCCACGTTGATGTGAAAACTCAGACACAATCCAAAACAACAATGCTAAGTCAGCTAATTTGCTTACTTGCAAAAAATACAATATCAAATATTTACCAGTGAACAATAATAAACAAAAAGAAATTAAATTAAAACAATCGTGATATAATTTTGACTTTTCAAACTCAATTCTACTCCAAGAAGAAAGAAAAATAAAGTCACTCTTCAAGGCTTCTAGTGTCACATTTCAATTTTCCCAGGAATCATATTTTACACAAATTTTATAATTTCTTTAAAATGTATTATTGTTGTTGCTATTGCTGCTGTTGTTTTTTTCACATCAATATAGTATAAATTCATATTTCTGTTTATCATTTTAACATCAAGAATAACAAATGTATTTGCATTTACAGGTTTGAATCAGAAGCCAAAAGCAAAGTTATAACCGACAGTTCATCATTTATATTCGGCTAGTGAGGCTCGTTACCAAAAGTTTACCGAAGGGAAGAACACAAGAAATGGATCAAAACTAAAGTTCTATATCCTAAAAAATCAGCAGGAATTGGGATATAAAATCTTCCTTTCTAAAGAGGAACGACAATAAAAAAAACAAAAAAATAAAAAAACACGAGTGACAAGGGGAAAAATAATTTGTAAATAAGACGAAAAAGAAGCAAGAAAAAGAAAAGTGTAAAAAAAAGAAAGGCTCTCTATATCGCTCCTAAATTCGATTTTTTGTTTTTGTTTTTTTCGTATTGACGACCACCACTGTCGTCAGTTTTTACAACAACAACAAAAACAACAACAACAACAATAATAATAATAATAATAATAATAATAATAATAATAATAATAGTTTTTATTCTCTAATTGAAAACAGAAGTTGGGGGAGGTTTCTAACGTGCGTGTTTGTGTTTATCGTGTTTACGTGTAAGTTTGGCCGAAAAAAAAAGGCGGGAGGAGGAGGGGAAAATCGTGGGAGGAGCAGGAGGAGGAGTCGAGTTGTTGTGTATGCGACTGAGTCTACATGTGCGTATCTCTGTGTGCGTGTGTGTGTTATGTGTGTGTGTGTGTGCATGCGTGCGCACACCCGCGTGTGTGGCCCTAAAATTGTCTGTGTGCTTGTGGTTATGTGTGTTAAATTGTTAGACTCTATTCACTCTCGCCTTCTCTTATAAAAAGTCAAAAAAGAGAAAGAAAAATATTGGAACGTAAAGAAGGAACGAACAAGAACAAAAGTAAAGAAACGAATCCGACACAAACAATTTGCTTCTGACTTGTACATGGACGAAAAAGTGCGGTTACTACAAATGCGCACGTAGGCGAAGACACCGAGCAAATTTTGCCGACCTATTAGACTACTAAACTTACTACTATCTACTAACACGTACACATCTACATTTGCATCGTACATACGCACCAAGTACAGACACACACGTATAAAACAAAAGTAGATAGATTTCAATGTTGTCTACATATTATTTATTTTTATTTTATCTGGGTAACCTTGATGAAGGCAGGAAACCTAATTCACACACACATATTGGAAAGTTTAAGCGCATGCATATACAACCATAGCACCAATCAATACAATCGCGTTAACTCTATGATGATGACATTACGAAAAAGACATTCAACTACTCATTGACGTGACTTTGAAATACGCTCTAAAGGAAACAAACATATCGTTCTTTTGTAGAGAAAGAATTGATATACTCTTTGACGTATAAGCACACACGTGTATGACTATACACGCGCACACGTAATACACGAATACACACTGTTAGACACATACAAGTACATGCACACGTACAGACATATCGGAAGACAAGGTGGGAAAAAAGACCAGCTGTGATGTGTTTATATTTTCTTCTCTGATTAACATTTATTACTTATTGTCAGCATCTCAGTAACGCATCATGGCTACAGCGATCGCACCGTCTCATTGTCGGGTACCCTTGTTTCAGGTAAGCAAAAAATTTTAAAATGTCGTTTAATTTATTTTATATGTCACTCATCTTTGCCAAAAATATCGTTCGTCTGTGTATCGTTCGTTGCCTTTCGCTATTGTTTGTTTCCAAGTGTTTTGTCTTGAAGCCTTGAGTTTATCGCTGATTTAAATTGTATCCCTCCCTCCCAACTGCAACCTCGCAGAGAAAAAATACGCAAATCCAAATGGAAAGAAGAAGATAAAAAATCTTTTTTTTTTTCCCACTTTAAATTGAATTTATGAGCTACTTCATATTTATTGTCTGTATTTTATAGTCGCACTTTGTCACGCACATGCGATTTCGTATATGCGACAAAAATGTATGGATTATGAGGTCAGGTAAGGAATGGATAGAAAAGTGTTTTGTGTTACTTTGCTTTTTAACTGAAAGGCTTGCATATGCATTTGTGCACACACACATGCACACACACATGCATACATATGTACGTGTATGTTTGCATGTATTTTGCTTATTTTGTTTTTACTTTAGTTGCTTTTTTGTTGTTTAATTGTTTTATTAATATTATTTGATTATATTTTATGACGAAGTCTGTGAATTTGTAAATGTAAAATAGAAATAAAAAGAAAATTAGTCAAAGTTTTCATAGTCTGAATGAACATTCATTTTGTTTTAGTCGATTTCATCATTCATTTTGAACTTTTATTCCTGAAGAATTCAATTATTTCTGGTTTTAGAACGTCGGGTGATAAAATATGGAAATGCTCGAAATTGCCGTTCAGACATTTCAAGTTTTGAAAATTTAAAAAACTCAACAACGAAATATTTTCGAAAATCGAAACTCAGAAAAATCTTTATATAAAAACATTTGGCAAAAGTTGTTTTTAATGGAACCAATTTTTATTGTAATATTCATTTGGTTGTTTGAGTCTCAGGGAAATCTCAGAAAATACTTCCATTTTCTTAGACAGACATAATATCTCATAACGGCGTCTTTGCACATTAAATTTATCTGCCATTATATTAAAAGGTAAAAGAAAGTAATATCAATTCGGACGATTTGAACATTTTTACCTCAAGGTTTTCTCAGGTGAAAACCTGACAAAAAATTTTCGCAATATTTGAATGAGTTTAGCTTAGTATGACACAAAGCTAATGATTGTGGTGGGGGTAATTGTTAATTCATATGACCTTTTCCGATAAGTTCAATTTTCATGCAGAAGAAAATTTACTGCAGATCCCGATATGCAGAATGAATTCTTACGGATAAAAATTTATCTATGTTCAATTGAAAAATGTTTATAGCAAAACTTTCTTGTATTTCGAAGTTTAGAAAAGATAAAATTCAATTCGTGTTGAGCTGGAAGAATTAAAGCGGTTAAATACCTTTGTTAATGGAGAGGAAACAAAATGATCAACCAATTTCAAAGGAATTAACAAATTAGGAAATAGTTTTGGAGGGTGCAAGAATGGCAAATCTGGATTCATTTTGTTTTCGTTCTTTATTTTTTCTTTATATTTTTCTTTCTTTCTTTCTTTTAGCGGCATATAACATCTTTAGATAGTTTAGTTTACTAAAAGTGTAACTTTTTTTCCAATAAAATGTCGGAACAATTTTACTCGTAAAAAAAAAACAATCTTTTGAAAAATATTAAATAAAAAGCGACTTTCGGAAGAAGATGCTTTTGATGTTTGATCATTTGGCCAGATTTTAGTTTAGTTGAGACGTTTTTAGCACTCACAATGTGTTCCATTTCTTTCAATAACAAAAGCAATAAATTATTTTTATGAATATCACAGAAACTATCTTTGGTTTAAGTATTTTAAACATTTAAAATTTATTTAAATGAAGCAATCTAATTGATATAATAAATTTCTGTGAAATTCATACTGGTTTTTGATAGACTTCAATACTTTGTTTCGATATTATATATGCATATATACATACATACATATATGTATGTGTGTGTGTGTGTGTGTGTGTGTGTGTGTGTGTGTGTGTGTGTGTGTGTGTGTGTGTGTGTATTTCATTATTAAAGCCGAGTATCAATTTACTGCGATTAAGCCTTCCATTAAATTTGTCGTTTGTATAAGTGTTTTCTTTTCTGGACATAAAGTGCGTAAAAATTGTCCAAATTTTCTACATATCCGAGCTTTTTTCAGGCAACTCGACGTGGTGTAATATTTAGCAATCTTGTCTCGCTGGATTCATTACAATTGTGTAGTGAGTTCGATCTTCACTGGGTGTTTCATACATTGTGCCACATCTAAGTTGCACTTAGAAAATCACCATATCCGATCGTTTTCGGCAATTCTTTTAGCGATTATCGAGGGTGGTTTTTATTTTATTTTAAACTGAATGTATGGATACTTTTATGTATATATCTATAGTTACAAAGAGATTTTATTTTCCAAATGCGGTCAACTCATAGTTGATGCTATTGAGTGTTGGCTTTTTCTTTTTTTATTATTAATATTTCTATTAATTTTTAGTCTTTTTTAACATGTGCGTGACGCTAATATTGTGTTTTATACAAGAATGTTCCGGATGGAGTTTGGTAGGTTTCCGTGTACGTTTAAATGAATCTTATGGTCAGAAAGATGTAATGAGAATTTTTTTGATTGGCATGTAGTGGTAGATTCAATGTAGTTATTCAATGTGATATCGCGCTAGGAAAATAGTTAAGAATAAAAATCATCCTTGATAATGGCTAAAAAAACAGACAGAAGCGCTTGTATATGCAGAACATTTGGACAATTTTTCCATATTTATGCTAAAAAAGAAAACACTTATACGAACCCAATAAAAATTAAAAAGCTTAATCGCAGTACATTATCAGTCGTCTTTGATGAAAATTGTATAAAAAAGTGACTGTTGGCCAATTATATATATATATATATATATATATATATATATATATATATATATATCCACTACAAATCGTACATTTGTTTCGACATTGAAACTACAATGTCTCATCAGGTAGTGTGGACAGGAATGGAAAGCCTCTTTTCTTATATTTGATGAGTTGTGTGTGGGATGTTGGTGGGGGCCAGTGATAAGGAAACAAGTTTTGTGAATTGTCCGTTTGAATTTTGAAGAAAGTGGTGAGGGTAGTGAACACAGCTGATTAATGAGTGTCTTGGAATCCTGTAGACAGATTTAACATCAGCAGATAGCATTGTAAGTTTTATGATCTTGCGACTAGACTTTATCTTTTGGGTTTCTTAGAAGAGCAGAGTAGGGAAGTGTAAGGGGTGGGGGGTGGGATTGGACTTACCGCTTATTTGTACAACTATAGAATATTCACAGCTCTATATATTATATATCGAGCACTGTTTTAAATTAATGTTTTAGACGTTGTAAAAATTTTTTTTTCTTCGTTCCCTATTCACTCGTATAAATTTGTTGAACCTACCCTAAAATATAATAAAATTAACTGATTATTTTAATTTTAATGCTAAATCTATATTACCTTTTAAACAAAAAGATTAAGTTTCGTTAATTTTTAGCAGAACCCTTACAATATATATAAGAATTCGGTTCCTTTCGTACTAAGCCGCCTTAAATTTAGTTTCTTAAATTTTAAAAATAATTAAAATTAAAATTAATTCGTCAATTGCAAATATCCTTTAGATATTTAAGTAAATTATGTGTGTGTGTGTGTGTGTGTGTGTGTGTGTAGTAATGGATTCTTTTGAGATTTACCCTTGAAGATATTATTTTTAATTTTTAATTTGAAATTTAGGATTTAGCTGTTTTCTTTGTTTCTAAAGGAAAAAAAAATTCTTGGCTGACTTCCCAGTCAACCACCCCTTCCCTCTTTTTCCTTTCGTTCTCCCCTGCCGCTTCTGTCCCTCTGACATGGCTGAATTTTGGCTTTTGAACTCTTGAATCGGGTTTGTAGGAGGGATATGTCTTCTAGTAAAAGACATAGGTATCTGTCTGCTTTCCCTTTTTTACTTCCTTCAATTCCAGAATTGTTAATCCCACCCCATTCTATTTTCCTATGGATGGAAGAATTTTTTTGGGACTTCCGCCGGTAAAAAATCTTATAATACATTTGAATTTGAGTAAATAAAATTTTCGTTTCGCCGTTGCTGAAGAAGCGAGGATCTCCTCGTAGAAATGGCTATTCAACGGATTTAAATATCGACATTTTTTGTTTTATTTTTTTATATTTGGTTCTGTCAATAGAATATAATATTTGCATCGAGCCCTCCACCTTGATCAATTTTAATATTAATGAAATTAATATTAATTAGGATCGGGTTTTTGGGATTTACCTATCTGATCATCCTTTTGGATTTAAAACTTAAATATAGATATAATCATGTAATTATGAATTAATTGTACATTGCAACACGGAAATTTCTATGTTTCGAGATAGATTCTCTTCATCAGGCACTGTTAGATGCTGAACCTTGGGTTCTCTTCACCTGGATTTATATACATATATGTAACTTAAAACATTATTTTTAGTGTATACGCGTATTTCATTAAACTCTCGTTTTTTTTAAAAAAAACAGTGTGTATTGCATTAATCGGTTTGCGAACTTGAGAAAACTTAATAAAGAATTTACCTCCCCAGTAGGTTTAAAAATACGCCTCTGCTGATAAGGAGTGGGGGCGGGTGCGTCCAAAGTTATGACATTAATTCAATTAAAGTTGGCTTCGAACCAATGTTTTTAAAAGTTTAATATATTTAATTTATTTAGAACATAATTTTATAGAGGCAACAATTGAAATTGCTAAATTTCAAAAGACACTGAATAATCTTTAATTTAATCAAAATCTAGGAATTCTTTATTTAGTTTTAATTACCATTTGTATAAATTAAAACAACTACTATTAATTGATAAATCAATTATAAATAATATTTAAAAATATTTTGCAAAATATTTTATGAAAGGCAACATTTTCAATTGGTACAGATATAATTATTGGAATTTCATTTGAAATTTTTTTTTAAAGAATTACATTCGATTATTAATCCTATTTTTTCAGATCCACTTTTAACGGTGTGCAGTCGAGGAAAAAAGCCAATCAATAAAAACGAAACTTCTCTTCTTTTTAATTCTTTAAGAAGCAAATATTTAAATCTGTTTTAGCTAATTATTTGAAATAGCCATAACACAAATGTTTGCCAAAAATTAAGTTATAAAATCCTAATAATAATAGTAACATTAACAACACCAACATCAATAATAATAATAATAATAATAATAATAATAATAATAATAATAATTATTATTATTATTATTATTATTATTATTATTATAAATGATGATTTGCAAATTTTGGGGGGATTTTAAATTTTACCGAGAACAAGCTCACAGATGATATGAAATATACTTTTATAGTTAAAATTAAATACTTATATAATTATAAATTAAATTCTATAATAATTAAATCAGGCTTTGTATTTCTAGAGCATCTTGTTTATTGAGAATATTTTTTCATTTACTCAAAGATGACGTAATTATTTTATTTACTCAAAGATGACGTAAATATTTTAAAGATGTATCTTGCTTCGACTAATAGATTTTAACATTTTTACATTTCATTTTTATACAAAAATATTTACTTCCATCAGATTCATTTTAAAAGCTATATAGATTGTTTATAACTTTTTGTATACTTAATAAAGATATTTTATTTGTGTTGCGTGTTATTTAACAACATTATGTTTGAAAATACATATTTTGAAATATTGTAAAACCTTTAATCTTTTATTTATCTACGTGAATGTCTATGATTATTTATATTTTATGTATATTTATACAGAGATATGTTTTTTTCTTATAAATTAATAGGAGCCTTGTTGGAATTTCTTAAATATTTTATGATTTACATGTAGTAACGAAACGTTCAACTACTTTTTCACAATGGTGTAAAAACAATTGTTTTGAAGTTTCAATTAAACTCATGAAAATAAATTCTCATTTATTAGATTCGATTTATTAGCAGTTATAAATATTGTCATATAAAACTATGCGACTTAAAATGTAAATAACAATTTTGAGGTGGGAACACTCAAGAGTTTAAAATTGATATAAAATATTATTGATTCAAATTGAATTTACAAATAAAAGAATTAAAAAAAAACATTTGAGGAACTTGGACGGAAGGCAATAATTATATTATGTTTAAACCGTTATTTCTTTTAGTATTTATTGTAATATAATTATTTTATATACTCTTTTCTTTGGTCAAATGGTTTTATTGACAATTATTTTCTGTAGTTGTAACTAAGCCTTTTCATCATTCCAGAGATTCTATTGTCTTCGTATTTGTATGCATTTCAACAAAGGTTGTGCTAAAAGCAATAAAGATGAAGATAATTGCCCGAAAAAATCTTTTTTTTTTTTTACTCCTGTTGGCAAATTAATAAATATTACAATCTATGCATTGAGAAGAAACAGCATTGTAAAAGATTGAGAGAATCTACGAGCAATTTTTCATTTTCTTTTACCGGTACAAAATTTTGAAATAAACAAGAATTGCAAAAACAAATAAAATAATTTCAACCGAATTTCTTTCTTTTTTGTGTAAAATGGTCTTTATGGTAACATCCAGTGAAAAGTTTCATGTTATTTATAACACTTCTTCTTCTTCTTCTTCTTCTTCTTCTTCTTCTTCTTCTTCTTCTTCTTCTTCTTCTTATTATTATTATTATTATTATTATTATTATTATTATTATTTACACAATGTTTGAAAATGTTTGACAGTTTTACTTAAACTTATGGAAACAACAGCAACAATAATTATCAAACCATTATTAAATGAAATTTGTTTACATAATTTTTTAATGAAACACCTGACTCGAACCTGTCACAATTTAAAAAAAATAAATACAATTATTTTATTAACTAAATTATATATATATATATATATATATATATATGTGTGTGTGTGTGTGTGTGTGTGTGTGTGTGCGTATATGTGAAAAAAAACACAACATACTACGAAGAAAAAAGGCCCCCAAATTTATAAAAACGAACTTTTTTTTATCAAAATGTATATGTTATTATTATTAAAAAGAAAGATCAAAGTATTTTTTTGTTATTTTTTAAAAATTTAAACCCTTTCTAACACGTTCTAAATGTTGGTAAAAAATCTTGTTTTGATTTTCGTCAGCAAGTAATGAAAGCGTTACCATATATATATGGTACATATGGTATGGTATATACCACTATCTTTATATATATATATATATATATATATATATAAAATGGCTGCAAAGACAAAAAGCAATAAGCATAAAAAACGTTATCAGATGTTGGGACAAAAGCTACTAAATATATTTCCTTAAAAAATAACACGAACTTTGAATACACGAAGAAAAAATATATGAAAATGATGAAACCGACATCGCTCACGAAACAAAATTTCTTTGATGATGACTTATGAAAACCAAAAGTAATCAGACATTAGACAATTTATATTAGAATATGTACTGCGATGCAAGAAAACGGATCTTAAGTATAGAGAAAGTCCTAAAACATATATATTTATGAGCTGTGATACAGCAAAACAGATCTGTCTGCGGATATATATATATATATGCATATTGTAAAAATTCTTCCAAACCTTTTATTTTAACTTTTTTCAGTAAAAATATATATAAGCTATAAATCTAGCAAGGTGATTACAAATTTTAAATTTATCATATATTTCATATATTTAATATGCATAAATTTACCTTAGATTGTTGTTGCGATAAACATTTCTTGAAGAAAGCTTTAAAAGTAGAAGTAAGCCTTATATATAGAAAATACAGTGCTTGTTTTATTTAATTCATACAAATATTGTTTTCTACAAAGAACGCATTTCATCGTTTCGTCCATCGTCAGCCAAAATGACTTGGTAAAATTATTTTCACAAAAGCTTTTTGTAATTTCATATGAAAAACCTCAAAATCATGAAACCTTTATAATCGTATGCAAGTTCAGTTGTTTCATTTTCATAAAACTACTTTGAGATGTCTTTCAAATTATTTCAAATAAAACTTGAGCTTTTTATATAAAATACACAATGATCAACATTGAATATCTCAATGAATCAAAATTGCTTTATTTCGATTCCAAAAGTTTTATGTTTTTAAATAACTATAAAAATTACTTCAGTGTTTTCATATATTTAGTGCTGCAAATTTTGGTGAATTAGCAATTAATAAATTAACCATTTTTATTCAATGTTAAGCAAATAACATCAATTAAAGATGAGTGATATTAATGGAAGCAAGAATCCAAGCAATGTTTGATAAAGCAGACGTTGTAAAAAAGAAAAAATGATAATTTTTTAATCTTAACTAATTTAATGATATTTTGTTAAATACAGTGTCGGCAAAAAATCTATGTCAATTTAAGAAAGAAAGTAGCGTGTAATGCATTTTTCAGTCGATGGCTACTTCAACTGACAAAATATTATTTATATACATACTTACATGCATATAGTCTCAACCTTGAAATCGGAAGATAAGTATTTTTAAATTTTATTTATTTATTTACTCTCTCTTTCTCTTTCTTTCTATCACTCCCTTTCTGTATATAAATTAAACGTTCTTTTTGTAGATACCCATATTTGAGTAGACGCCAGATAGATAGATAGATAGATAGATAAATATTATTGTTATAATAATAGCATACTGCAACACAAAAGCTATCAAGTTTCCGTGCTCAGAGCACCATCATCAGGCAGTGAATTGTGGTTCAGTTACGGAGTTGTATATATATATTGATTAGGAAATTTATCAATATATATATATATATATATATATATATATATATACAGAGAGATAGAGAGAGAGAGAGAGAGAGAGAGAGAGAGGAATCAACACACAAATAGATCTTCAGACCTTGATACACATACAGATATACATGTATACAGAGAATACACAGATGTGTAACATATCTACATGCAATTAAAATGGGCCATACTGATTTATACATATGTGCAGCTAGATAGATAGATCTGTGCATATTTATTTGGTCTAATATGTAAATCTTTCATTTAATATCTCAGCTACAAAATATTTTTCAATCAGAGAAACTTTTTATTCTGTCCTGGGAAATTGTCAACAGTCGAGTTGAATTTATTTATGTTGTGAAGACTTCCAAGATTTACGGAATCAGAACATTTTTCACCCTACTTCGAAGTATGTTGCAATTAACAGTAGTGTGTATGCACAACAGTGTCGGCCTCGTGTTCTGTAATAAAAAAAGTTCAGGTATACGTCACGAACTCATTATGACTATTTGTATATAAAATCTGATTGATAAGTAGTAATTAATCGTTCAGTTCAGAACAGGTATTTACAACAACAACTATCAAAATGACAGAGTTATTAAAATCAACAAAACTTCTGAAGAGTCTTTCTGCCACCTAATACAACAGATACAGCCAGAGAAAAAACTCAACGAACATAATAATAATAATAATAATAATAATCAACGTTTATAAAACAATGCATATATATATGTGTGTGTGTGCGTGTTTGTGCGTGTGTGTAACTTATATATGTTTGTGTGTGTGAGTTTGCTTTATACCTTTCATAAAGTGGACAAATCCTACACTCTGATCCGAGACAGAAGTGCCAAATGATATGTAAATAATCCCATCCTTTTAAAAGGTTACTGTGCTTATTCGCAAAAATGTTTAGAAACGTCACAATCATGAAAACAATTATATAATTTAATTGGCATGAAGTTAAAACTCATTCCAACATTACCCTCCACTATTCTAAGCTTATTTCACTATCGATGAGCAGAAAAGTAATTGCCTATAGGATATAATGTAGGTCAGTCAGTTAAGTGCCATACGTGATACACGCTTGGGCGATCATGTCTCGAAAGAGACATGACTGACTGGGCAGAAGATTATCCCGCAGTAGGTTGCCATTGCTTTCTGCGGTAGACTGGTTGCCGACCAAGGCTATAGAACCCAATCTGTCCTGCTATTTAACCCATAACTGGAAGGAAGAGACGGATTAGTACCTTTCCCAAGGGTATTTGCGCTTAGTGAATACAATGGATTCCACTGGAATTCGAACTCGGCTTCCCGGTTTCTCGTCCCGAGCCGATATCCACTGTACCACAGGTACCTCCACTAAATCGCTAAAAACAGCATAGAATGAAGAAAAACACCTTTTCCATCAAAATGTTTATTAAGAGGAAAGATCAAAGTAATCCATTCTAAAACGTTCGAAATTTTTGTAAAAATCTTGTTTTGATTTTAGTTTTCGGGTAATAATATCGTTACCAGAGTTTAAAATGGTTTTATGTAATAATATGTAACTCAGTTTTTTCCGACAAAAAACGCATTAATTTGAAAAATCTTAAGAAAATCAAATAATTGTCGGATTTTAATGAAGCTTTCAAGTCTTATTCACAAATGGATGAATTTTTTTAAATTATTATTTTAAAAAAATCTTGGTAAAAATATATTGTTTTTTTTTTTTACATCTGTTACCCCACCTCCACGTAAATTCATGAAATTTTGAGAAATTAAATTTTGTTAGGAAAATTGGTTTCATTAGTTAAACACATTGGAGAATATAAATCATCTATTATTTTTCAAATATTTTGCCTTTATTTCCGAAAATCTGCTCCCAGTATTAAAATAAAAAATGCAATAAAACCATGACATTATTTAATTTGATAAGCTTTTAAATGCTTTAATAAATAATATATATTAAGGACATTATAGTCTAAAGAAAAAAATCGATGAATAATGAAATTTTAAAAGAATTGTTTTAATTTTTTCTTAATTTTATAATAATTTATACAATTTCAAAAATATTTCTAAAATATTTTAAAGATTTGTTGGCGTTATGTTATGAATTGATTAAGTCAATACTACATTTACTAATCGAAAACTGAAAAGTTTAATAAGAAATCGTCGAGTTATTGTATTTTTAGAATCATTTTTATCTATTTATTTATTTTTTTTGTATGGTAATGTCTATGTGTGCATTAAAAGGGCATGTGTTTCACGCTTTCTTCTTACAGGAAAAAATTGTACAGTTATGTCACTTGTGATTGCCATACACTTATTTTATCCTGCATCTGTCTAGCTGTTATCACATGTCAAATATACGGGGAAAAGTCAGAAAGATCAATAAACTGTGTTTAAGAAATAATTTTATTCTAAATTTCATGCTATAAATAAGTAATACTTGTGTAAATCAGATTAATTTAACTTTAAATTTGTTAATCTTTCAAAATTAACGTGTCATAGATGTATATTTTATTTTTGGAAGATTTTTAAAACTGCAAATTAACTTTTGTTTACAAATGTGTCGATGGCTCAAAAATGGCCGAAAACTTGAATTTTTTTTTAATCTAAAATTTTAGATCCAATCAATATAATTTCTGTTTTAAATACACCAGAGTATTTTGCTTTCGGGAATAGTAAATTTAACCATTTAGCTTTTAATTAAAACTAAAATAAAAGTTGAAAAAAATATATATTTACATGACAAAACTATGAGATCAAAGAAGAAAATGTCCTTAAAATGAGGTGTATTTTCATTATTTATACTTATTCATTTGTAAATGAACAGATTCAGAATACAAATTCTTGAAACTCAAATATAGAAGATCTGTTTGATTTCAAAAGAATATTGATTCCGACTGAACAATTACATTAAAATCTACACAATCTATTTTGCAACAGCTCTTATATTAATTTTACTGTAACTTGAAAAAGGAGAGACTTGTAAACGTTACACCTCTCTGACCATAGCTCATTTAAAATGCACATGGAGACATACCAAGCTCTATCTGCAACATACTAGTCCACAATGGGCTAACCTCGTTTTGAAAAAAAATTTTTTCTATAACTCTAGATACATACATAAAATAATTTATATATATTTAGTTAAAAGTAAAATAGGATTCATCCTTGATAATAACTAAAAGTACAGCCGAAAGCTATTGAATAAATAAAACGTTCGGACAATTTTTTGCATAATTTATTTACTGAAAAAAACAAAAAAACATGAAAAATTCTATAAAAAGCTTAACCGCAACACCTTATATGTCATTTTAAACGAAACTTATATATATATATATAGTCATCCGCTGACAGATCTGTTTCGCTAATTAAAATGTAATCTTTTGCAAGAAACCACTTTTGAGAATATAAAAAGGAATTTGAGTGTCAGTGAAAACTATAATAATATGTGAAAGTTTTGCAGTTTATAAAATGTTTGACAAAATGTCGTTCATTCCACTGAAATGTCTGACATAAGTTAAAGCAAATGTCCAATTTCAAAATGCATTTATAATAAAGCAATTTTCCACGAGTTTTCACATGTCAATTTTATTTTCCTATAGCCACTTTTAATCATTTTTGAATGACAAATAAAACAAAATGAAAGAGGGAAAAGAGGAAAACGGCACATTCATAAATGATACAATAGAAAATCTTTTCACCTGCATTTTGGAAAAGAGTTTTAAATAATTAAGCATGCTAATATTAACCATAATAACCACTGATAAAAAAAAACAAACATTGTTAAGCATGAACGAACTGAATGCTTTGGAAATGATAACCTTTTCCAAGACAAATTTATAGTCACGAAACGTCATCGATCTTTAAATAAAATATGAGATAGTGATGCAATTGAAAATTTTACACTGAAAATAAGAGTCATAAAACCTGATAAATGCTCTTTTAATTCAGATGCACGCCCATGGGATAGGCATAAATTAACTGGTAACGAAATTCAAACCTTTAAGTTTAACATCATTTTTTGTTTGAGAGCGTGTATTAAAATGCAATTTTTGAAAGTGTAACGTGAATCCTTGCCTTGTTTTAACTCTTCATAGTGAAAATTTTGTCAGCAAGTGTCTCTAATCTGAGATCAGTTCCCTTATCATCTTTGCAGTGTATCATATTGTATTGAGATCTTTTTCTCACCAGTTACACCACCACCATTATCACTCCAACCAACAGCCATTTCTGCCTTGAAGGCAAGTGCATTCAGTCTCGCGTGGTCGTCATCGCCTCTGTTTTAATGCAAGCAAATCGCCTTTTTTCGCTACTTCGTATGTCAACAGATAGTTTTTGTTAAAAAAAAAAGAAAAGAAAAGAGGAGTCGTGGCTCATGCAGTAAAGTTTCATCATTTCATCTACCTACCTACCTATTTCGGTTTGTTCATTATCTCAGTTTCTACATCTATCTATCTATCTATCTATCTATCTATCTATCTATCTATCTATCTATCTATCTATCTATCTATCTATCGCTGTGATACAGCGAGACAGGTGTCTGCGAATGACTATATATATATATATATATATATATATATATATATATATATATATCGATTGTCAATCGGCAATCTGATATATATATATATATATATATATATATATATATCAGATTGCCGATTGACATTGCATAAATAAGAACATAAATTGTCTCAATAATAGAAACAATTTGTTTTTGTAACAATTCATTTTCAAAGTAAAATCCTGACTCAGATTTATCTAGGAATTCAACGTCTTTTATGCTTGCTGTTTGATGCTTTCTACTTCTTTGTTCGTTTAGGCGAGGTGCGTTAGCTTATTTCTGCATAGGGTAACAGCAGAAGGCTGCCTAGGTAGAATCAAATTCACTACTCAAGCAATGGTCTACAAGAACAGCTTCCGGCATCTTTATTATGTTTTTAATCTCAACGATTAAACTGCACAGCGGCTAGTGGAAATGGTAATCAAATACTGTTTTTTATTCTCAAAATTGTTCTTGTTTGACCTTCTTGTAATTCCTCACTTAATTTCAAATGCAGGGATCTAACATTTATATTGTCCCGTCTGAGTTTATTATTGTCAGGAATAATACAAGTGAAACCTAGCTAAACTTGTGAAAAATCCCTGCAATATAATGAAACAAATTTATCCGTTCTTCAAATAAATTGAAAACAGTTTTCCATGTGATTATTCTCATTAACTCAACCTCAATGCTTGTTCATATACTGTTTTCTATTTATTCAGATATATGAGTAAAGTGAATTCACTTACGCTCAAATATCATTAGGAAATGTATTAATCCGTCTCTTCTCCCTCAAGCTACGCGTTGAATAGCAGTACAAATTGGGTTGATCTTTGTTTTTCCTTGAGGAGCCTTATTTGCTTATTACTGGCACAAAATGGAATATCTATACATACATACATGCATATATATATATATATATATATATATATATATATATATATATTGTCCAATCAACTAAAATGTAAAGAAAGAAATCAAATATTAAACGAATAATTCATATATACTTTAGAAAGGTCGATGAGTACATTGTATTTTCTTAATATTTCAATGTTTCCTCACATGATCTACAAAACAATATAACTAAAAATCATTTGCAGGGCTCATTTGTAAGACAATTGAGATATCACTTAATAAATTCCAACGAAATAAAAGGGAAAGAATGCATATGTCCCATTTACAAAATCGTTCTTCAAGAATGAACATGGAACATCTAGAAGTTTGATTTCCTATGGGTCATTTCATTTAAATGTCAACACGTGTCTTTGCATATTTGTATATCACGTGGGATATAGATATATGCACAAAAACAACAAAAGATACATGTATATATACACTGTCAGATTTTTTGGAAGTAGATGTTTTCACAATGAACAATAAATAATTATTTATCAATTGATGTTGGTAACATTTCCAGATATATTGGTGTTTATAGAAACAATATATAGTGTATTTCAGCTGATAGAATTTTCTTCATTAAAATATTTTTCCATTAAAAAATGTATAATACATTTTAGAATGATAGGTAATATGCAGACTAAGTACCACATAAATTTTTACTTATAAATCAATTCAAAAGACGTATGCCAGAGAAACATTTATATAATTAACATATTCGATGTAACCGAATAAAATATTTTATTTACTCCTTGACATTCTATAACCTTTACCAGTCTTCCTTTCAGTGCTTTTCTGTTTTCAGTTTATTACTTGTAACAATTTTAATTCTTCCATGCAATATTCTTTACTTGAATATGGTTTTACATTTTCATATAAATCTTTTTTAATGGTGATTCACAAGTTTTCTTTTTCATAATAGATTTGCAAAATGAGAAGAAGCATTTTCCTGTATTAATATACTCTATATCTTAAAAGCTTCTGGATTTTGATCTGTGCCACTTAAAAAATGTCTTGTTCAAGAACTTACAATAATTCTCTGTATTTATCTAGAGACCATAAGCAACTCTGAATGTAGCTAAAAGTTTTACTACTTACAATATTATCCTATTCTTAATAATCTGCATAATTTCTGTTTATATTTACAACACCAGATTTTTCGAATATCTTCTTACTAGTAAATCCACTTGTCTAGCTTTTAGTTTTTCTCACATCACTTTTTATGACATTCGTCTTTCAGTCAGTCAATTTCGACCTTATTTTGCTAAGGTTTTCAATTTCATTTGTTTATTTTTTTTATTAATGTTTTTGCAATTTCTAATGTTCTGCTTCTATCAATGAACCACATTATTTTATCATTGTTCTCTTTTAATGATATATATTTATTATGACTCATAGCAATCTTTATGTATCTGAGGATTCAAAAATAAATTTCAATAACTATACTATTATATAAACAATTTTCAAGTTGTGTAATAGAATCTCATACCAAATAATTTACTGTAAATATTTCTAAAAGCAAATATATATATATCCTGAAGCATTTATTGTTGATTAATACCCATTTCAATTGTCAGTACATTCATTTGCATAACATATTGTGTGTGTGTGTGTGTGTGTGTGTGTGTGTGTGTGTGTGTGTGTGTGTGTGTGTGTGTGTGTGTGTGTGCACGCAGAGATCTCCATCTCAATAATTTTGCATATGAATATTACATATATATATGGGGGGGCGTTTTCTAGCTCACGCGCGTGTGGGACAAGTATATGCAAGTAAGTCTATTTCATTGTAGTAATTTAAACATTTTCAAGTTCACGTATGAATGCAATTCTACATTTTGTAACTGCTATCTCTGTTTTGGATGGTTTATAAACGTTGCATACTAGTTTCTTCCTCAGTCCTAGCAGCTCGGGGTTAGGGCATGTGGTACAAATGTCTCGAGGCACTGCTTGTTTCTCTAATCTCTTTGGTTCAAAACATCTACGCATAAATTTTATTGTCTATGGCTGCTTATAAATGACTTTCTACAATTCTGGGCTACCAATTCAGTTTGCGGCCTCCAAAATAAGATATCACAATTTCATCAGGTCTCCAAATTCAGAAAATGCATCAATAGTCCTTCTAAAATGAGATAATATAACCCAGAAGGTCTAAATGAATTGAAACAATCAAATCGAGGAATATTATATCAATGGAGACATAATTCGAACATAAATTCCCAATTTCAGAATAGCTGATTCACTGGATGACAAAACCTATCAATTTATGAAGAATTGTGTTTGTAATTATCCGATGTGAACTCGACTTCGATAGTTTCAAGTTTTATCATATGAGCAGATATTTTATTTTATTTTTATTTTATCTTTGTTAGAAAAACTTCAATTACTGATTTAGAATTCTCGTTACAAAATATCTTTATAGTAACAAAGTGTTAGATTCACCTTCCAAAATCCAAACAACATTTGTCCAATTATTATTTACAGTTGTGTGACATTCTGATTTAAATGTCTCGATAACAAGAAACAAGCAGTTATAAAATATTTAGCAGTAAAATGTGGAAGTGTTATATAAATTAAAATCAGAAAGTTTTATTATTCAGAGTCTCATTGACAGTCTGAGGGGATTGTCTGCGTGCGTCAGTCGTTCACTTTGTCGGACTCTCTGCCTTCGGGCGGAGAAGAACCCAGACGAGGCTCCGCCGAAGAGTAGAGTCTCGTCTGGGGAAAAGCAGACAAAAGCTTTTGTCTAAGCTTACAGGCTCGGTTTTACCCACGTTAATTAGCCTTGTGTCGCACGTGGGGAGGTCGTAAATAATTCAGAACGTTTTTGTAATTGTGTCACTTCTCTCCTTCCATTACAAGTCCTTCGGATTAGTCTCAGTCTATCATGGATTGTTATTTCTGACATATTGGTCGAATCCCAATTTTCAAGACATTATTTTGTTATTAAAATATCAACTAATATACGCTAAACGTATGGCATTTAATTTGTAAAATTGAACATTATATATGGATACCTGGCATGAAGCAATTGTTAACAAAATCGTTGAGTTGTTTTTTGAGTTCGATCCTAACCAAGTCGATATGGCCTATTGCAGGGATAAGCAAATTATTCATTTAAAAATTGAATTAAATTTAAATACAGTTTATTGTTAATTTCGTTGGATACAGTGCTAAATATTCAGATAATAAAGCCACATATATAGTGTAACGTTATATTTTTTAGATCTTATTAAAATGTGACAAGCGTAGGCGTTACTAAACGTTTGTGTGAAACTAATGAAACAATAGTGTAATGTTACATACGTTAATGATGTAATTACATGCGTAATGTTATATATATAACATCATACAGACACAAAGGCAGACACGAAAACAAACTCTCTCTCTCTGTGTCTCTCTGTCTATCTGTCTCTCTCTGTCTCTGTCTCTCTGTCTCTGTCTCTGTCTCTGTCTCTCTCTCTCTCTCTCTCTCTCTCTATATATATATATATATATATATATATATACACTCAACAATAGTTTTAGTGGTGAATATAGAATTAGTGGATTGTAGGACTTTCATGGAAATAACCAACCAACATGATTTAGAATACGTTAGGAAACAGGTTCAATAATATTTTTGGTTAATATTGTAGCTACTAAAATTAGTGGTACATTCAAAGTTGATTATGGTTTCAAGATGAATATAGTTTCTGAACAAAGCACATTCTAAGTAGTAGGTGTTAAAACCAAAAACTTTATACTAGATCACAAAAAAGGCAATAAAACTAGGCATAATGATAATACTAGACTGAATACGTTCCAATGAATTGGAATTGTATATGCATGACTCTTACACACACAGAACACATCATTTTCAGCTGATGAATTGAAATAAGTTTTTATAAAATAGGTGCTTGCATTGCTCAAGTAAATCATTTGCAGTTATTAAGATATATAAAATGTATTTTTGTTTTTAATCAATCGAATTTGTGGAGAGTCTAATGAGTACTCGTATTTGTTTTTGATGCTTATATAATGTTCTGCGTACTCTTTTGATGATCCTAGTTCTTCTGAATGTTGTAGATTGTTGGCGATTAAGTTCTCCTCCATTTTGCATTTTAAAGTCATTAAATCTTAATGGACGTCCACTTTTGAATTTTATTAAAAGTCACTACTCTTAAAACATTCAAGGGCTTTACATGTAAATACTGTTTCTTTTTTCTTTCTTCTTTTTTTTTCATTTTTCGAATTCTGCAAAAGGCTTAACTAAATTTGAAGTCGAGTTTAAAATAATGCCCCCCCCCCAATTATCAGAATCTTAATATTTGTATCAATATGTGTATTCGCAATAATAACATTTGAAAGAAAAGAGACAACTGAATAGTAATGATAACAAGATTAGTATTTATATTATTATTATTATTAGTAGTAGTAGTAGTAGTAGCTGTAGCAGTAGTAGTAGTAACAGTAGTAATAATATATTTATAGATATTCTTTTGATGTGGAGGTGAAATAACTTTTGAAAGAAATATCTGAAAATATTTTTGACGCACCTTAATACAAGCTATCGTACATCTTTTCGTAAATTACTTGCTTCATATCTCGTAAAAATAATCGAAATTACACACCACCATGCACACACACAGAAACCATATCCACACGTGAAAAGGCAACCACGGAAAGAATTGTGTGTAATCTCAGAGATTACGATTTTGACAAACATGACAGACAAAGGCCAATACAGGCAGAGATCTTTTCAGTTTTCTGAAGTAATTAATAAGCAGCAGGTTTCACATTGAAACCTCTTAGTCGTCGAGACGACAATTTGACAGAAGACTACAAACTCTGTCGGTAGAGACACAATTGGAATTTTGGAGGAGGTTTCCCACCGAGACTGTACCTTATTTTGTCTGCAGGAAGACTAAGAGAGAAAGAGATATTCTACCCCTACCTCTTTACCACTTTTTGCTGAGGATTTCATGCTTTTTACATGAATAGCCATTTGAAGGTCTTCTGCTTGTATTTTGCTTAGTTTCTGCTTATCTGTCTATATATCAGTCTGTTCATATCTATCTATCTATCTATCTAATTACAGTGCCACGAAAAGTTTACGACACACTACAAAAATGTTTTTTTTTTAGGTATTTCTAACATAGATTAATGAAACTTTTACTGCTAATAATACATGTTTAAGCCTTTAGTCAAACAATCAATTTAAAAAAAAATAATCAATGAAATTATCCCACGAAGAAAAACCAGTATTTGATAAAGCAAAAGTTTGCAATACATTTATTAAATCATGTATTATTTTGTAGTGTAACCGTTATTGCTAATTACATCATGCATCCGTTAAGTATGGCCCTCTACGAATTTCTTGCATGTTTCTTGGCTAATGTTTTTTTATTCTTCACGGCAAAATTCCTTTCGGGTTCCTTCTTTGAATTCTTAGTTTCAGCTCGCTCCATAAATGTTCAATTGGATTGAGATCTGGAGATCGACTTTTCTATTTGAACTTAATCATGATTTTGTAAACTTTGCAGTATATTTAGGATCGTTGTTTTGTTGAAAGACACAACTTTGTTTTAAGTCCAACGAATGTGCACTCTGGCGTAAATTTCCTAAATATCCCTATATTATGCTCCACTCATCCTCCCTTCTATTATTTCAATGTTTCCTACACGTTGGGCACTAAAGCAACTCCAGATTATGATTGATCAGCCTTCAAATTTTACTGGTGGGGCAGAATTTTTGGCGAATATTCAGTACCATTCTTTCTCCAGACATTGCCACAGTATTTCTGCCAAAAAGTTCAATTTCCGTTTCGTCTGACCAATGTACATTTTCCCAAAATGCTGCAGGTTTGATTCAAAGCTCGTTTACAAAATCCAGTCTAGCAAGTACGTGCTTTCACTTAAGAAGTGATTTTTTCCTTGGAATCCTCAAAATGAAGTCATATCGACGAATGAATGACTAATTGTAATCGTACTCACTTTTACACCACTCACTTCCTCCCTGAAGTTCTTAAAGCGTAACTTGGGGCTCCTTGCCAAGTTGTTTGTTTTTTATTTAGTCGACTGAACAATATAGTAGGGTTAGTGGGGCACTTTGCCGGAAGTTTGAAAACGGCATACTGTACTGCTTTGCATTCGTGCCAGAAGCTCCCATACGAACATTTCGTAGTGTTTGGATATCAATCTCAGTACATTGCAGAGGATACAGAAAGAGTTGCATGAGTCTAATAGTACAGCTGCAGGGAAAGCTCACTCTGACAGTTCGGATAAGAAAAAACTCGAGAATTTGTTGTTGAGGACCTCACTCAACACGGAGGCCTGCACCAAGTACCCTGAGTAGGTAATGCTTCTCTAGGTCAAGAGAATGACTACTGGAAGACCATACATCTGGCAACAGGACTCTGCGCCATGCCACAGAAGCAGGAGGATCCAGGCATGGTTGTCAGACAATTTCTGTGACCACATCAACCCTTTCATCTGGTCACCTAACTCCCCAGACTGCATCACACTTGATTATTATTTGTAGGGCACAGTTTAGCGAAAGACCAAAAAAACCCCTTCCAACGACGAACTGAAGACAAGGATTATGGCAGCATTCACCAACTTAAACAATGTGATCGCTTAGAAGAGTTGCAGGAGATTTCAAAGTCGTTTAGAGGCCGTAGTTGAAGCCAGTGGCGATTTTATTGAATAAATTTACACTTTAGTATTTTAAGATATTTTGTGTAATTTTGGTAAATATATCTGTTAAAATGAGATATCAGTGTTATTTTATTTTTGCGTAATTTAGAATTTAGTCATCGTACCATAAATACGGCAAAAAATATAAACTATGTATATTAAATCACGGAGCCGAATTCAACTTCCAGTTGAATTCTTTGCATTCACTTACGCGCAAATACTCTTGGGAAAGGTATTAATCCATCTCTTCTCTCCAGTTATGGGTTAAGTAACAGGACAGATTGGGTTCTCTAGCTTTGGTTGGCAACTAATCTACCGCAGAATGTAATGGCAACCTACTGCGGGATAATCTTCTGCCCAGTCACGTGTATAGCACTTAACTGACTAACTGATATTAAACGTTAGAACTCTCACAAACTGAATAGTTTGTTTTACGAATCAAATGCGTTGTAACTTAAAGAAAAAAACTCCATACATCGAATTCTTTTTACCTTTATCCTTATCTTAATCACACATGCAATTTCTTTTTGTTTTTATTTATTCAGAATTAGTTTTCTTTGCAAATAGTTAAATTCCGTAAGTGATTTTTAAAAAGTGCAGTTTCTATTGTTAAATTAGTTTTTATATACTTTTGGAAAAGTTTCGATTTAAATTTAAACCGTGTCTAAAGTAGTTTCACGGCAAAGAATATGCTAGCAATTTTTTGATTAATTCTCTTCTTGGGTGATTACATCGATATAAACTGATTACTGTGAATTTTATTGTCAAGTTAATTAAATCACTTTTTAATAATCATTGCCAAGAATTTCTTCTATAAAATTGTTTGGTCAAAATTATTTATATTGTCATTGTATACATTTCTATTAAATGTTTCCTACACATTACTAAAAAATATTGTGAATAATTACATCAGAAAAAATTAAACTATTTTTAAGAAAAACATCCAGAATTGTCTAAAATCAAACAATTTTATGGAAAGGTTTCAGTAATAATATTCTAATACATATTAGAGATAATATTTGGATTAAAAATTCTCTAGCGTAATCTTTAGGTACCTCTACTCATTTTCGATAACTAACTTTTAAAGTGAATTTTTAAAAATAAAAAACTTTCGGCAATTGCGTGGAGGTACATAAATTAATTTTCTCGGTAAATTATTTTATATTTATTCTTAGATTTTATTTGTATTTATTTTAAGTTGAGATATTATGGAATTAAATCATGAATTATTTCTTTTTAATTAGTTATTCTCGCAACTGAGGATGTGAGTTGTGGTGCAGTGGATATTACTGCTCGGAACGAGAAATCGGGAAGCCGAGTTCGAATTCCAGTTGAATTCCTTACATTCACTTACGCGCAAATACCCTTAGGAAAGGTATTAATCTGTCTCTTCCCTCCAGTTATGGGTTAAATAACAGGACAGATTGGGTTCTATAGCCTTTGCTAGCAATCAGTCTACCGCAGACAGTAATGGCAACCTACTGGGGGATAACCTTCTATCCAGTCAGTCATATCTCTTTCGCGACATGATCGCCTAATCGTGTATCATATGTGGCACTTAACTGACTGACTGATTCTCGCAACTATTTAATTTATATTATAAAACTATCTATATGTTGTAAAACGAGTATCTTCAATTGTTTTACGGCTTTAATATTTTTGTTTAAAAATCCAATATTTGTTATTTTTCAATAATATTTCATTCGACGACGTTTTTGCTTGTAGTGCCAGGTCAAGAAATGAACAATTGATAAAAAAGTTAAGAGATAATCATTAAAATTTTCCCAAATATAAATTCAAATATTATTTTAAAGTTTCAGGAATATGAAATTTTGCAGTGAATTTAAGTGTCTTTGCATTACGTATTTTAATGATAGTATAGAAAATATCAATTTTCAGATTCTTTAAAAATCAAGATATTTTAATGGATAAGTTCTGGGCTGTATTTAGGCCCCAAGAAGCTCCTACGTTAATAGAATTTGATTGCCACTTCATTACGTAAATCTGCCCCCGTATCTATGAAAAAAAAGATATATTTTTCGATGATGCATTTTGTTATAAAACAAGAAACACTTCAACTAAAATTTTTAACCGTTTTGGAACTCAACAAACAAAATTATACAAAAAATGCCACATCAAAAATAAATATGTGTATAAAAACAGATACATCAACCCATTCAAGGGACATCATCGAATTTAAAAACCCACTCCAACTAAAGATGGCAAAATAATTTATTTCAAATGAGTTCAAAGGAGCCCCATTAAATGTGAAAATAATCAAATCTCCTCTGTTCTTATATTTTTATTTATTTATTTTTTTCAGGAGGTCTTAGTCTGGCCCATATTTAAATCCAGCACTGTATAAGTTGTACATTTTCCAGTGTGTGTATGTTTTCATCTATCTATCTATCTATCTATCTATCTATCTATCTATCTATCTATCTATCTAGACATGTATCTCACTTTTATACACTCATAAATATGCGGGGGGGGGGGGTGTACAGAACAAGTGAATACATAAAATATGGTAAGATAAATATTTCTATAAAATAATCTTTTTTCATTTATTTAATCAGCCAAAATAGATTATTTTCCATTTCAATTTCCAGTAAATATATATTTTTGAAAAATATTTTACTCCTAAAATTAAAAAGGAAACATTAATATTAAATCGAAATTCAAGCACTCTCAATCCAAACACAAAAATAGAAACTTCTTTTTTAACAGGTCTGTTGCGCAAGGCATAAAAACATTCATTCATTCTATTGATTAATTCTTTAATGTCTTGGAAATCTTTTATTCGTTAATTGAAAATTTGAATTATGAAGTTTTGCAGCTATCTTGTTGATTTGTTTTTAACATTTGAAATTGTCTTTACATATTTCGATAGCTTAAAAATATCAGTTATCATTTCCATTTCTTCAAATTTCGTTTTTATATACCCACATACACACACACGCACACACACACATGCATATATATATATATATATATATATATATATATATATATATATATATATATATATTCATTTTTACATATCAAGACAAAATTTAGACAAAAACTATAACTTGTAAAAATTTTTCCTGTGGCACATTTCGTCCTTTGGCACTTCAGTGATGTTTGACGTTGAAGAGAAGGGACGTTGAAAGTTTTGAATTAATTTTTCTCCATAATTCATATATATATATATATATATATATATATATATATATATAATATTTTGTATATACATTTGTAATAAATAATAAGCTAAAAATGTTAAAATACAAAGAAACAAAGAAGAAAATTCCAATTAACAAAGCCTTAATAAGATAATCATATATTTGTTGATAATAATGATGTTTTTACAAGCAACACATTTTGATAATATATATTTTATTACTATATATATATATATATATATATAATTAAAATATAGTTTAATAGATGCTATATTTATGGAATAAAGTGCTATGCAAAGCCTATATAAATTTAAATGTGGTCATTGAGGTGAACACTCAGCGGCGATAGTCTCTTACTGTGTTGACCATAATGTCTTTGCTTCATAAGGTGAAATAAAATACATCGATATTTTGGTACATTTTGAGGAAATGTGTTCCAAACGTTTTCAATGATTTAAAAAGGTTTTTCCGCTTTTTGTAATAAAATGAAGGGCGTCTTGCTTATTATGGCAAAAATGAAAAAAAATAATTTATCAAAAATATGATCATTATTTGCTTTAGATTTTCACGCGTACACACGCATTTTTTATACATTACATATACACACGGATTTTTTATTTTATTTTATTTACATTGCATATATGTAAGATAGAATATTTGATTTTATATACTTGTTCGAATATATTTCATATCAGTAATTTTATCATGGAAAGATAGATATGAAAGTTTGAAGGCTGAGTTAATTCAACATATTCATGGTCTTCAATGTATACTCTATGTATCTATGCTAAAGATCACGCAACGGTGTGTGTGTGTGTGTGTGTGTGTGTGTGTGTGTGTGTGTGTGTGTGTGTGTGTGTGTGTGCATAATTATGTAAGTATAAAAGTGGTGAAAAAATTTACTGCTTTGGAAACAGATGATTGACAAGATGGTCAATAGAAAAGGCTCATTAACTAAATTACAAAACTGCTTTCTTCTGAATGTAATTCTTTATTTAAATCCTTATATCACCAGCCGTCAAATTTCTCACTTCATTAAATCTGGTCAAATGAGCAAACGAGACTTTTCAGCAGCCCCTCGGAGATGCACACGTACATATTGAATATACTTACACAGAAAAAATATGAATAGACATTAAAAACAAATGTACAGTCGAACATCGGATGTCTGAAAATTTGTTTTTTACATTTTGGATTAACCTAACTAAATATTGAGATCCCGTGCATATTTAATTTTCTATGTCCCAAGTAATATATCTGTTACAAGTGATGAGGTTTATTGTTCTTATGTCTTTTAAGAGAATGCAGTCAGAAAGTTGACCACTTTTTAACACTATTGAAAAACTTTTAACGTATAAAAAATGAAACAAATATAAAAGAAAGTATTTAAAAGAATTTTGATATTCGTAGTATTGCCTTCATTCCCCGAACGACTTTCTTTAGTTCAATATAATTGATCTGGTTCTTTGAATTTTCAGCTGCATATTTTTGTCATATAAACCTAATGTTATTTGTAAAATAAAATATCAAGAATATTCCATGTTTTTTACCATTTTAACGGTTGAATAAAAACAAGACAAGCTTGATTGTAAGTATTAAATACAACTTGTATAATCGTATCAATGATCCTCACTATCAACTATCCAATCAAAATACAACCCATAATTCTAGCTCCGATAGCCAACATTTAACACAAGTTTCGTTAAAGATGACTGACAAGGTACTGAGATTAAGCTTTATTTATTTTTTCCTGTGTTCGTATATGTGTTTATTTTTATTTATTTTATTTTTTATTTTTGTTTATTTATTTATTTTATTTTATTTTATTTTTTTTTAGGTAGGAGGCAAAAAGTATGTAAAAAAAAAAGGTCCAAATATTCTGCATATCTGAGAGTTTCCGGCTATTCTTTTAGCTATTATCGAGGATGATTTTTATTTTTTATTTTTAACTGGATGCATGGATTTTTAATATGTATATCTAGTGTTATAGGAATGTTTTTATTTTCCAAACACGGTCAGCACACTGTTTCCGTGTTCATATTTGATGTTATTGAGTATTGTCTTTTTCTTTTTTAGTGCTTCCATTACTTACTTTTTACATGTGAATGAGGTTACTATACTTATATTTTATACAAGTGTGTTGCGGATGAGGTTTGGTATGTTTCCATTTGTTTTTAGATGCATCCTAGTTGAGCTATGATCAAAGAAGTGTAACATGATCTTCCCAATAAGTATGTATTGGTATGTCCACTATAATTAGTCATGACTTTGGTTTGAACAGGAACGTATTTCCTTAAGGGGCATGTGGATTCATAAAAATCATATGAGAGATAGCTAGCTAGCTAGCTAGATAGATAGATAGATATTATTGTTATTGTTCTAAAACATGTGTTTCATAGAGTAAATGAACTACATTTCACAGCCTGATGATGGTATATTGAACACCGAAATTTGATAGCTTCTGAAACAAGGAGACAGTCTAGAAGAGTTGCAGGAGACCCCGAAGTTGTCTGAAGGTCGTATTTGATGCCAATGGCGATTTTATTTTATTCTAATTTTAACAATATTAATATAAATATATACTTACAAGGGATATAATTGACAGTATTTAATAATAAATAATTTATTGTATAGAATAAATACTATGCATTTTCACCTATATTGAACTAAAACAAGTTAACTGTCTTGCATATGGAATATTGCATTAACTCAAAACACATTCCTCACCCATATATACAACAAATAATTTCTGAAAATTTTGAAACCCGACCAACTTAGCCAAATGACCAATGATAAAAAATTTTGAGTATTCTCTTTTGATCGATCTGATTCACTTGTCAAAATCAGTATTTTAA
Organism: Ascarosepion bandense; assembly: GCA_037127315.1. Lineage (NCBI taxonomy): Eukaryota > Metazoa > Mollusca > Cephalopoda > Sepiida > Sepiidae > Ascarosepion > Ascarosepion bandense. The sequence continues at coordinate 888,302 of JBBBDQ010001059.1, read as the reverse complement.
TGTTTATTCATTGATATGGCCACGTGGGTCAATTTCAAGAACTTTTCTGTGTCCCCTTGTATCCCTATATATATATATATATATATATATATATATATATATATATAATAAAATGTGTGAGAGGCTGTGAACGTTTTGTTTAAAGTTATTATTTATTGTTGCTGTTATTATACATGTTATGATATTTTAAGTGTCCATAATGCTATTTGTGACGCTACACGTGTTTCGAGTCTAAAGTTGAATCTCTTCAGGTGAATAAACTCGTGGCTTTACGTATAAACAAAACGTTAACGGCCTTTCACACTTTTTATTCTATACCAATTTCTCTCGTTTGAACAACGCTATTTCTTTTCTAATATATATATATCTATGATAAAATATATTTTTATGGTATACTATATTTATGGGTTAAAATGATCAATACCAAAAATAGAGCATATGTAAATTTAAAAGTGGACTCTCGCACCTGGGTATTGATTCAATGTCTACACACACACACACACACACACACACACACACACATATATATATATATATATATATATATATATATATATATATATATATATATATATATAATAATATTTATTAATAAATTATAACATAAAAATAGTGTTTCTTTGGATGGGGAATATTATTCCACCCATACTTGGATATATATATATATATATATATATATATATATATATATATATATATATATATTAATATTAATGGCTAATGGCTAATATTAATGGTCATGAAGTAACAAAATGTGTGTGTGTGTGTGATGTGTGCGTGTGAGGTTTCGCATTATTAACTATTTTAACTTTTCTTCATTTTTAAAAATCCTTTTGAAGAAATTCGCGAAAATATTTTTATTATTAATGTAAACAATATTTCTCCATGTTACTTATACGATGTAAACGGTTTTCATAATTTTACCGGACTTTGTAAGGTGCACGTTGTTAGTTATATTGCTGAAACTTCACAAAATATTTTATTAAAATTATAGTTATAGAATTTGCATGAAATTTACAAAGACAAGTATTTTGTGAAAAACTATGTCTGTGTAATGAAGACAATGTTATAACGACAACATCAATGTAAAAGTTATGATTCATGTTCTGAAAGTAGTCGTAGAAATCTTTCCGTCATTGAATTCTTGATATGTTGTTTTCCTTCATACGAAACAGGTTTCACAGCACCCAGAATAAGTCAGTTAAGTGCCATACGGGATACACGGTTTCGGCGATCATGTCTCTAAAGAGACATGGCTGACTGGGCAGAAGATTATCTCGCAGTAGGTTGCCATTGCTTTCTACGATAGACTGGTTGCCGACCAAAGCTACAGAACCCAATCTGTCCTATTATTTAACCCATAACTGGAGGGAAGAGACGGATTAATACCTTTCCCAAGGGTATTTGTGCGTAAGTGAATGCAAGGAATTCAACTGGAATTCGAACTCGGCAACCCGATTTGTCGTTCTGAGTCGATATCCACTGCACTACAACGCACCCAAAATAGCATTCCAAATTTCATCTTTGCTGGTAAATTATCGTTCGTCAACGAAACGTTTCCACTTTGACATGTGCCACGCTTTTCAATCCCAGATATTCATTTTTTTCTGATTTTTCACCGGGTATGATGGCGCAATATCGTGTATGAAAATAATTTTCTTTTGAAAGTATTTTAAATCATCTTGAACTTTGAATTAACTTTATAGATATGGAACTCTAAATTTGCCGATCCATTTATCTTATTCAGTCCCACCCCCAAACATTATATCTCCTTCTTTCATGGTGTCTTAACCTGTGCAAGTAGTTTCCGCCAGTAGCTACCTAACTTTTGCTCCAACCAATTCGCACGGTATTCGTTCGTTAAACAAAAAAAGATAGAAAAAATAGTCTTTGTGTGTTCTGTTGTTTATTTCATTCAATCTTTTTTGTGGGCATCTTAATTTCAGGTTTAATTATCCGTCTAATATGTTGTGCCCCTTGATTTAGGAACCGACAACTGTTTTTCGACACATCGTTGCTGCCACAACGCCTAAAAAATTCATAACTTGACAAAGATGGATTTGTTACAACTGCTCCTTTATCATGTGGCACATATCGACAAGGTATAGTTTTCAAATTGTTTTTATGAAACATATATGGGGGTAGTCCAAAATATTTAACGAATTTTTTAACAGTTCAGTTGTACAAGCCGATCAATTTGTAAATTCTCAGCGTTGTTTCACAAACCATAAATTTATTAAACCATTCCCTTGATCCGCCTCATAAGCCTTCTGATATAATTACCCAGATGTTGCTATCATTCAGCAAATGAACCGTTAAATTTCAATATGTATTTATTCTATATAACGATGAAACAAAAAGTGGTGAGTAATGTGATGCTCAACACACACACACACACACACACACACACACACACACACACACACACACACACACATATCTTACGATTGCATTTGAGAAATTTGCATGAAACATATTGTCACTTCTAGGTGTTGATCTCAATGTCCACTTTTATATTTACATGCTCTCAATCCCTGATATTGAGCACTGTAATCCGTAATTATAATACAGCTTAAAACTATATATTTGTATTATATGGTAGAGGTAAGTACCCAGCGTTGTCCGGGATAGGAAGAATAAAAGTTCTCATGGGCAATTTAAGAGTTGGTCCTTGTAATGAAAAATATACCACTATGCAGTAAGGGAATAGTTCACCGTGCCTGTTTGTTGCGCTTATAGCTGCAACTTTAGCCGATGTAGTAGGATAAAATGTGGCTGGGTAAATGTTGGAGGTTTGCTTCTAGGTTGGCTAGGCGAAATGAATGTGTGCTTTGCAAGGGTTGTGTCAGTTTTGAAACAAATCGGATGAAAAAAGTGGAAGTTTATGTTAATAAAAATCAGTGAGGATACACACACGGATACACACACACACTGACACATCTTCATTTCTATCTCTCTCTCACTCTCTCTCCCTATATATATATATATATATATATGTGTGTGTGTGTGTGTGTGTGTGTGTGTGATATTTTATGTATACATGAGTGATAAATTGTAAATAATTCAAAAAAGGTTTTTAACATACACAAACATAAAATATTAAAATAAAATTTAAGATATTTTATTATATACCCATTAACAAGCTGTTTCACGCATATATATATATGAAGCGAGAATGAGAGAAAGTGCGATGGATATAGTGTCATATAAATTACACAGAAAATGAAAATAACAATTACATTTCATTTTAACAGATATATTTACCAAATTACGCAAAAACATCTAAAAAACACTAAAAAGGAAAATAAAGTAAAATGAAAACGCCATTGGTTTCAAGCACGCCCGTCTCAAGACGATAACAGAAATTCCGGCAACTCTTCTAGACAGTCTACTTGCTTAAGTTGATGAATGCTGCCTTAACACTTGCATCTTTCATGTTACAAGGTATTTTGATGGTCTCTAGCTCAACTGCGCTCCACGCGTAATAATCGAGCTAGTTGCAGTCTGGTGAGTTAGGTGGTCAGAAATAAAAAGTGAGATGTGATCGCATAAATTGTCGGACAGCCATGACTGGATTTTCCTGCTTGTATGGCATGGTGCAGAGTCCTATTGCCAGACATAGGGTCTTCCAGCAGCCACTCTCTTGACCCAATGTAGCAGTACTTCCTCATGGTTTGAAGCCTTCACTAACAAATTCAGGAGTTATTATCTTATCAGAACCATCGAGTGAGTTTTCCGACCTGCCGTACCTTCGTAATTAACATTAGATTCATCCAAATCTTTCCAGACTCTGTCACCGAAAAACTCAGAAATCTTCATATTGGAGCTTCTGATGCGAATGACAAACATTACAGCATGCTGTTTCCAACTTTTTAAAAGAGTGGATGTGAGTTTTGGTGCAGTGGATATCAACTCGGAACGACAAATCAGGGTGCCGAGTTCGAATACAAGTTGAATTCCTTGCATTTACTTACACACAAATACTTTTGGGAAAGGTATTAATCCGTCTCTTCCCTGTAGCTATGGGTTAAATAACCGGACAGATTGGGTTCTATAGCCTTGGCTGGCAACCAGTCTACCTCAGAAAACAATGGCAACCTACTGCAGGATAATCTTCTGCCAAGCCAATTATGTCTCTTTCGAGACATGATTGCATAAAGCGTGTATTACGTATGGCACTTAACTGACTGACTGACTGATCGACTGACTGAGTTTCATCATGTTTTTTTGTTTTTCTTTACACAGATGGTGCACAACTGACCCTACTTTACTGTGCCATAGACAAAATTATAAACAAACAACGCACATGGGTGAAATTATAAAGGAAATAAAATGAAGGCACTCTGTGTGTGTGTGTGTGTGTGTGTGTGTGTGTGTGTGTGTGTGTATAATTTACACGAGCTATGTATTTAATCATGCTCATGGCGTAGTTAAAATAAACAATAATTAAATATAGATTAAATTTTAAAAAAAGACAAGGGAAGACCAAAAGAGAATAACATAAAGCAGAAACGCAAATTGCGACTTCCAAGGAGGTGCTAAAAACTTTTCAACCAACCAAAAATTCTCAACCCAACAAAAAGGAAATTCGGAAACGATTCTGATGAATGATCATTTGGATACATTTTAAAAAGTGGGTCAGACCAACAAGCTCTTGTATTAGTGTATAGGACAATTGTTTGAAGTTTAATCATTGTTTGTAAGTGTGGCTTCATGATAAAACATATGCAATATTAACATTATTATTATTGTGTTAACAAAACAAAAAAACTCCAATATTTAATCGTATTATAATAAACTTAGTACAAGTTTGTATATGTAGCTTTGCGAGTCGCTATGCTTCTTACAGTGTTGCATATTTTCACAGTAGTGCATTTATGGAAACGCTTCGTTACAGTCACTCTTTAAACAAAACGAAATTTTCACCTTTTGATATTGTTAATTTTACGTACGTTTGTGTTGTACAACCATTTTATCAAATAACTGACCACATGCAGTAAGTTAAATACGCGCTCCCGCGTGCGTGCGTGCGTGCGTGCGTATGTCTATGTCATTGATGCTTGTGACAATGTATTTTCCTGAATTACATAAAAAAATGCTGGACATCGTTCAAACTTACTAACCACATTGCAAAAAGGTTAAAATGCGAGACTGTAGCCCCAACTATAAAGATAAATCAGGGTATTCTAGTGGGTGGCCGTTCTTTTCTTAGAAAGTCAAAAACAAATTTTTGTCTTCTACCTAACTGTACACTACAATAAGTCGTCCGTTTTCTTTTTGATTTATTTTTTCTCCTCTCTCTCTCTCTCTCTCTCTCTCTCTCTCTCTCTCTCTCTCTCTCTCTCTCTTTTGGAGCCGCTATTTCTGATATCATCATTTTTCTTTTCAGGAAAAGAATGTGTAATCAGATATATCCTTCTTTCTAACACCATCCTCTTGTTCTTGATTTTTTTTTCACCCTTATTGTCACCCCCTTCATTTGCTTTCAAATATTTCAATATTGATTCTGGGAGTCGGATACGATTTGGACTTCAAGGCAGAGCTATTTGCGCATCAATCTAATTTGATTATCAATCAAGAGCTAAAGAATTTAAATTTTCTTTTAATTTCCTTCAACTTCATAATCACCACAACCAATAAATAGCGAAAGGTACAAAAATGACTCTAACATTATTTAATAAAATCTGTTTTCATCTATCGACATGACAGTGGATCATATAAGCAAGCAAAAGCATTTTCAATTGGATAGCGTTTGACAAAATGTACCGATAAAAATCAGGAAACAAGAATTTGTATTTCAAAGTAAGCTGTTCTTTTATTTCTTTTGTAATATAAGAGATGACAAAAACAAATAATTATCCTCATTATTAATTTCTGTCATCACTTATAAAAAGCTCTCCTCATGATTCTCTCGTGATTTAAAGTTGACTGACTAAACATAATGATATAAGATCCTCGAATAAGAACGATTCTTTGCTTCTTGACACCTTCAAAACTCAATGAATAAAAACGAATATCAAAGTTGACGAACAAATCTTTCCTATTGTGTCTATTTGAAGATCTGCAAAACTCAACGGAAGGATGTATTTTTCTCATTTCCCCACGGAGTGGTTGAATGACTAGCAAAGTGAAAGGATAAACTAATGATGAGTGGATAGGGAAGAAAAGGAATAAGGTCAACATGCCCCGCTAATTTTTGATAGCCATGGCCCATCACAGGCTTAAAAGGTGTGGCAAAGGTCTGCGTGGTGTCAGTGCAGCCAAATAATACTCTGGGGATGGGTAGGGCAATTAACAGTGAAACACTCAGACAGACAAAGAAAGAAAGTTGGCGGTGGTGGTGGGAGCAAAAGGAAACAATTAGAGGAAAAATAGGAGATTCCTTTTATTTACGACAATTATATTTCCACACTTGAGTGGGGAAGCAAATATTGTTGCGGTCTGTCATTGTGTTTATGGTCGACTGAGAGCAAAAGGGCGGTAATTTTAAATTCTTTATCCTTATGATGAAAAAGATAAGGGCTTCTGTTTTAAAACTAGTTAATATAGTAAGTTCGATTCTCACGGGTTCTCTTCTGTTGTGATCATTCTGAAGTGATAAAAAGATAAAACCTCAAAAGTAAAAATACATCGATTCATTTTTGCTTTAGTTATTCTTATTAATAGTTTATTGACGGTGATATAAAATTTTAAAAGTAATTTTCGACTTCTTCTGCAGCACATGCAATTGACTAGAAATAAACAGTTGTGCGATTATATTTACCTTAGTATTCTTATTCTTTTCTATACCTGGCAAAAGTATATATATATATATATATATATATATATATATATATATATATATATATATATGGAATAACGTGTCTGTCTTAATTTTTACATGTATATTTTATATATATTTTATAATTTTGACATATATATATATATATATATATATATATATATATATATATGTGTGTGTGTGTGTGTGTGTGTGTGTGTTTGTGTGTGTGTGTGTGTGTGTAAAAATTAAGACAAATTATTCTGGTGTTTTTTATTTATTATTCTGGTATTGTACAACCATTTTATCAAATAATTGACGACATGCAGTAACTTAAAAACCAGAATAATAATACTATACATATGCACAGTATTATTATTCTTGTATTAATAAAACAGTGCTCAATGTATCAACAGAGCTATGTTATATATATATAATAATAAATATAGATATTATCCTACGTCTATGGCACGACTCGGAGTTTTATGCCTTATGCAATCATCAGGTGCATAATTCAAACTGACAGTTTAATAGATTTAAATTTAATTCGCTCGATGTTCATGTGAATTAAATCCTATAAAGTTAAGTCACTGTTTTTTTTTAATAACAACATTAAAACGTTAAATATTCTACAGTCACATGTGGATAAAATTTAAAATTTAAATATAAAATTTTAAATTTTAAAATTTAAATAAAAATAAAAAATAATAAAATGTAGGTAGAAGAAATCAAAGGGGCGTAAATCATGAGTCTTAAATATTTGAATATTCAAATATTACATGTACATAAAAAATGTACGGAAAATTAAAATTTTTAAATTTTAAATTTTAGATAAAAATAAGATAAAAGACAAAAAAGAAAAATTAAGAGAAAAATTTTGAATTAAGAATTAAAAATGTAAGAAGAAAAAATAAAGGGGATTTAATTCATAATTGTTAAAATTGCCGGAGAAAGAAAGAAAGAAAGAAAGAAAGAAAGAAAGAAAGAAAGAGGCAAACGTAAAGAGGGATCTATATTATCTGGATCTAAGAATTTAAGTAAGTATTTTATCTATGACAGCATGTGGTCATTAAATCACTTTTTATTAAGCAAATTTGGATTCTTCATATGGTTGAAGGTGGCAAGTTTTTCTAAAAGGCATAAATTACATTTATCGCCTTTTCCATTGTAATGTTTGGATTTAGCTACGATATTCCCGGTTTGTGGTGCAGTGGATATTGGCTCCGAACGAGAAACCGGGGAGGCGAGTTCGAATTCCAGTTGAATCCATTGTATTCACTTACGCGCAAATACCCTTGGGAAAGGTATTAATCCGTCTCTTCCTTCCAGTTATGGGTTAAATAGCAGGACAGATTGGGTTCTATAGCCTTGGTCGGCAACCAATCTACCGCAGAAAGCAATGGCAACCTACTGCGGGATAATCTTCTGCCCAGTCAGTCATGTCTCTTTCGAGACATGATCGCTCAAGCGTGTATCACATATGACACTTAACTGACTGATTCCCGGTAATAATTGGGTTTTTACTGTTGTTGTTTTTTTTTAAATTTCCAATAATGTATGGATAAACCAGTACTTTTGCTGTATTTACTGTTGTTTTAAGACAACATGTGGTTGTTAAATCTTATTTGTTAGAAGTACTTCCAAAGAAAAAAATTAACATCTTTATCATCAGAATGTTTTTGAGCTCTATAAACAATACTTTCGGACATACACTGGGCATTCAATAGACAGGTTTTATTTCTTCGGTAATTGCCATCATCTTTAGAAGGGATATTTTTGCTAGTAGTTAGTTGACGGATGCTGTTTATGTGAGCCAAATATTTATTTGATATCATAGCATTATGTTAAGAAATATATTTTTGTATGTTTTTAATGCAACTATAACTAACTTTGACAGTGTTTTTGTTGAAGATTTTATTTAGTGTGGGTGAATGGTAGAAATGTTTATAAATTAAATTAAGAAATAATTTACCAATGTTAGTTTGGGCGTTTTAAATTTTAATTTTCCGTACATTTTTTATATACATGTAATATTTGAATATTTAAATTTTTAAGACTCATGATTTACGCCCCTTTGATTTCTTCTCCCTTGCATTTTATTATTTATTTTTACTTTTATTTAGATCCTAAATTTTAAACTTTTATCCACAGGTAACCGTAGAATATTTAACTTTTAATCTTGTTATTAAAAAGCAGTAACTTGACTTTATAGGATTCAATTCCCATGAAATCCAGTGAATTTGAATTAAAATCTATTAAACTGTCAGTTTGAATTATGCACCTGATGACTGCATAACGCATGAAACTCCGAGTTATGCCATAGACGTAGGATAATATATATATATATATGTGTGTGTGTGTGTGTGTGTGTGTGAGAGAGAGAGAGAGAGAGAGAGAGAGAGAGAGAATTTATGTGTGTGTAAAATATTGGGTTGTCTCGTTGCTGATTTTTAGTTGTTTATATTCCAACATGATAGAAAATGTCAAATTTATCGACAGATGGAATATTTCTGTTTAGAGCACACTTCAAAATATCTCTTGAGAAAGAAAGTTTAAAATTACTTAATTCGTGTCAAATTCGCAATTCTATCAAAACGTAAGAACATAAAATGTATTTTAGACACTTGATGTTTTTTTTTTGTTACCGTAAAAGCAAAAATGCCTCGCAAACAACAAAAAAGATGTGTGTGTGTGTGTGTGTGTGTGTGTGTGTGTGTGTGTGTGTGTGTGTGTGTGTGTGTGTGTGTGTGTGCGGAGAAGGCGTTTTAGCTATCAGAAATGTACGGAAGTGATTCATTCAGTTTAGGGTTGGCGATGGTAACCTTTATGATGAAGTACGCTCAGACAGTCCACACCACACGCAATACAGATGAAAACCAAATCAAGACATTGATTGAGAAAAACTCGCATTACACAACGCTAGAATTGGCAGAAACACTACATTTATCAAAATCCACATCCATGATCGCTACGATGTTTGGGTACCACATGATCTAAGTAAAAAGAATCTTTTGAATAGCATTTCTATCTGTGATTTGCCGCATAAACTCAATGGAAATGAATTCTTTTAAGGAAACTGTGACAGGTGATGATACCTGGATCGTTTACAACAATGTAGATTTTCAGCGGAAAAGATCGCCGGATAAGTGACATGGGCCAACTTTAGCCACCACAAAAGCAGGTCTTCATCCTAAGAAAGTCATGCTGTCATCTTGTGGGATTGGAAAAGAATCCTGTATTATGATCTGGTAACCAGTCAATTGATTATGAAAAGTACTGCTCGCAACTGGGCAAATTAAAGGCCGCAATTCAAGAAAAACGCCCAGAATTGTCGAACAAGAATTATGTTGTTTTCCATCAGGATAATGCCAGACCTCACGTTTCTTTGGCGACCGACAAAACTTGTTGCAGCTTGGCTGGGATATGTTGCCCAACCTGCTATTTACCAAACATTACTTATTCAGATTTTCATTTCAACGGTGAATTTGAATGACATAAAAATCACCTTAATAAGTTCTTTCTGAGAAACCACCAAAATTCTGATTTTATTGGTTCAATTTTTTTCTGTATGCAAATTGGTAATTCGTGTCCGAATTTCGTGTTTTGAGTTTTCTTGCAATATTCAGAGATATTTATATCAGCAAAAATGTATCATTTCGTCATCAGTTAAGTTATTTTTAATGAACCTTTATGCCAATGATTTCGCGGAGATTTTAATGCGAATCAAGTAACAACAATTCTAATCAGCACGCAAATTCTTGAATATTTTCTATATTTGTCGAAGTCAGTTTTGATTTTTTTGATGAAACAGCAAAGCTCTTCTGCACCGTTCCTAGTAATTATAAGTACAGTTACCGCTTCCATGTTCCACAGTTTTGTAGACTATTTTCTAGGTACTTGATATTCTCTCAAATTTTATACTTTTTTATTGTCATATTAGTTATTGTTATTGTTCTTACTTGTATGCTTTCATCACAGATGTGTTAGTTTTATTCTTAGATAATCGAAACAGTGAAAAGAATATTCCTCTTTTTTTAACAATATGCATTGTTACAGTATCAACTTACATAAAATACTAGACTTTTTCGAATTTTAGATATACAGATAGTAGGGAATTTTAAAACCGAAATCGATAATATTTTCAATATTCAGTTAAAAATGTTAACTAGTATTCGAATGCCTACCAAAATCTATATGTAAAGCATTTTGTAAGTTATGAGTAAAGACTTATATATGCAAACAATGCACACATAGTCATGCATACATGGACACATAGATGCACAAACACGCATGCATCAATGTGTGTACGTGTGTTTTTAATAAAGTCAATGTTCAAATATATCACATTATAAAAAAGTCATATTTAATTTTTTTTATTTCATTGCACAGATTAGAAAAATTAAATTAGAATAAAAAAACAATGGACACAGCCATTTCTTTTCTGTTTGTCATGTGCAATTGCAATATCATTTTTCTTTAAATGTTTATTATTTCTTAATTTTCGCACATTACTTATTACTTTTGACAAAATTTTACACCTCGGAATAAAAATATTTAAAATCCAATTTCGAAATTCAGTTACAATTACATAGAACAATTTACATTATTTACATTGTTCGGATTGTTGTCCTCATCTTTATTGCCATATTCACGACATTTCGGTCGTCGTACGCTCCGGCCATTTTTAGGTGCCTAAAATTTCAAACCGAACCCTTTGTTTCGGTCACTGGGGTCATCTCATTTCATGTGCATGCTACTTTTGGATGTCATGTAGTTATCTCCTTTTAACTCAACTCTCTAAGTTTTGTTCACCATTGCTGTCGCCAGGTATTGAACTCACAACTTTTTAGTTCAAGTCACTGGATCTAACCGACGCTTTTATCCACTGGGCTATGTGTCCTTTAAAAAATCATTTGTATTGCGCTTCACTTTCATAGTGGTGACAAAAACTAACGTCATGCGGGATGCACCCTATTTTAACAATTTCATTTCTCTTCCAAGCTCATCAAAAGGATTAACATGACAGCTTCCTACATGATACCGAAAATTAAAAGACACGCCGTGCTCGTGTAACTAATACAGAGACTTGGAAATGGGCAAATCTATAGTGGGCAATGAACAGAAGGAACGATAGACAGTTTATTGCGGACGTCATATACAGTGATGTATATAACCTCATAAACAATGAATATATATCGTCCGTGATATTCGTGATCATAATCAACGAGGACTTCAGAGGCAATTCTCCCTCCTTCACAAGGGTGTGGTTGTACTTCGCGCCTTCTCACAAAGTTAACGTTACCCAAGACTGGTTGACCGAAAATGTTTACGATGAAGTCACCTATGTAGAATTCTAGCTCTCCAGGTTTAAATCCACTGGAGAATATGTTTGATGCATCATTGCGAGGGAAAACCAGTGGTCCCACAGTACCCAGAACTTGTTGACTGGCGTTATCGTAGATTTGGTAATCAACATGAACGAGAACTTCAAGAATCCAGTCGCTTTCAAGGTCACGTCGAGGTTGTTGTCTTCGAAGCGGAGACATTTTCATTGAATAACCTTTTTATATTCATCGAAGTAGAAGTTGTGTAAAAATATTTTTGAAAATGTTCTGATTGAATTTCTGTTTTATTTATATTATCCAAAGAAATTTATATTCTCCAAAGAAATTTGAAACCTAAGGTTTAAAATGAACTTTTAAAAAGGTAAAACCTTTCTTGAAGCTTTTATTTTAGTTTTAATTTTAAGCTAATAGATTAAAATTAAAATCTTTGATTTTAGTCATTTGTCAGCACAATATAATTCTCTTTATTAAAAAATCTTTCAAAACTAAAATTTACGTTTTTTAAAATCTTTGAGGAATAATAGATGATTTAATGTTTAATTAACCTGATTTGAAACATATATGACTTTTAATTTAAAATATTGCAAAATGCATTTTTAACACAAAGGTAGGTGTTTATTTAAGGTGTTGACATCTTGATTGACTGCCAGAAGTTTATCTATTTTTCCCCGTCGGACATATCTATAATTTGAGCGACTTTATATAATTTTTAACTGCACATTAATTTTTAAATATTACGAAAAAATACTCTGAAATTTAACCTTTTCTTGAATTTTTTGTACTTTGGTTTGAAATTTAATACAGATACTGATTTTATTTTCTGATAATGTTGTGTATGGACATCCGTATTTACAAAAATGGGTACGTCTTTATACACACACACACAAGCTAAATTCAAAATTATTGGTGGTCGCTGAACTGTAGTAAGCTTTTCCATTCATGATTTAAAATATTAAAACTGTATGAATTATTTTAATTAAAAAAATGTAAACAAATCTTGTAAAAATTCAATATCCATCGAAATATAATAATAATGTCTATAATATATCCTATTCATCAAAGCAATTAAAAGCTTTTCTAATTAAATAAAGTCTTAGTTTTATTGCATTATTTATTTTATGATTTAGAGCAAATTTTTGGTAACTGGGTCTCCTGTTTTAAACACACAAAAATGATGATTTAAATGCCCCAAGAAGTTCTGATTTTAACAAATAAAACATTAATTGGTACAACATTTAATTTTTTGAAATACTATAAAATTAACTAAGTGGAGGGTAACAGACGTAAAAAAATATTTTTACTAATATTTTCTAAAAATAGAAAAAATTCTAAAATAATTTAATTAATTTGTAAATAAGCTCTGAATGTTTCATTTAAATACAATAATTATTTGATTTTTTCCAGAATTTCCAAATCAATGTTTTTCATCGAAATAAAATTCCCTATATTAATCTTTGTTCCCCGATAGCGCAAGAAAAACAAATTTTTAACAAAATTTCGTATTTTTATTCATATATATATATATATATATGAGGAAAATGCATCTTAGCCGACGCGTTTTGTCTTCTCATGGACTTTATAAAGGCAAATCAAGGTCAGAGAACGACACGCGTCTGTTACGAAATTTTTCCTTTTATCTTTTTTCATATTCTCTTTTTATAGATATATTTGAGTTATATCTGAAATTTTTACACATACACACACACACACACACGCACACACACACACACACACACACACACAGAGACTGGCATACATTATGCAGCAGATATTGATTGCAAATAAAGAATAATCAAAAGCTATGTTGTTCAAAAGCGAAACGTGAATTTTAATTCTTGACAAAACTCAAATAAACTAAATATCATGAGATTTTATAAAATCCTCTCTTGCAGTATGATACAAAGGAAAATATACAGAAGTAGGTTACATTTAAATTTACTTTTACATTTTATCGCCACAAAAAGTAACATAGTGTTTTTATGCGAACAGATTTATCGATGAGAAATAAAAAAAATACTTGCAGTTTGAAAAACAGCAAAAACGTTTAAACAGCTACATTTCCTTAATTAGGAAAGTAATTAACACAATCGAATGCACAAACCGATAGACGTAAATCTACTCTGTTAAAATAAAAAGAAAAACGAAAAACAGGAATATCTACCCAAACAAATGTATTCACTAAATATAGCTGAAACAAAATTATTTATTCATATTTAAACCGTTAATGCTTTTGAAATTGAATTTTTTTTGTATATGTTTGTTGCTTGTCAGAAAACGTCTGAAAGCTGTTACTCCTTGCCCATAAAATACCTGGAATTATGGCAGTCAATGATACTCAGTTTTTAAAGGTATTTCATTTACTTATAGATCAACGAAATATAAAGAAAAAAGTGATTTTTCTAGTTTGCGGATGTGGCAGATATAAACTGTATTCAAATTATTATATATATTCCATAATTTAGTGTAATGTGCGCTCTAGTGTACGCACACGTTGCATTATTTAATTTGATTTTATATGTATTCAAATCAAATCAAGAAGATAAGGAACGGGCATAAACCTTCACTTCTAACCTTAAATCAGCTTATTCGTATGTATTGTGTAAAAACGGCCATTTAAAAAAAAGATATCAGCCTCCATCAGATGCGTTCTCTTTTTAAAGTAGCATTAAAATATTGAATTTTCCTCAAATCATCCCATGTACTGAGTGTGTAAATAGAATATCATAATCATTATATCATTATATAACAATAATTCTGTATTTTATATTTTTGAATGTTATATTTATCGCGCACGTAAACTGGAAAATTATAAAAAATACAAGAATTATGATGATAATGTAAATGAACATTTTTTAAATTCCTAAAATAGTAATAATAATAACTAGAAGAACAACAACAGCAGCATCAGGCTTGGTGACTGAGGTTGTTGCTTCTTTTCAACTGTTATTCATGGTCAGAGTTTGCACCCAAGAAAAAGTATTGTTGTTGACATTGGCGCAACATATTCTTCCCACCTGTTTTGATTTTTTATTTGTATTAAGCTTAGCTTGAGGAACTATAACAAAAACAAATCTAAATTCCTCCATTCAGCAGTAAAAAATGGTTTCGGTATGAGATTATTGTTGAACGCGTCTTGTCGAAATGACTGCACATGTTATTCGAAACGACGATGACGACGACGAAAAAGGAAAGGCGGCGAAATATGAAGTGTAATTATTTCCAGTTTATAAAAGAAAAAGGAGGACGATAAAACGAATCGCGGCTGTGGATGCTTAAAGGTTTCGAGAGTGGTAGGAAGGGGGAATGAAGGTGGGGCAGGGTAAATTGAAACAACGACCGTGGACGCCGATATTAAAGATTTCACGCCTCTGACTCACAAGATAAGAGATTATAAAGAAGAGATGGAAGTATAGATGTAGGAACACACACAAACACACACGCACATACCCACACACATGTGTGCTTTTGTATGTGTAAACATGTGCGTTAACTCACAAACGCGCCAATACAAGAATATAAGTTCAAATGTAAATACATCGTTCTAAAAAATGTGTGTTTGGAAATACAAAAGTCTTTACGATGGTTAGAATTAGGGTTAGGGTATGGGTAGATGTGGTACCTGCTGAAAAAGAATAAAATGGTTGTCATTTCAAAATCTCATAACTTTCACTAGACTTTCTGGCTTTTTTAAAAAAATGTCTTTGTTTATCTTTATCCATCTAAATTCACACGCACATGCACACAGATACACCACATACGCACACGCAGACGCACCATATACACGCACAACACATATGAGGGGGCGCTGAAAATCATTGGTCTGTCCATTTTACACAGTATTTCAATAAACAAGCATTAGAATACTGATATATTGGGTGACGTCTAGAACTTTTTTTAGCATAACTCTTATATGTGGGCAAAACTTCTAAGCGAACTCTTCTTTAAAAAAATAAAAATAGAAAAGGCACATTTTGAAATGTTAAAAAATGTAGAAAATTTTGTTTGTACCTAATATGGAGATTCTGTAAATCTCTCGGGTCAATCCACTTCCAAAAATCTAACCAAATGACCAAACAATTTATTTTGGAAGCTCTTCATAATGGGACTGAGAACTTTTCAACACTTTTCGTATGTATATACAATATGTCTGTTGGTGCCTGTTTTCTGTAATTATATGTATGGATGTAAAAAGGTTCCGAGAATCATTTATCATTGAAAATTCAGCTATTCTTTATTTTTATTTTTTTATTATTTTTTTTTCCGAAAAAAAAAGAATTTTAAAAAAGCATGAGAAATGCACAGACTTAAAATTGTCTTTGAAAGAAAGAAAGAAAGAAAGAAAGAAAGAAAGAAAAACAGAGGGAGAGAGGGAGAGAGAGAGAGAGAGAGAGAGAGAGAGAGAGAGTGTGTGTGTGTGTGTGTGTGTGTGTGTCTAAATCTGTATGCATATACAGACCTGTACATTAATATTAAATACACAACCAACTTAGATTTGTTGTTTTACATAAATATATTCGCTTTAATATATATATTTAAAATGTACAGTTTTGCTTCGTAGCATTTGTCTATATTTCTGAGATGAAGTAGTATTTACAGTCATTACAGTCGAAACGTCGTACCAATTGCAACAGTGATGAGGTCAATAGTCCGAATAATGTAAATGCAGTTTTGCTTCATCTGTTTTTCAGTTACACATTTTCTAATATTCAATTTGTGCTGATAAATTATAAGTTTCAGTTGTCATTTTCGACCAGTTCCATTATTTGCTAAAGACGTTTTCTTCAGTTCAGTTCACAAAACGGTCCTGCAAATTAATTTCTTTTTCAATAGGCAAAATATTAAGAACATGTTTTAATTCATAAAAGACACATGTACACTCCAAAATGCACACACATACACATTTACATACACAAACACTCATACATATTGTATATGTTCCCATATTAATATATAAATGTTTCAGAAAATTATTTCAAAGTAAAAATGTAGTTCTTGAAAATTTTAGCATCGCTTGTAGACAAACGAAGACATTCAAGAAATACTAGTGGGTTTCAATCTCTCTCTCTCTCTCTCTCTCTCTCTCTCTCTTAACCTCAACAATCATTCTGATGCTTGTAAAAACCCTAATTCAATACGAGACAGCTGACGTACAAAAGGTAATCTTGCATAAAATTTAAAGAAATAACGCACACCTTCTTTTAAAAATATTTAGTTAAGCAATTCTTATTTTCTCGCGTTTGAACAAGATTAGAGAATAATCTATTAAACTATAAAACAAAATCGCTTTCACCACCTTCAGTGTTTCTCACAAAAAAAGAGCTCTTCTCGATTGAAATGTTGGAAACTTAAGATTACCATCAGAAACACAAGATCTGCCAGCAGTGGTTAATGAACATTTAAAATGTGTAGTTCTCGTTTATGTCACAAAAAAGACAATCAAATCAGATTGATCTTGGAATAAAGATATAAATCAGTCGCTTGCAAAACCGTTTACATTTTCAATGCCCATAGGCTTTCAGGTTTTAGTGCAGAATGGACGCAGGAAAACAATGGATAATATAATATTATGTAACTCAGTGTTTTTTTTTTCCGGTGAAAAACACATTAATTTGGAAATACTTGTAAAAATCAAATAAGTCAGATTTTAATGAAACTTTCAGGACTTTTTCACAAATGAATTAAACTATTTTTGAAAATATTATTTTTTAAAAATCTTGGTAAAAATATATTTTTACACCTGTTACCACGCTTCACGTAAATTCATAAAATTTTAAGAAATTAAATTTTGTTAGAAAAATTGGTTTACTCAGGACTCATTGGAGAATGTAAATCATTTATTATTTTTCAAACATTTTGCCTTTATCTCCGAAAATCTCTTCCCAATAGTAAAATAAAAAATGCAATAAAACTATAACATTATTTTATTTCATAAGCTTTTAATTGCTTTAATAAATACATATTAAAGACATTATAGTCTGAAGATTTTTTTCGATTAATAATGAAATTTTAAAGAAATAGTTTTCAATTTTTGTAAATTATAATAATGTATACACTTTGAAAAATATTTCTAAAATATTTCAAAGATTTGTTGGCGTCATGTTATGAATATATTAAGTCAATACTAAATTTAATAATCGAAAATTGAAATGTTTAATACAAATTGTTGTGCATTAGTATTTTTAAAAAAATAACTCTGTGTGTGAATTTGAAGCTATTTTGTATGGTAATTCCTATGTGTATATTAAAAGGTCATGTGTTTCACAGTTTCTTCCACTTAGGGTACCTCGACGTGGTGTAATCGTTAGCAAGCTTGTCTCGTTATGAAGCTATTACAACTGAGTAGTGAGTTCGATAATCATTGGTTACCCCATACTATTGTCCTTGTGCCACATCTAAGCGATGCTTAAAAGATTTACCTTTACAGGAAAATAATTTGGACAATTTTATCAATTTCTGTCGCCATACACTTTCCTACCTCTCATCTGTCGAGCTGTCATCAGCATGTCAAATACAGAAAGTTCAACACTGTGTTTGAGAAATAGTTTATTCTAAATTTCATGCTATAAATAAGTGATATATTTATACTTCTGAGGTGAGGTAGTATTTGCACTATTTACTTTGTTCGGACTATTGTCATGTTTACGACGTTTCGGCCATTGTATGCTCCGGCCTTCTTCAGCTGCTAGTAATTTCGAACCAAACCCTTTATTACTGTCACTGGGGTATATCATTCTCATTCTATGCGTGATGCCACTTCTGGTAGCCACGTAGTTATTTTCCTTTCACTTAAATCTCTAAGTTGTTATTTCACCACTGCTGTAGACAATCTTTTGTGTCAAGTCACTGAAAATAACCAACATCTATAGCCACTGGGCCAAGAACACATGGCCCAGTAGATAAAGACGTTGGTTAATGTACACATGAAATGAGAATGATATACCCCAGTGATCGTAATAAAAGGTTCGGTTCAAAATTATTAGTTCCTGATGAACGTACAATGGCCGAAACGTCGAAAATATGGCAGTAAAAATGAGGAAAATAGTACGAACAATGAAAATAGTGTAAATAAGTAATATTTGTGTAAATCAGATTAATTTAACATTAAATTTGATAATTTTCCAAAAACATGTGTCACATATGTATATTTTATTTTTGCAAAATTTTTAAAACTGAGAATTAACTTTTGTTTGCAAATATGTCGATCGCTCAAAAATGGCCAAAAAATTGAAAAGTAAAAAAAATCTCAAAATTTTATCAATATATTTTCTGTTTGAAATACACCAGAGTATTTTGCTTAATGGAAATAGTAAATCTAATCATTTAGCTTTCAGTTGAAGCTAAAATAAAAGTTTTAAAAGACCTATTTTATTCTTAAAAATTCAATTTAAAAGTTAGTTATCGAAAATGAGTGGAGGTGCTTAGAACAGAATTGTCAATATGGGCGATTTTAGTTTTTTGCAAGTAATAAAAGAATTCCAATCAATTTAAATTCAGTTTGAATTGCAGCCAAAAATTTTGCTCATTGGTGATATTAAATTTAGTCTTTTAGCTTTAAATTAAAGTAAAATAAATGCTTTAAGAAATATTTTTCATTTTTAAGAATGCCTTTTAAAACTTAGGTATCGCTTTTCTTTGGCGGTACCTACACACACACACACATACACAAAAAACACACATACGTACATATATATATATATATATATATATATATATATATATATATAAAGAGAGAGAGAGAGAGAGAGAAGTAGAGGGGAGATGCGCGTGTGTATTTACGAAGTTTGACTTTGATACTAGACGGTCATACCATGACCGAATTAACTACCCTTGGAATTGTCTTCTAGACTAGCATATTATTATTCGAGTCGAATTTTTATGCGTTTACATATTTTCATAACTAATATATTACATAAATCATCGTTTTATATTCATTTCCCAAATAATCTGCAGTTAATTCAAAATATTTTTAATTCACACCAAAATATAAAAGTAAGCCTTGCTTGTTGAGATAGTGAAATCTTTTTCAATAACTACCAAGTAATTTAAAAATGTGAAAGGTTTCCTTTGGGTGCATTTGAAGTCATTTTTAAATATTATTATCATCATAATTCGCTTTTACTCGATCGAAGAAATACTTCTGACAAACCAGTTCGGAATCAATTAAAATCATATTTTATTTAACTTCGTACAATAGTTATCGATCACTTTTCTTTGATCATATCTTTCAAATAATCTAGGTACCTCCACTCATTTCCGATACCTAAATTCAAATTAAATTTTTAAGAATAAAAAAGTTTCCTTGAAGATATAATTTTAGCTTTAATCGAAAGCTAAGTGATTAAATTTACCAAGTCTGGTGTAATTCAAAAAGTATATTGGTTAGAATCTAACATTTTTATGATTTTTAAAAATCTCAATTTTTCGGCCATTTTTCATTGATCGACACATTTTATAAACAGAAGCCAATTTTCGGTTTAAAAAATCTTGCAAAAATAAAATATATATTGGTGACACATATTTTATCCAAATTAGCAAATTTCAACTTACCTTAATCTGATTTGAAACAAGTATTAATTGCTTACTGCCTGAAATGTACTATAAAATCGTTTCTTAATTACGGTAGCTTTGTTATCAAGGGTTATCATCATTTTATCAGAGGCGATAATTGACATGACAGAATCCGTCAAAAAATGCTAAGCATGGAAGGGAAGTTTAACATAATTTTATGTAGCTTAACATTACACTGCGTTTCTTGGTTTTTAACTATATAGTAAAATTAAAAATTTAACACGATATTTTCAGCAATTATCAAATATTTTTTGGAATTTTAGTTTAGCTTTATAGCCTTGCGTTTAAAGGTGTTTTATGAAAAATAAAATGTTGAAACGTAGAGCATAGGAAACATGGAAACGAAATGAAAGTGTTGTACCCTGTCGAAACTGTTTATGTAGCTTTTTTTTCCTATAAGGAGAGCAACCTTTGAAATACATGACCTTTTAATGATATATATCACATACGGTCGCCTGTAAAAAAAAAATACGATTCATCAGTATACACAGAATTAAAATGTTTAGTTGTTTTAAAAATCTAATGACTCAATTATTTGCATTATGCTTCTCAATTTTCGATTAGTAAATGTAGTCTTCACGTATGA
Source organism: Ascarosepion bandense (assembly GCA_037127315.1). Taxonomy (NCBI): domain Eukaryota; kingdom Metazoa; phylum Mollusca; class Cephalopoda; order Sepiida; family Sepiidae; genus Ascarosepion; species Ascarosepion bandense. The sequence goes on along the minus strand of JBBBDQ010001059.1, from coordinate 867,043 downwards.
ACTTAAAAACCTAACATAGACGATGAAGGAGGAAATGTTAAAAGATATTTGAAAAACTATCTATTATTATAATAAAAATAATAAAATTGAAAACAATTCTTGTGAAAATTAATTATTCATATAATTTTTTTTCTTTTCAGACTTTGATATCCTTAATACATATTATTTAAAAAAATAATTAAAAGTTCATCTAAATAAAAAAATAGCATAGTTTTGTTGCATTTTTGTTTTAAAAATTTGGAGCAGATTTTCTGAAAAAGAGTTAGTTTAGAAAAAAAATACACAGTTGATTAGCATTTCCATGACTCCTGAATTTAATTGATATTAAGTATATCGGCGAATTGTTACGAATATCTAGACATTTCCGGAAATTAATTAGTGGTGGGGTAACATATGTAAAAATATATATTTTAACAAGATTTTCTAAAAATAATTATTTCAGAAAATGATTTCAGTCATATATGAATAAGTACTAAACTTTTCATCAAAATCCCATTATTATTTGATTTTTGCAAGGATTTTCAAATTAATATGTTTTTCACCGGCAAAAAGTGACTTGCGTAATATTACGTTTGCCTTTCAAAACCTTTAAAACCCTTTAAAAATCGCGTCACTCACGGATTTTATACCAAAAATTCGTATTTGTTAGAAAGAATTCAAAAATTTTAAAAAATAGTTAAAAAATACTTTGATCTATCCTCTTATTAATAACATGAATATTTTGCCGATAAAACATTGTTTTTATTTCATTTGGGGTCTTTTTTCTTCATACTATGCTGTTTTTTCAGCGAATTCGTGGAGGTACCTAAATATTTTTGGGAGTTTATTTTCGTTTTTAATTATGTATTAATTTTATTTGTAACTTTCACCTTACTTAATTCCCCAAAAATGCTTTTAGAGAAAACTATCCGTATTGTCCTGAAGACAGTGTATGTAAATAAAACGCCTGTTTTCAAAATCTCATTTTGATTATCATTAATCAGATGTTGACAACCTTTACAAAAATCACTTTGAGTCTACTAAAATAACTGCCTAAGTTTTTCTTTTCCTATTGCTGAATTCTGAATTTATACACAATGACGCATTTTTCATAAACGTTTTACGTTACTATGAAATTCACGATTGCAAGACATTTGCTGCCATAATCAATTACAATGAAAGATGAAAACGATTTTTAATCAAAACTTTCCATTTTCTTTCAGGTTCTGCAACAACATACTTCTACAAATATTTTCTGTAAATCTTTTGTTTTTAATGTTACAGCTGAAACTGATCAGTATAGGATAATATTGACTAATTTTATATACTTAATTTTTGTAATAACTGAGAAAAGTAGTTTGTTCAGAAGAAAAACAAAGTCCTTTGAAAGTAGTCGTAAAAAAGTGACAAAAATACTAGCATTACACATTAACGTCATTCTTTTCTAAAGGTTTTATAGACCCTACTTTTACCCGCATAAAAATGCCCGATCTATAATATTTCGATCGATATGTTTTAAGATATGAATACTTTCTTCTGCTATTTCATTTGTGTATGCACATATATAAGCAGCTTTTTCCAAACCCACATACTCTCTCTTTCGCTTTCTCTCTCTCCCTTTCTCTCTGAATAACAACAGATCTAAACAGAGAAGTCTTTCTAAAGAATGGGAAAAAGGATGCAGGTTTATTTCATTATCAGAGACACAATTCTTCTTTGGTAGGATTTCTCAATTTAGGTTGGTTTTCATTAACTTCATTTCACTGTTTAATAAAATAAAAAACAGGGATGGCAACTGAAACACATGTAGCCACTAAAAATAAAATTTAATTTTTACTTTATCGCGATAAGAAATATACTCAGTAGTTGACAAAGGCGCTTTTCATTTCGCAAAACATGGCCTTGTACCAGGCTAAACCGAATTAGGTAAACGAAAATTTTATTATTTTGCTTATACATCGAAAAAACGCGAGACAAGTGGTGCGTTTTAGGCGTATTTTTCTGTTTTTGTTCGGTGCGTGTGTAAAGAGGCAGATGTAAGTTTTTATTTGTTTCGTGTTTATTTGCTTGTCGCCATTAACGCTGGCTTCGTTATTTTGTTTGACTATGATAAAAAGAGAGGGGAAAAAACTTTTGAACGCGTCTGTTGCGTACGTCCTTCTGTCTGGGTGGAAAGCGTGAAGTGTTCATAAATTTCATCTGTTTCTTTTGATTACACAACACAAATGTCACATTAAACTTGCAAGATAATGAGTTCGCTTCTTACGGATGCGCTGAGCTGTGTGTATGAGGTAGATAAGGAGTGGGTAGCGTCACGGGTGTGGGAAATTCTATCAGCAAATCATTGATGACTTCCTACACAGCAGGGAAGGCAACAGTACCAGAAAAATATAGAAATATATTCGGAATGAGTACAAAATCCCTCTTTCGCTCTCTTTATCTCTCTTTTATGTCTCTTTTTCTTTACTCTACCCCCCCATCTCTCTCCCTCTCTCTCTCTCTCTCTCTCCATACATTCAAACATGTAAGTACCTCCACTAAATCGCGAAAAAATGGCATAGTTACTTTTAAACTGAATTTTTAAAAATGAAAAAAAAGTTTTCTCAAAACTTTTATTTTACTTTTAATTGAAAACTAAATGATAAAATTTATTATTTCCAGTATGCAAAATACTCTCTGATTTATTTCAAACAGAAATTATATTGATTGAAATATAAAAGTTTGAAATTGTTTTCAATTTTTGAATTTTGCCACCATTTTTGAGTGATCCACACATTTGTAAACATAAGTTAATTCTCGGTTTTAAAAATCTTACGAAAATAAAATATACATCTGTGACACATTAGTTTTGGGAAATTATCCAATTTTATGTTAAATTTACACAATTATTGCTTATTTATAGCGTGAAATTTAGAATAAAACGATTTCTTAATCTCAGATTTGAACTTTTTGACTTGTCCGTATATCAAACGTCTTGACAGGTGCCTAATTAAAGATAAAAAGTGTATGGCGTTGACAAGTGACAAAAATGTTAAAAAAAGATTTGTCAGGTAAGGGAGAAAACTCTTACCTTTTACTTTGCACAGAAATTACCATACAAAAAACAAAAAAAAAAACAAAAAACAAATACACAAAAAGAAAAAAACGTTAAATTATTTTTAAAATATGGAAACCAAACGATTTTTATTAAACTTTTCAATTTTCGATAGGCAATGTAATTATTAATTCTTAACTAAAAAATCAAACCACAACAGTTCTTCGAAGATTTTAAAAATATTTTTGAAATTATAATAAAAAATGAAAACAATTCTTTTAAAATTTCATTAGTAATCGATTTTTTTTTCTTCAGACTATAATGTGCTTAAGTTTTATTATTTATTCAAACAATTAAAAGCTCATCAAATTAAATAATATCAGAGTTTTATTACCTTTTTTAGTTTACTCTTTGGAGCAGATTTTCGGATACAGAGGCAAAATTTAAAAAGTAATAAATGATTTATATTTCCCAATGAATCCTGCGTTTAACTAATAAAACCATAGACTGCAACAGAGCAAAATGTATTAAAGTTTCATGGATTTAGGTGGAGTGGGTTTAACAGAGTTAAAAAATTATTTTTACCAAGATTTTTAAAAAATAATAATTTCAGAAATAATTTCTTTCATTTGTGAATGAGTACTGAAAGTTTCATTAAAATCCAACAATTATTTGATTTTTGCGAGAATTTCCAAATTAATGTGTTTGTCATATGAAGGTGATGTAATCATTACGTTTTTCATTGTAAATATTCGTAAAGTTTTGGTTACCTGCTAACTCAAAACAATATTTTCTGCCAAAATTTCAAACATGTTTGAAATGGGTTAAAAAATTTTTTTAAAAATAATTAATTACTTTTATCTTTCTCTTAATAATAATGTAAACAAACATTTTGATGGAAAAAAGTTCGTTTTTATTAAGTTTGGGACATTTTCTATTCATACCATGCTGTTTTTTAGCGATTTAGTGGCGGAACCTATAAGCAGCGACTATTATTGGAATATCCCCATCTCTCTCTCTCTCTCTCTCTCTCTCTCTCTCTCTCTCTCTCTCTGTCTTGTGTCTCCTCCTCTTTTCTTCTTCTACCTCTTTCTCTTAGTTTCTTCACCCCCCCACCCCACACACACATAGTAATATAATCAGATTTAAGGTGAAAACAACAGTTTATTCAACAACTCTTAATCAACTCAAAGATAACTAAGTCTATGGATTCTTTTCGAAACCTTTCAAGTTGCATTTTGGGAGTCCAAAACAATTCCATTGTTATGAATAATGATTAATTTTTTATTTAATTAAAAGAAATTATTTTATTTATCAAAATTATTCAATCCAACACATGTAGGCGCAAACACACACACACACACACACACACACACACACACACACACACACACACACACACACACATATACATATATATATATATAGTAGTTACCTTCACTTATTTTCGATACCTAAATTTTAAACTGAATCTTTAAAACTTTTAGTTTTAATTGAAAGCTAAATGATTAAATTTACTATTTCCAGTAAGAAATATACTGGCTTTTGCCGTAAATAATTGACGTGTGATGACAGTCAGATAAGCTAAGTATGATTGTCCATTTTTTTTTCTTGTAAGTAAAGAAACTGTGAAACCCATTAGTAACTCAGAAAATACTATATTAAAAAACACAAACTTCAAATACACAAAAAGAAAAAATTAAAATTAAAAAAATATTTTAAAAATACTATGGCTCGACGATTTGTATTAAACTTTTCAATTTCCGATTAGTAAATATTGTTTTCACTTAACAACTTAATAACCTAACTACCACAATGCTTTGTAGAATATTTTAGAAAAACTGAAATTTTATAAATTATTTTAACTAAAAAAGAAAAAATTACAACGCTTCTTTTAAAATTTCATTATTCATGGATTTTTTTTCTCTTTAGTCTGTAAATATCATAGTTTTATTGCATTTTTTTATTTTACTATTCGGAGCAGATTTGGGGGGGGAAAAAGGCAAATATTTGAAAAAAATAATAGATGATTTACATTCCCCAATGAGTTTTGCGTTTGACTAATAAAGCAAATTTTCGCTAAAAAGTTTTATTTCTTAAAATTACATGAATTTACGTGGAAGGAGGGTAACTTATGTAAAAATAAATATTTTTACCAAAAGTTTCTAAAAATGATAATTTCTAAAATAATTTCATTCATTTGTGAATATGTCCTGAAAGTTTCATTAAAATCTGACAATTATTTGATTTTTACAAGTATTTTCAAATTAATGTGTTTTTCACCGAAAAAAAAAAAAAACTGAGTTAAATAATATTATATTGTCCATTGTAAACTCTGGTAACGATTTGGTTACCAACTAACGAAAATCAAAACAAAATTTTTACCAAAATTTTGAACAGTTTAAAAGGAATCCAAAAATTTGAAAAGTGATTAAAACATACTTTGATCTTTCCTCTTAGTAATGACAAACATTTTGATTGAAAAACCTCGTTTTTATTAAGTCTGGAGCCGTTTTTCTTCATAATATGCAGCCTTTTAAGCGAATTAGTGTAGGTACCTAAAGTGTGCTGGTGTTAGTAAACTAGTGCTCAATGTGTGTGTATGCGTGTGCGTGTGCGTGCGCGTGCGAGCGTAGAGAGAGTGAGAGAGAGAGAGTGGGCGCCAAATATTTAGGGAAAATAAGTTTCACTTAGTCTAATATAGCTCCATAAGAAAAATGGGGAATAAGAATATTGTGTAGCATCAGTGTTACAATTAAATGTCGCCTTGAAAATCACTCTTCGAAATCTTACTACAGAAACCACAACAATCTGAACTGCGTGCTGAAAAGTCCTTGTTCCGATTTTGGGAAGCAGGTAAGGCCTAGTTTTCAGCATTGCCTCGAATATACAAGATATGTCAAATATTTGAAAACATCATTAACGGGCAATAAATGGAAGGCAGCCAAACGTAATGTTACGTAGTATGTGGCAAATGTTAACATTCTCACTTCTCTTTCATTCGTACCAAGACCATTGTTATGGCATCTTCCACTCATACACAGGAAATATAAAGGCCCAGCAAAATTCTGTATCGTTCTGCTTGCTCCACGTAACTCAGGAGTAGCTCCCTGAGAATTTTCACCATCATGCTGTCTTTAACATTCAACCTTTTAGCTCTCCTGATTTTAATCTCTTCTGGTGCACCATCGAGGATAACAACCAGCGGTGTCACAATGCACGTGAACGGGATGATTACATTGATTGAGAACTCTTTGATCTGGGCATGCAGTTCCACATGGTTGAACGCGATTCTATTGAAAAGACTGAAATTTGACATCTGTATAAATTAATCGTATATAGAAAAATTGTCTTTCTACTTTTTCTCCATTTTTGTTCAAATACTTCAAATTCAATATAATAATTATTACGTATTAGTAGGATATTTTTATATTCTACTAACACGCAATAATTATTACATCGAATTCTTTTTTCTATTGAATATTTTTGGTTTCCTTTAGGTAATTAATTGCTAATAATTTGTTTTCAGTTGCCTAGCGCAACCTGTATCTGCTTATTGTAGTTTTGAAATGATAATATGATATTATAATATAATGCCATATGATAATATGATAATACGCTATGATATACTACAAGTATTAAACGAGCAACGCAAGTTAATTGAAGCATTGCCGTACCTCATTTAAGCATCCTATCCAGGTTGATGAAGTTTTTTAAATGATTAGTAAAACTTCAGTCAGTTTTCAGCTGTCAGTTAAAAATATCTTATTTTCAATTTTAATTGTTTTCCTCGCTTTTCAACTCCTCACTGACCTGAATGGCATGCAAAATTTATCCTTCTAAACAATAAATTCCCAAACCTCGGTTCGGAGTAATAATTAGTGAACAAATCTAGTTGATCACTGCTTATGAGTAGTGATTTCGATTTTCCTAACTAGTTGTGCCTAACCGTGGCCTTATGCCAAATCTAAACTTAGTAAATAACAAGTCAAAATGTCCTTTGTTTTTGTTATTTTGAACAACGTTGACATGATATTTGTCGTAAATTTCAAATACATTTCAAATATTGACAGGATTCTTTTAATGCAAATAAAATAAATTGTCTTAGCCGGGTTTTTTTCCCTGACACCATCAGTTAATATTGCCTAGCAGGGTTCATAGAACCAAGGAGAAAATAGCAATCAAGCAAGAAGAGCTGATTTTGTTTTTAATTACATTTATAAAATTAATTTTCTCTTTCAATGTACATTGTTAACTCTATTTGCATGCGCACACGTACACATGTAGAGATAAAATCAGTGGAATTACCCAAAAAAGTGTACACCTGCGCGTAAATACACATATATATATATGTGTGTGCATGTGCATGTGTGTGTGTGTGTGTGTGTGTGTGTGTGTGTGTGCATTTATATACACTCATGTCTATCGACATATCCGTGTCCATTTCTTTTTACCTCTTCATTTGCATGTGTGTCCATTTGCTTGACCTTCAGTTCTTTGCATTTTATGATGACCCATGCAGCATTTTCAATCACGTTATTAGACCTAATCACACGCGAACACATCAAAACGGCTAACAGCTGCTTTATCATCGATCTGGACTGTAAGGAGTCAGGTGCATTCAATGAGGAGCTTCGTCATTGTCAAAAAGGGAATATATCCTGAGTAAATGAGGAAAGGTCAAGAAAGCAAAGAAGAGCTGGTTTACGCTGACAGTGGAGTTACAAGCGGCTCTTTTAAGTTTGTTTGCATTTAGAATATTAACGCACGAACGAATTTCATTGTGCAAATCATAATCAAAACAATATAAATATCAATAATTTCTCTTATCATAACGAAGGCTTATAATGTGAACGGATTTTCATGTCTCCTCATACATGCATAATTTTAACTTTCTAACAAAAGCTGCAAATTTCTGAATATATCGTTTGTTACTCACTAACGACAAAAATGTGAACTATAGTCTGAATAAAAGTGTGGGTATTTTTATTTAATTTGTTTAATTCACTAACTTATTTATATTTATGAATATATCTTGTTTGATTTTTCAATTGTTTTATTGTCAATGTGTTATAAATTATTTACACTAGTATACTATATTTTTTTTTTTTTTTTGCTTGATTTTTTAGATTTTTAGATTTTTTTCTTGTTTCTGTATTTCAACTAGTTGGCTCTCAGACCGTCATGCTACAATCTTCAAACTCTACTCTATTTCTAATTCAAACGACAAACAATTTGCCTGTTAGGCTTAATAATGTTCTTGAAAATTAGCAATCTTATCTTTATAGAAATTCATCAATGTCTGTAAAGAGTAAGAACGAACCTGATTTTTCTTGTAATCTGTTTTCTTTCTGTTAAGTCATTTCCTTAAATTGAAATTTGTGTATTGTGAATTTTTCTTTTAGTGACATGTATTTTTTCAGTGTTTTATTGTTTTGTATATGTACCAAATTTTATATTTTTTCTTAATTTTGATGATCATGCTATTAATAGTAAAATTCGCTGGCATCGGGGTTGAACATAAAGCGGCGATTCAAAGTTACCGCATACAAATCATATGTAATATTCATGTTTTACTTTAATCAGGTGAATAAAGCCGTAAGAAAATACTAGTTTTACCTATAAAAGCTGCTGCTAAGATTGGGATGAATGTGAAACAGAAAGTTTCTAACGGAAATGAAGGTAGGTTAACTAGTATCTAGAAAGTTCTATATTTGCTGGGATTCTTGAAGGTCTAAAATAAAAAATTGGTTATTTGTAAAACTCTTGTTAGTAGTGTTGTTTGTTTGGTATATTTTCACTGAAATCAATGGTCTGTGTTCAAGCCTACTTAATCTTTGATTTCATATCAAAAGCTGATTTTTGAGGCAGCAATTAGTTGCTCCCCATTACCTCAGCATACACCGATTCTTCGCTTTGGCCTTGTAGCATATCCAATTAAAGATTGTAAAATGTTTCCTTCACACACACACACACACACACACACACACACACACACACACACACACACACACACACACACACATAGAACAGAACTCAAGCTATTTCTTAGTTAATATTAAATGTTTGAATATTTTCGGGCAAACTTTCTGTGCATTTGTATCTATCTATCTATCTATCTATCTATCTATCTATCTATCTATCTATCTATCTATCTATCTGTGCGTGTATCTGTGTGTCCGCGTGTGTCTCTGTATGTGCATGCATATGTATATAAATTTTTATGTCTATTAAAGTCAGTGCCACACTAGATTGTATCCTTCTTTGCAAAATCGTTTAGATTTGACGAGATTTATTTTTGCTGTGCTGAGATAAATTCATAAGAAAATGATTTAAACTTTTAAGAAAGCAACGTAAACGGTAATAGATGCTTTTCAATTTGCAATCGATTAAATAACACAGACCTTTCGAAAAGATTCTTACAACCAAATATGTCTTTATAGTATCTCCTTCCAGTCTCGAAATGATTTTGCATTTTTAAAATTTCTACTTAATGAGAATTTTTTTTCTTTCTCTCTCTCTCTCTCTCTCTCTCTCTCTCTGTCTGTCTGTCTGTCTTTCTTTCTTTCTGTCGCTGTCTCTGTTACTGTCTCTCTTGCTCGTGCATACACGTGATCATACTCAAATATCATTCAGACATAAATACATGCATAATTTTGCACTTTCTGTACATACTTAGTCTTTAACTGAAAAATATGCATACAATCTTTTACACATATGCCCACACATACATGGATATATTCATATATATGTGTGTGACAAATCCCTCCTTTTTTCTTAATTCCCCTTAGGCACTATTGTTGAAACGCCAACTTAATACTATTAATAACACATGCATACCCTCTCTTCCTTTTACAAACACACGCGCACACACATCTTTGTATACGTAGATGTAGATCAGATCTGATGGTATTAAAAACTCCTTATTTGCGCCCTATCGCTTCATGGTGGTAGGCGCCAGCATGATTGTAGCAATTCTGATAATCCGTGTAGCAAATATCTGAGTAAATCTCTCACACTGGAATGTACTGGAGTTATGATATATGAGGGTTGGGTCATGTGACCTCAAAATTATTACTGTTTTTTGTTTTTTGTTTTTCATGTACGTGGGTGGTTTCACTCATCTACAAACTCATACGTGTACATAGTATATATTTATGTATGCCGTTTATTGTCAGTATTTGACTCAATATTACTGACTGAGATTGTTTGCACAGTAGAAGACAATATTCGTAAATACAAAAAGGGTTTTCAATTTTTTTCGTTTGAAACTGGAGCTATGCAATCTTCCTGCAATGCTCACATAACACAAAAATTTTAATGTTCATATTATATATACACGTGTGTGTGTGTGTGTGTGTGTGTGTGTGTGTGTGTGTGTGTGTACAGTACCAAGAATAGATTTAAACAGGTATTGTCATATCTGACTGACAAGTTCTGACTGTTTAATTTTTTCAGTTTTCGAATAAAATTGCGCATAAACTATCCAAAATTCATGTTTTGTTCTGTTTGTGTAGGACATAGGAATCAACACTAAATGGTAATTGTCCCTTTCAACGGTCAAGCTTAAGGTGGAAGACTGACAATCACCATGAAGTTTTGATCGTTATGTCCAAGACTCTACATTTACTAACGCTCTCTCTCCGATATTAAACACTTTTACACTATATATATATATATATATATATATATATATATAATCTCAAATTTAGTAGAAGAATCCAGTTTCTTTCGTAGAGATATGGCGGAAATTCTTGCAGCAATATTAAACAACAGTCAGATTCTTTATCTTTACCAGCGCTCATAAGAAGAACGGATGATCAAACTTTAACCTTAACTTTTTGTTCATTATTCCCTAATTTTGGCCAGATGAAAAACAGTAAATATGTGATAAATTCCTTTCTATTGTTTTCTGTAGTCTGAAACCTAGCGACATTGTTGGGTGGGAGGGGGTTGTATGTCTACTATCAGTGAAAGTTTCACGCAATTTCGAATGTTAGTTTTGAAGATACTAATTTTTTTATTCTTGTTCCCTAATTTTGGACGCTACTGTACACACACACACACACACACACACACACACACACACACACACACACACACAACACACACACACACACGCGCGCGCACACAAACACACGCACACACACAGACATATATATATATATTAGTGAAAATTAGGTTTGGATATTCTTTGTTTCTTATGTGATAATGAGTGTCAGCTATTCATTCGAAATGTCAATACGTCAATGCACAGCTGTTACTTAACCATCATCCAATCTGTGCAAAGAAGATTTCTCAAATTTTACATGCCGAATATATATAATGAAATATCGAGTCACATTCCCGATCAAGTATGAATGAAAAGGAGGTTATTACTCTCTCGCTTTCTCTCTTTCTCCACACACACACACACACACACACACACACACACACACACATATATATATATATATATATATATATATATATATATATATATATCAGTGTACTTGTGCAGAATAGTTTTACACAAGTTTGTTTAAAGATCATCGAAAGTTCTTTGTTCAGGAAATTTTTATTTCCCTTTTTTCTCTATTTGGAACCATTTTCCTGATTTCAGCTGAAAATTTGAACTCATCAGCCATAATCAAAGGATTTTCGAGCTAATGTTGTTATGATGCATATGCACTGATTTTTTTTTTTTGTACTATGTCACAATCTTATACCAAATATCACCTTAAGGTGTTATTTTTTTTAAAGTAACATACTTTCACGTGTTAGTTTTTAGTATGGTTGTTCCTAAATTTGATAAAAACTTATTTATTTTAATACATATAGTATTTGTCATCGTCTTTTCAAAATTATATTTTTACAATTTATGTTATAGTATTTTCACGTTATTGATAAAAATTTGTCGAACTTTAGTTGTTTTATTGTTGTGTGATTTTATTGATATGTGATCGAAAATACGTATCTAGAGTCACAACATTATAAACAAAAATCGTTAAGAATGTATTTAAATTTCAGATAATTTGTTTTCATCTTAACCCGCAACCAGGAAAATGCTCGAAAATATTGATAAATTAAACAAAAAGGTCATTAACAACGAATATGTGTTGTTATTTAACCAAACTCACACACACACTCATACACACACACACACACACACACACACACACACACACACATATATATATATATATATATATGTATATATATATATAACACATCACTCAATAATAAAAAAAACTTTTAGGCAAAACTCTTCTTTATTCATCAACATAGTCTCCTAGAGTGATACACTGATTCCAACGCTTCTCTAATAATTCAATGCCTTTTTTGAAGAACGAATTGTTTTTGGCCTCAAAATACGCCTCACTTTCCGATATCACTTCTTCATTGGAGCCAAATCTCTTTCCCTGGTGCATTCTTTTGAAGTCTGAAAACAGCTAGCAGTCGCTGGTTTCAGATCTGGAGAATAAGCTGGGTCTGGAAGCAATTCAAAGGATAATTCATGTAGTTTTGACATCGTTGCGATCAATTTGTGATACGGTGCGCTGTCTTGTGAAAGATCACTTTTTCTTTTTCATTTCTGGCCGTTTGTTGGCGATTTCTTATCTCAAAAGCACAAATAATGCTATATAATATTCGCTATTAATGGTTCTTTCTTTCTCAAAGTAATCGATGAACAACAAACCTTGCGCATCCCAAAATACGAAGGCCAAAACTTTGTCTACTGATGTTTGCGTCTTTGATCGCTTAGGACGGCTTTCACCTGCTGCTACCCACTCAGCTGACTGATGATTTAACTCCCAAGTGAAGTGGTGGATCTATGTTTCGTCTATTGTCACGTATTTACGCAAAACTCTTTCTTGTTGCGTTGAATCAGTTGCAAACAACGCTCCGAATCACCAACGCGTTATTGTTTTTGATCGACTGTGAGCATGCGCGACACCCACCATGAACACAGCTTTCTCATTGAAAAATGTGTATGCAAAATGATGAATTCACTGCCTTCTGATATGTTCAACTCCTCTGCTATCTCACGCAACTTCAATTTACGATCGGCCAAAACAAGTTTGTGGATTTTTTTGTGTTTTCCGGGACAACTGCCGATTTCTGTCTGTATGGCCGAGTTTAAAGTCAGCATGCAACCTCTTAACCGTTTTTCCGATGGAACAGAGTCCAAATAACACTTATCAAGTCAATGCTTTGCTTGAACAGTATTTTTTCTCATCAGAAAGCAATGCTTTATCAACACACAAAATTCAGAATTTTCCATTATTTTGAAAATTTGCAACAGTAGCTTCACTTAAATAACTGTAATTTGTAAACTAATAATCTAATTGGGCCCAAATTTTATCACGTGCCATTTGAAGGTTAGTACGTCATAAAAATCATATGGATTTTTTACTAGTGACACCATCTATATGTCAGCTTATTGAATGATGTGTTATATACATATTTTTTCTTTTCATATATAAATATATATATGTATACCGCTTTCTCTCACAAAAAGCATAGAAACTCTCTCTCTCTCTCTCTCTCTCTCTCTCTCTCTCTCTCTCTCTCTCTCACGCATACAAGCACATATGCTAACGACCACTACCGAGTACATATACCAGGCACTCGACAAGAATGGCGAAGCCCGAACCGTTGCCTTGGATATCTCCAAAGCGTTCGACAGAGTCTGGCATGCTGGCCTTTTATGCAAACTGAGGAGCTACGGTATAACTGGACATTTGTTTGACCTCATCCAGTCATTCCTCTCTAACTGCACATTGACGGTAGTATTAAATGGACATGCCTCCCAAAACTACCATACGGGCGCGGGCGTCCCTCAAGGCTCTATCCTAGGCCCCACGCTCTTTCTGATCTACATTAATGATCTCCCCGATGCCATTAGATCCCAAGTAGGCATGTACGCCGATGACACCACAATTTACTCTCGCCTCGATCAAAAACCCGGTGTGGCGACAAAGCGAACCTCGCTGCCGAGCTTGAAAAGGACCTCCAATCCGTAGTGGACTGGGGTAGGAAATGGCTCGTAAATTTCAATGCTTCTAAAACGAAGCTGCTATCAACTAACCACCATAGACAATCGCATCTACCTCCCATTAGAATGGAACAGGCTTGCATCCCAGAGAGTAAAACACTACACCTCCTTGGCTTGACACTCTCGGCGGACCTCAAATGCAATGATTATATCGAATCCATTGCCAAATCCGCCGCTATGAAAGTGCAGGGCCCGGAAGTTTTTCCCGCCTGAGGCTATCCTGTACATATATAAATCTACCATCCGCCCGTGTATTGAATACTGCTGCCACATCTGGTCGGGTGCCCCTGTTACTCTCCTAGGGCTTCTTGACAAAATACAACGGAGAATCTGTAACGTGATCGATAATGACTTGGCTGGCCAGCTGCAACCACTCTCTCACCGGCGTGATGTGGCTTCCCTGAGCCTCTTCTACAAGTACTTTCATGGCTTCTGCTCCGATGAACTTAGAGCACTGGTGCCGCCTAAGCACGAATTTAGACGAGATACTAGATTAGCAACTAGGTCCCACCCTCTTACAGAAAAACAGATAAGATGTAACCGTAATTTCTACTCCAACAGCTTCTTTTCTCGCGCTTCCTGCCCGTAGAATTCCCTTCCACATGTCTGCTTTCCCGACAGCTACAATCTCCAGGAGTTTAAATGTAAGGTCAATAGACACCTTCTATCACACTAACTTGCATCTATTCTCCCAACACTCTCACCATCTACCCAACTCTCATTCTCGGTATTCTTACCCGTCTATCACTCTCCTTCTGACATTTCCTATAGCTAACCATCATTTCTCACCACATTCCCCTCTATATAACCCCCTGCGCAACAGTGGCAGTGAAATGCCTTGCTCGGAGTGAAACGATTATAAAAAAATATATATATGCACATCCAAACACAAGTATAAAAAACACAAATATCTTAATATGTTCGATGCTCCTGTGACATTACAATGCTTAGTTGTATGTTAACATTTATAGAAGCGTGATATAATTCATATCTCCTGTACTTGTATATTTTTAAATATTTATAAAATAATTAATTTGTATTAAACTTTATCATTATAAATAAATATTTTAGAAAATAATTTAGCTTTTCCACAAAAAAATTGTTTACAATGAAGTAAAATATTTACTGGTAGCATTTCGAGAAAATATTTGAAAATCATTTTTGGTCAAAGGCGTTTAGAATTTAGAAACAACTTGTAAGGCCAAAACAATTTCTAATATCAGAAATGCCATGAGTGAGAAGACAAACAATTAACATTAATTTGCCTTCATTTGATGGAATTTTTAATACGTCACAATGATTTTATAGTTTTTCGGCTATTGAAATCAAATATATAACGACCATCGTACAAGGGGGGATTGAAAATTTGCCGATTCGACGAAAAAGCAATTTTAAAAAATTATGATTTTGGTCATTTGATTTTTGGTAACACTCGCGTGTAATAATGGTTTTACACACCGGAACAGCATTTGCATTTAGTCTGACTTGTAGATATAAGAGTGGTGACAAAAAGCAAACAGCCAATAGCTGCATTTTTTTTTTAATTTGTGATGGAGTATGCTCATGAAAAATGCTTTGCGTTCTCAATACTGAAATCTAGAATCAATTAAATCATAGTAGTTTATATTAATCTGAATCATACTTTCGTTTTGCTCTAAAGAAAGAAAGGGAGGGAGAGAAGGAGGGGGACGGACAGACAGACAGAAAGACAGACAGACATATCAGCATATTTCTGTTTTAATATATGTGACTGAAAACTTTCAACTGTCGTAATCTTGCAGTAGCTTTGATTTTCTCGTGGCTAAAATATTCGAACGTCGTGCATTTTCCTACTGTAGGAACCTTACATCTCGAATCTTCCGATATAAAATTGTTTTCAGGATTAAAATGTGAAACCTTAATAATCGCATGTATTAAAAAGAATTATATTTACTTTTAACGTGTGGAGCAAACATAACTTAGAATTTCGATTTCATTTTAATTTCAAGCTCTGGAAAGTTCGATAGCAAATAGTTATCTAGCTACTGGGTCTTAGGCAAATGATAAAATATTCCTGTTTCTAACATTCACCGTCTATAAGTATTATATCTTAAAGACAGATAAACACTTGCTACTTATGTCAACTGCAACGACTACTTCGTTCGTCATAAGGTGTGCCAGAAGCGTGTGGCTAATTATGTCAGGTTTAGTTGGCCCCACCATACTCCACTTTCGGCGACGCAAGACAAAGAAAACATTTAACTCTGTAAAGAGAATCCCGTTTCATCTTTTGATTCTCTTCCATAAAACAGAAGAGAAAGAAAAAGAAATGAGGTGGAACAGGCCAAGTATATCTCTTTTTAGAGCACTGTGTCAGTAACGTACACATATTCTGAATAACGCACTTATCTGCAATAAACCCAAAAATTCAGAACGATGTGAATTCATATTTTAGTGATCAGTAGAGCACACACATACACGCACATAAATATGTACGTGTGCACATAGGTACCACAATAAGTCATGAGCTTCATTATGAAAACATGTTTAATCTAATTAATTTAATATTTAATTGTGCTTATAACATAATCGCAATTCTTGTCAATGTACTTCAGCCATTGAATCTTGATTATTATAAATAAAATTTAAGATCAAAATTCGAACTTACTGAACTATCCTTATTTTCTCACACTCACTTTCTCTCTCTCTCTGTCTCTCTGTCTCTCTCTCTCGCTCTCTCTCTCTCTCTCTCGTTCTCACTTTCACACGCTAGTGCGCATATAGCCAAACATACACACACACACACACACACACACACACACACACACACACATATATATATATATATATATATATATATATATATATATATATATATAAGAAAAAGTGTGAGAAACCGTAAACGTTTTTTTTAGTCTAGATTTATTATTGTTATTATTGTTAATATTACTTGTTTTTTTGTATGATATTTTAAGTGTCCATAAGTTATTTGTGCCGCTACACGTGTCTCGTGTCTAAAATTGACTCTTCAGGCGAACAAACTTGTGACTTTACATATCGAGATCCGTTTGTTTTTCTGATATTTAAAATATCGTGTATATATAAATAAGTGGTAAGCAGGTAAGAAAATTCATATGCGTGCGTGTTTGTTTTTTATTTTTTATTTTTTTTGTGGGGTTTCAAACTTGCATGTTAAATCTCTTCCATTTTGGAATTCAGTCACCTTTCGTCGGCCATAAAAAATTTTACACTGACTTGCGAAATTTTATTTCGTCTTTATACTTCAAAATTGTTTTCAGCGATTTTGATTCAATTCTACTCCACGGCTCATCTAGCTCTTTTTATTGTTTTTAGAATATTTTTTTTCAATGGTTCGCGAGATTTTATTTATTTATTTATTATTATTTATTATTTTTTTTTGTGCGTTTGAATTTAGTGTCTGTGTGTATGTGTCTTAGATTTTTCATGTTGTTTTGTTCAGGGAAGGTTTGTATGTTTTTATAAATATTTCATCCTGCATAATGAGTGTGTCATAATCAGCATTTAGGTAGATAGGCATTACTCTGAATTTACCTCCACTGCATTCGTATAAACGTTGGGAAACGTACAATTTCCTATTATTGGCTAGTTTAATGTTACTTCTGTGCAGGTCTATTCTTTTATTCAGGCTTTGTGTCGCCCCCAGTCAACTTTAAACTCGAAACACGTGTAGCGACGGAAATACCATTATGGATACTTAATATATCATAAAAAAAAAACAAAACAAAAAAAAAACAACAACAGTAATATTAGTAATAATAAAAACAATAAATCTACACTTTAAACAAAACGATCACGGTTTCTCGCACTTTTTTCTTCTATACCAATTTCTCTCATGGAACAACCCATATTTCTGTTTATAATATATATATAATAACCAGTGTCTAACTCTGTTTTTCTTTCTTTCTTTCTTTCTTTCTTTCTTTCTTTCTTTCTTTCTTTCACACTCACTCTTTATATATATACATATATATGTGGGGGGGGGGTAGGAATTAGACTATTTCAGTTATTTTTAATTTTGAAGAAAAATAGTAGACGACACATTATTTGCCCGCACGTACATACACCCAAAGAATTAAATTATTATAAATATTTGGTTTGTAAAATAAATTTGTATATCGTCATTAGACAACGGATTTAAATTCAGATAATTTATCTTCTGTCAGGCAAAGATATGACAGAATTATCTTAAATATGTTTTATAAATACATTAATTGTTGAAGATAACTAATTTGTGAATTTGTTATATATATATATATATATATATATATATATATATATATATATATATCCGACAAAAATATAGTTTCAAGGTATGCTATAATTATGTGTAAAAGTACTCAACATAAGAGATAGAGTGTATGTAAAAATAAAATATACTCTGGGGGGTCAACATCCAACGTTAACAGCTTGGTTGTCGCTTGGTATTGACCTCAATATATATATATATATATATATATATATATATATATAATCACTGAGATACGCAGAAACTATATCATGTAAAAGACAATGATCAATCCATATAATTTTTAACGTGTAGCTGCCTCTTATTATCAAAGATTTATTGCTAAAACTTACTATACATAACTAATCCAACGTACTAACCACCATTTCCAGACTTGCAACAGCATGCAATAACTATGCCAACTTGTTCTCCAACGATAAAATTGAAAGAAGTGCAATTTCGATTCGTCTTTCTATCATTCTGAACTACTTTTTCAATTTCCTACCCATATTCATATTTGTTAAATGATGCGTATGCCCTCCTATTCTTTGAAGGAATGTAGGATTCTTTTGCAGATAGCATTCCTCATTGGTCGAAATTACTTTTGGTGATTGTTGATGGTCCCACCTGTTTTGAAACTGTAATTTTAATTTGCATTTCTTTGATATTGATGGCACTCATAATATCCATGCTGTTTCCTGATTGCAAACTGGTAATTTCAACTACGATTAATAAAAATGTTGCTTGATTAGCGATGAATAAAATCTACAGATTAACTTCAATGTATAGAAAGGAAATGATAATGTTATAAAAATAGTATTTAAAGAGAAAATTGTTAAAATTAAAATTCTCTTTAAAAATATTTAATAATATGACATATTTAATATTTAATAATATATTATTTTAGAGTGCAAAATTGTTTGTTTCTTAATATATATTAAATAGGGATTGTTCCATATATATATATATATATATATATATGCATTGATAAAGTGTGCTCAGTATCGAGAACAGAACATTTAGATATAAACAGATATAAACCTCGTAAATATATATGTGCGTGAATGTAATTATGTATAAAGTATGTGTACATAAGAATCAACAAATAAACACTAAATATTGACTGTCAGTTTTACGCATTAACAGATCATCAGATGAACTGATGAACTCTTAAGGAGTAAAACTTAGATACCATGCAATGATTTTTATTCTGCATGCACACACACACACACACACACACACACACACACTATTGGCATATCATACATCATACGCTAAAAGTCTAGCTCCTTCTACTGAGCTCCCATAGCTCAGAGGTAGAATCGCCGACTGACGCCAATTCGGTCTGGTTTCAATTCTGGGTGGGTGTAATCGGATGTCTAACCGTATTGATAATCGGTGATACAGTGAAACAGCTCTGTCTGCGGATGACTATATATATATATGTGTGTGTGTGTGTATAGTGTTGAATCGTGATAATGTTTAGCGCTAATATTGTTGTTGTTTGTTTGTTTTTTCGTTAGTGTTACTGATAAAAATTATTTGGCAAGCAGGCTTTTTTAACATAAAGTGTTTGATATCGGGGTGGAGATAGAGCGTTGATAGGTTTACTGCGAGGAATTTGTCACTTTAACTTCATGCCAACTTTAAGTTTCGTGAAGACACCATTATGGTGTCTTTATTAGTCGGGGCTTTTTTTTTTTTTTTTTTGCATATATAATGTTTACGATATTTATATTTAGAAAGATTCTGTTCTCGATACTGATCACTCTTCCTCAAGAAATATATCATATTTTAAGCAATGTGTGTGTGTGTGTGTGTGTGTGTGTGTGTGTGTGTGTGTGTGTGTATTATTATGAACATTATATTTAATAGATATACATGTTTCAGTAGATATGTTTTTAATTTTGATAATTGACACCTACCATCTTGAGTTTTCGACATTCTTTAATAAAGATAGTGTGCCCTTTGGCAGAGTTCAACTATCCCATCAGGCACAAACACTTTACATCGGAGAAACCACCGTATTGCAAGGAATGATTTTCACGGTGAAGTAAAGCTCATTTACTCTTTTCAAGGAAAACAAAACTTCCGTTAAGAATTTTCGAAGTTAATTGTAAATTAAATCGTTTAATATGCCTAAAGATTGTTTTAAAAATTGCAAACGTATGGTTGGTTAAAATCGTTGTGGTGCCATATTAGGTTTTCTATGGAATCTCTTAACATATAGCAATTAGCTCACTGACAAATATATTCACCACCAAATATATCGGGATGCCAACTACTGGCCGATCAAGTTATTCTTGCAGACTCTTGTGATTGCTTTTAGTCTTTTGCTTCACTATTAAGATCTTGCGATTGAGTAGTAGCTACGATAGTGACTACGATCGAGTGATATTTAGTTAGCTTAGAAGTTCGATAAACACTTCGTATTCTACTATTATGACTTCCTACCAAGCAAAACTAACGTTAGTAAGTGTAGTACACTTTTAAGGGGGTTCATATTAACGCGTCGGTTGTTAACAGCATTACACAATCTAATCAATATATACCTTTCTATAGAGATAAATGTACGAGGGATGTTCAGAAAATCTCGACCCAACCTACTTTCTAAAATTGAAGTAAATGACCAATATCAGAATTTTGTGGTGGGGAAGGCCTCTTAGTCGAGAACTTTTCAACCGCAAATCGTACATCAAAGACCAATGCAAAATGGATACATCGATATAATAATAATAATAATAATAATAATAATAATAATAATAATGGTAGTAGCAGCAACTTACAGATAAATATAATAATACCTGAAAAAATACATATTCTTTTACCAAGTTCCACCTGCGCTTTACCTATCCAGGTGTGAAGCCACATATCTACTTGTCTGTGATTCCGACTTTATGAGTATTTCTGCAGAAAAGCCTGCATGTTATATTTACACAGATGTCAATCGCCGACTCCCTTCCCTGTGGTTTGCAAGAAAACATCTCGGCCTAGCTGACTTGATTGCTCAAGCATTCCGTGAGCATTCTTAGAGTAAATAGCAAAAGAAAACGGAGGTGGGGGAGCGGGACTTCATCACATTCCTGCTATTTCCCACCCTGCAGACGAGTCACGCCACCGACCTTGTTTAATGATTTGTGGGCCACACCTTACTTCGGATTCATGTTTGGGTCCGGGACCTAACGGGGTAGGGGGTCAGTCAGTTGCAAAGCGATTGAAAGCTTTTAGAGCCGTTTCGCACCACCTACCCAACACTAACATCCCCTATATTTATCGGCTTCTATAACAACATTTTCCTAACTCTCTGTGAGATTCCCTGTTGATCGTTCACGCTTTCATAAGAAACTGAAGGCGGGAAACAAGGCGTGGCTCGTCTAGTGTACACGTTCATTCTTTGAACAGTTCCTGTCGATAAAAAGGATTTACCCTAGGTTTCATGAGGGAGGCAATGACTTGTAATCTGAAAAATGTTTTCACCCTTTGTACCAATACAGACATCTATTCAACCACATTATGCTCACATAAAGAATAAAGTCTATTTCGAAAACAGATAATCAATATTCTATTCACAATCACGAGTTGAGAATTGTTTTGTTAATATTACGTTGTTTATTCCCCTTGTTCTTAGCATATGAATTATATATATGAATATATGAATATATAGCCAGTATCTAACTGAATGAATCACACACACACACACACACACACACACACACACACACACACACACACACACATATATATATATATATATATATATCAGCATGCGGTGTAGATATAGAAGAATCCAAAGGAGTATCCTGTACATACAGTGGTAGGATAACTCTTTTGTACAATAAAGACGGAAGCTGATGGTGGTTCGCCTGAAATAGGCCTACACTTCCGATTTACCATGAAATAACGTGTCTGCCTATATATATATATATATATATATATATATATATGCACTGAAATATTTTAATTCATTTCGGGGATGAAATATTCATAATAAATAATTATTAATATCATGTTAAGTATTACTTTAATGTTCTTTATGTGTCTTTCATCGCAGCTCTCAGAACGTTTTTTTCAGCAAACTACTTCCATCGGAAGTAAAAAAAAAAAATAAGCAGTCGATAAGATATGAACTCACATACCGAAATTCTCGCGAGCTAGCCTGTTTTACTCCGACAGTACTTCAATTGAGAGATGCGAAAGCTGCTTTAGTAAACAATTCAAATATCTATACTATTTTGGCTTCCTTGTTTCTCTTCTACGAGTACTTTCACAGCTTCTGCTCCGATGAACTTAGCTCACTGGTGGCTCCTATATATGAATTTACTCGTACCACAAGATTAGCAATCAAATCCCACTCTTTTACTGGAAAACCAATAAAATGTAAACGCAAATTCTACTCGAATAGCTTCTTTTCTCGGACTTCCCTCCTGTGAAATTTCCTTCCGTTTACTTGCTTCCCCGACAGCTACAATCTCCAAGAATTTCAATGTAAAGTCAATATTCATCTCTTATCTCACTAACCTGCACCCCCTCTCTCATGCTCCCGTCTCCGTCCACTCTACTCTCATCAGTATTTTCATACTTCTCTTACCCACTTCCAGAAACCCTCTATAACCTGTCACTCTTTCTTATAACTTTCCTCCTATGTAACCCCCTTCACAACAGTGGCAGCAAAAAACCTTGCTTGGGAGATATGATTATAAAAAATTGTATGCGATCTCATTATATTGGTTTTATTATACTGGTAATATTAGAGGTAATAGTTTTTTTAATTATTTTTAAATGAATACCATTAACATTTACAAGAGAACCTGAAATATTTTTGGTCTTAGTTCGATGCGCTATCACTGAGCAAAGTGTGGAGGCACTGAGACAGACAATTCAATATTTCTTATAAATACAAAACCGACCATCAATTATTTTTTGTTCTTGACAATGATTCTATTCAATTTTGTTTTTTATTATCCTAGCTTCTAAGTCTCATCCTCTTATTTTTTGCGTGTCCAATATTCTACCCTAAAGAAAAGTTCGTATTTTTTTCTTTTAACTGAATCTTCATGCTTTACTTGGATCCGAAAAGCACTTGCTCGCGATTTTATCAAATAGTTCACTAATGAAATTTTGCTTTACAAGGAAGAATATGAAAACTGTGTATCAACAACTTCTGATTAATAGCGTCAGGTGTCTACCGTCAAATTAATGACTAATTAAAGACGTTAATATTGAATGGTGACAAAGATGAAATATTTGTCTCTTACACTGGTTCTTTAAAGGAATTAAATAAGTTACGTTAAATAGTTGGGATTTGAGGAGTCGACAACGAACGAAAGCTATTATTCAAAACAAGAAAATTTAAGAAAACAAATCTTCAGTCATAAAATTTAAATCTAATAATCTCTCTGTATGGTTCACTCGAAACAAAATTAGAGAAATGTTCTCTGCAATTTTTTCATGATCATATTTTTTAAATATGTGTATATACGGCATTTACTGGGCAAATAAGGAATATCGGCACGTAAAGATAGGGAGAAAGTGAGAAAGCGCATATCAAAGGGCAATTAGTCAAGTTGATCATCCTTCTCCCAGCACAATAAATCCAAAGAGAAATTATGTAAAATACTGTCTAAAATACATTGAAAAGTTCAATATTTTTCTAACATTGACGAAAGCTGACACAAATCGAATACAAAGAAAGAAAGAAAGAAAGAAAGAAAGAAAGAAAGAAAGAAAGAAATTGGAACTGGCGGAAGTAACTTTGAAGCTAGAAACGTGTCGGCGCATGCGTTTTTATTCAGAAGCGGTGTAAATTGTAAGCATGTCGGACATATAAAAACTGAGCAATCAAAGCATAATCTAAATCTATTAAGAACGCTTCTATCAATCAGTTGTTCGCCTTGTTTCTTTTTCTTTCTTTTTGCGCAAAGTATTTTCCGCTTCAGTACTGAAGTCAAACAAAAAATAGATTTGGTCCTACTGTGGAGAGCTTAATGATAAAGCACCACGCGAAATGGAACCATTGAATCCACACACGAAATTGTAAAAAATGGCAACGGCAGACAATGCAATAAACAAATTAATAAAAAATCAATACAGACGATCAAGTAAACTAACATTGAAATAATAAAAGGAAGGGAAAAGAAAGAGGAATAAAAGGAACCAAAGATTAAAAACATTTTAGATTGAACTAAAAATGAAAACAGTTTCAAGAAAACAAATTAAGATACTTTTGAGACATTAATATATTAAATCTTCATCATTATGATCATCGCTATTATGTCGTCGTCATGAATATTTTCATTTTTATGAGTATTTTATTTTTATAAATAACCTCTTGCTTAGCGTGATTTGCTTATAGTTATTATGCTAATGATTATTATGATTTTTATTATGTAAACTATCTCGCATGCTGTTAGAGTTTGATTCTAACTGGTTGTCACATTCTCGTCACTCTTTGATAGATTCAGCTCAAATTAGTAAATGTCTTTTGTTACAAAAAATAATGTTATCATCCTAATAATTATTTCTGTTGACAATATTACTACACAACAATTTTTGCTTCTTAACCTGAATTTCCTGTCTCGAGCCTCTCGGACACAAACTCCATGGTATTCATATACAGCATTAGTTCTTAATATCCTAGGGTACATTCCTCCAATTGCGTTCCAAGTTTTCCTCAATTCCTCCCCTATTTTAATTTATTATCTTATATTTTTTAACCATTATACTTGAGACTTATGCATACGACTGGAATTCTTCTCTAATTCTCCATCTTGCTAAAATCTCCCTTCTAAGATTTGAAATTTCTCCCTTGAGAACCAAGTCCGCCCCTTTTGAGAATATATACAGAATATAGTATTTTCAATGGTTTTCTTGAATGTTAAAATTATTATTTATATTTAATATTATGTATAATTACACATGCATATGGAAGAAATATGAAGACACTGTTGCACCAATCTTTCAAGCAGAAATAATTTGTTTTCAAAAATAGCATTCAAAATCCTGTAGGTTTAACCTAGATACGAATACCAACCTCTGGCACCAGGGTGAAATATGTAACTATCTCAACTATGAAATTGGCCTAATTTATTATCAATATAATTCATATGAATATTTGTGTCCTTATTTTATTCTTTTTTGTTTATTTAACATTGTAACTGTAATAATCAATAACACTGTTTTCTTTGAAACTATTATCAATATTTTATTCTCGCGAGTCAGATAATATTATAATAATGTAGTATGTAATAGCTATAATATAGTAATGTAAATATGCCTAATCACATGATTTTCATTAGGTTTTTAACTTATCTCTCCTATTGTTTGTTATTGTCTTTGTCGCTAATTACATTCGCCATTACTAATTTCTTAATCGTATTTCCGCTAATATGAACAAATTTTCGCTTATGATGAATATTAATATTTTCAAAGATTTTTCATTACTCCCATTATGAGTTTTGCCATTATTCAAAAGGCATTTTCCTGGTTGTTATTATCTACTTCTTTTCCTACTTATATTTCTTTCGTCGATTGTTTGTTTAACGGTCTTGTTGATTTGACGGACATGCATCATAGAAAACATCCGTGATTTTGCAAAATTTGGCACGCATGACTGATGGTGTATTGGTTTGCTTAAAGTGCGGTTGTTGTGTGTGGTGAGTGTGAACGCTTTTCCATTTGAGAAAAAGAAAAAGGAAGAGAGAAAGAGAGAGAGAGAGAGAGAGAGAGAGAGAAAGAAAGAAAGAAAGAAAGAAAGAAATAAAGAGGGGATGGAAGGAGAGGATGGGGTCAATATAGTGACAGAGTCTTGCCTTCTCTGAATCCCAAAATAATTATTTTTGGCTTTCCTTTTTATTTGCTTGTTTTTTTTTGTTTTTTTTTTTTGTTTTTTGTTTTTTGTTTTTTTTTTTTCATTTGTAAATGATTCCATTTTTATTTTTTCAATAAGATTCCCCATCCGAAAGAATTTTTCACACCGAAAAGTGCCGGTAACCATCAAAGCTTTATTTTAATTACTGAAAAAGAAAATAAAAACTATGAACTTCATTATTTTTTTATCTCAAGGTTTTTTCTTTTTTTTATTTTTATTGATTATGTTGTAATTGAACCATTTTTCTTTCTGCTTTCATAATTTTTACGACTTGAATTTTTCCTCTATTTTTGCTTTAAAATTTTACCTTTCCTCTTCTTTTTCCTCCTCATTCTTGTCCATCATCATCACCATCTCAACATTTTTATTATTTTCATTAATTCTTCTGCGTTTATCAGTTTCATTAAAACCAAAGATATTTTCTTTCTTTATTGATTCGTACATTTATGGTTCTATTTTTGTCTTTCATTTTTCCCTTTTACTTTATCATACTAATTTGCATATTCTAAATCTCTAATATTTATTTTATTAAGTGTTCACGCGTTTATTGATGTCAATCTTTCCATTTTTCAATAAACGTTATTCATGTATTCATCTGGTGAAAAGGCAGAAAGAGACAGAGAGTGATGGGAAAGATATTTCTAAAAGCCGGAATATACAGACCGGGAGTGGAGGGAATCCAACAAAAGAAATAAATCATCAGAGTTTGAAGAGATAAATATTTCGGTTCTGTTTACCAAATCTTTTGTTTGAGACACGAAGACGAAATTGAGAGACAATTGCTAACATACAAAATTTATTGCAATTTTATTGACAGTTATATTTTCATATCTTTTGTTCTTTTTGTAAAACGGACTCTATTCTAATCGAATTACTTTTTTTCCCTATTTTTATCTCTTCTATATTTCATCATTTTTTTTCACTTGTTCATCGACCTTTCTTCTACTTATTTCTACTTTCCCCTTACTTCCTTTCTGATTTCCTTATGCGTTAACTCATTTTCGTTTTATTTTTCTTTCTGTTTTTATTAATGTTTTCATAATTTTTGCTTTTTCCGCACTTTTCCTTTATCCTCATTGAAATATTCTTAATCCAGTTCCCTCCCAATTGCTACTGTTGCAAGCTTTTTGGCACGCTCATCACTCCGTACATTTTTATGTAGAGATTTCTGCACGCAACATTAAAAATTATCGCTTTATGAATTGATCAAAATGATTCTTCTCTTTCATTTTTATTGCTCAAACAAAAAAAAAAAAAGAAAAAAAAAGAAGTCTCCTTTAAAGGTAGACTTTCTATTAAAGATATATATTATAGGCAGTAATACGCATGTTTGTGTGAGACAAACTTTGTATGCACACGCGCCCCTGTTTATGTGTGCGTGCGATTCTCGCACACATAAACAGGGGCGCGTGTAATTCTCGCGATTCTTAATATCAGTATTTCGACTTGTAGGAATGACTTTTGATTTGACCATTTGCTACTGATATATGCTAGAACGAACGCGCGTTTGTATTTTGTTCATTTACAATTATTATTATAAAGTTAAATAATTACTTTGAGTGAGGGAATTTTTTCTACTTATTTTTCTGCGAACAGGAATTAAAACATTGTCCACAATAGGTTTTCACCTAATAGATTTGTTTTTATTTTTAAACAAAATCTAACGTAACAGATGTTCACATTTTACTCGAGACTGTTTTTATTATAGCGTACACTTTTATGTTATTTACAATGTCATAAAAAGAATAGTTTTCGTTTGAACTTTTGTCATCATTTTTGTTTTTGCGAACCAACAGAATACCTTTAAAGTATAATTGTAAGAGTAAATCAAAGCGTATTAACTGTTGAATATTCGCTATTTTGCAACGAAATTGTTTTTTATTGTTTTTTAAATAAATTTGTATGTTGTCACTATGTCATAATAAAAGAGAAAAGAAAATTAAAACAAACCGTAACAACATTCGCCAATTGTGTCAGTATTTGATCGCTGTTGCCTGTTTGATTTTGACAGTATTTGTAAAACTTGTATAGATTTTTAGCCTTAAAAAAATCGTTTCTAGTTATTAAATGTGGATCATTTATTTTTTATGCATTACACACACTTGACACAAGATTATTTCACGAAGAGACAATCGGAAACGAATTCACTTTTATCGGTTTGCAAAAAGATTGCATATCACTGAAATGAAAACTCTCAACCAAGATTTAATTTGTAGATTTTCAATGAAAGTAGTTGGCGTAACAATGGGAAGAGAAAATAAAATAGATGCGTAAGAAAATTGCAAGATTGATTTGTATGTTCAACTCTTGTGGTCAGAAGATTTAATAAGATGTGAAAACGAATTTTGTACACAATTATCTTTTTGATGGAAACATTAATTATTTAGAATAAACAAACTTGAAAAATCCCGCATGTATCCTGACGAAAGCATAAGAATAACATAGATAGATAGATAGATAGATAGATAGATAGATAGATAGAGAGAGAGAGAGAGAGAGAGAGAGAGAGAGAGGGGGGGGGAAAGAGATGACTTACTCGAAATGAAAGTGAGGGTTAATTATATTTCATTCGCATCAAATATTCCAGCGCATTTTAGTCGACGCCTTTGATGATTTATGGATAAAAAGAAAATGTAATGAACGCATTTCGCATGTAAAAATCTCGAAAGCTAACAAAAGGAATCAAAAGAAGGCGAGGAAAATTTAGAAAGCACATTGTTTAGATTGTTAATGGCGCCGTATTTTACAGTACAGGCGGGACGTGATATTGTTAGTACAAATAATGATATAAATCTTGAAGAGCAAATAGTCTATAGAATGAACACATCCCAAATGACACAAGTTATAAAAATCATCGGATGCGATTTATGAGAATACTGCAGTCAAAGGAAATGTAAAATAACGATCTGAATTTATCAAGTGATTCTATCTGAGGATTTTTTTTTTTTGTGACAGAAAATTTCATCAAAAATCGGCGTCTGCCTTCATTGGTTAAAAGTTGACACTTATCGATGAAGATCAGAGAAAAATTATTTGACTTTTATCTTATCGGCTGTAAGGAACTATTAGAAAAATACACAAGTATGTCGAACATGAGTTCAAGACAAATTAAGATAATGATTAACTAAACAAAAATAATAAGTAGCTATTTAACTTGGAATTTAAAATCTTAAATAATGTGTCTTATCTAAAAGCCAATGAATAAAAAACAAGTCATGGAAGAAATACAAGTCCCAAATAATATAAATGTGTTCTTCATGGATTGATTATTTAAGAGTACGCTTCGAAGAATGCATCACTGGCCTGTATATAATGCACAAAACACAACATATATGACCTAGACAATTTCAAAATATAATTGTTACTGCCCACCAAAATAACCATTAGAAAAATACAATAGACTACCTACAATGTATTATTGACATATTTACATACGCTCTATCCCTAATATTGGTCACTTTAATCCATAAATATAGCATTCCTTAAAACTATATTTTTTCGTATATATATATATATATATATATGTATTAAATGATCTGTTTGAACATTATTTTTTATCAATACTCGTATTTAAGTAGATATTCGTTTTTTAATCAAACAGTATTATATAATTATTTCTACCGGCCTGATTATTTACGATAAATTTTGTTACGAAAATGTGTGTCATTCGGCAGTACTACTCGTTTAGATTTGTCCTCGTTCAGATTGATTGTCATTCGTGGTCGAGAGGCCTAAGACGCGCCAGATCACATGGTGACTTTCCCTATATGGACAGGGGTCGCAGGTTCGAATCCTACCGAATGACACACATTTTTGTAACAAAAATTTATCGTAAATAATCAGGCCGGTAGAAATAAATATATAATACTGTTTGATTAAAGCCAGAATATATACTTACATACGAGTATCGATCAAAAAGTATTGTTCAAACAAATCATTTCAAATTGTCGGTTGCTTATAATGGTCTCGGTATGTCTGGACACAAGAAGGGTGCTGACCTAAAATTTATATATATATGTGTGTGTGTGTGTGTGTGTGTGTGTGTGTGTGTTGGAGGTTGAGTTTAAAGTCTCCCCGAATACAATAAAGACGTAACAAAGCGTGTAGTAATACACTAACCCGTTTGTTCGTGACAAGCCAGAATGCACTATTTACTGTCGGGATGGCTTGGCCCGTGTTGTTGAAGAAATGACGGAACCAGACTATAATAATAAGAAGAAACCACCTGAGCGTGAGTTCAGGCGACGACGCCTGCCACATCACTGCTTCGCCATTTTGTTGACTTGTTTCTTTCTACTTTTATTTGTTCTGCCTTTAATGACACGGACCTGTTTCACTTATTCTGTTGTCTTCGTGCGACTGGCGTCGAGAGACAAGAGACAAATGAATGAGTGAATGCTCTCAAGTGAAAACGAAAACCTGTTTATTGAAATCAAATGGCTTTGTTTACCTGATGCAACGGCAACCATTTCTCATTTGGTTTTATTTGAAGTCATGTGACTGCTCAGCTCTTCCTGCTAAAAATAAACCAGTAAGTCATAGACATTGTTGTCATTTGGAGGCATATGTATTTGTACAGTTGTATTACTGTGTATAAGGTGATATACCATACCCAGAAACACACCTATGTTCGTAAATATCATTACTGACCGAATTTTTATACAATCTTATTTTCTTCCTGTCCTTCTAATTATGTCGGATAACTAGTTCCCACTCTATCACTGGAAATGTGCAACATCTTGACTGGTTAGCACCAAATGAAACAGATCATCGTCTCCAAATTTGATAACTTGGCTTAGTTTTAAGATTCTTTAAAGAATGATAATGATTCAGTCAGTTGAGTTCGTGTTGAAATTACGAATATCAAATTTTTGTTTTGTTTATTCGGATCATTTTTGTCACATGTGTGTGTAGGGGCAGGTTCCTTTCATAAGCAGAGCAACACAGCAAAATCAGCCAGTATTGTCTTTTCCTTCAATTGGTAACGGAAGTTACTATCAATCAAATAAGAATTATTTACTGCCCTCAACCCACAGTTTGCGCTTATAAACAACTATTTAACAAACCTTTGAAAAGTTTTAAGCAGTTTTATACTAAAGTTGTTCCCTCCGTCCCTATATGAAAAGCCAATGCGTAAATAACTGAAAATTTCCATTTATCAGATATTTTTTAATAAGCTTGTTTTTGCACTGACACACACATGTATGAAACACACAGTCAGGATCGAACTCACGACTCATTACTAATGGTCAAGTAGCCAATCTTGGGGCTTCCCAGACGTTTTGCTTCCTTCAGATAATTCAAACTACTTTCAGAATTTTAAGATGCAAATAACTCTTCATTTATTATGCGGACTATCATAGCCATCCACAATGTCTTGCCATTTGTTGCTCTTTAAGTATTTCTTAGTCTTTTATGGCTTTTGTTTGTTTTTGCAGCCGTTGTTCTGTCATCTATTTACTCAAACTTATCAGGTATGCTCCTCGCTATCTTACATGGTCTCTCTTCTCTTCAATATGGCTTAAGAGTGTTAAATTTTACAAGCGTTTGTTTCTTATTATGGCTCCTGAAATTCTTAGCTATTTCGTTTGTTAACGTTAGCAGCAGTTTTTTTCTTGTCCCTATTCTTGTAGCTTTCTCATATCTCGCTACGTCCATTGTATTCTTATTATTCTTCAATAGAACCACTTCTCTGTTACTGCACGTTAATTCGTTTATAATGAAATTGTCCAATATTCACTGTCATATACATTGGATATTACATAGCACCTCAGTACTGTTTTCATTGTTTCGCTTAATATTTTGTTCAATTTCTAAAAAGCATCTGTCACTATTGCTACGCACTTTCGGGTTTTTGTGTTTCACTTTCTCCTGTCTGTGGTTACATTATCCAGATAGTTAAAAATCCACACGGGCTTGATTTTGACGTCCACAACTTGGGATGTTTCTTTTGTTAACCACCATGTATTCTGTTTTCTTTCTATTGATCGTCAATCTTTTCTTCCTGCATAGCATTCGTTGTTAAGGTTATGTGTTTCGATAATAATGTACATTCACTAAACTCATTCTCTACCTGTATGAAGGCTATTTCCCCAAGAGAGGTTACATATTATTTGATTATCTTTTCAAAATTTCTTATTAATATAAATGTTGCTTTTAGTGGGTACCTGCATTTGAACTGCTAGTAATAAGAAATAATATCGAATTAAAGAATCCACTTAAAAAATTAGACTTTATTAATATTTGAAGGAGTTCCTCGTGTCATATTTTATGAAATTCCTATGCATAATCTATAAAACATAAATGTTACTCGCTCTGATATCATTCTGATAATAACAATTGTATTTCTTGTTCCAGTATCTTAAACAAAGCCACACCGCTCTTGCTTAATTTCCGGTCTAGTTCTGCTATGCTATCTCTTCATTAGAATATTAATGATTACTTTAGTTATAAAGCTGTTTGTCTAGTGGTGTCCATATTCGTTTATACATATTTTTCTTTTTCATTTTTGTATTTTCCTAGCGTAATGGAATTGATCTACTGAGGTCATTCATTATTTTACCGCTGTCGTATATTTTATTTAACATTTTGTTAAACTTATCGTATCGCAAATCGTTTAAGGTTAACAGAATCTCAATTGTAATCTCATCTGATGCTTTGTTAGTCTTCATTTTGGTCAGTGCTGATCTAACCTAAGATTTCAGTTCTACGGACTTCTTCCACATTTTATGTATTGTAGGTTTCTGTCCTCTTTAGTTATGGGAGAGCTCTACTGTGAATTAATTCCGTCACTGCAGTGCCCCTTCTTTTGTTATTATGATTATTCCCTCTAGATTTTATACATCCTACCAAAGACAACGTTTTCTGTCCTGTTAATTTAATTTTTTTTATAATGTATGCTACATCTATTATCTAGTTACAGTTTTTTCTCAATAGCTGTGCATTTCTCATTAGGTCGTTCATCATTTGCTTCCATTTATTTGTTTCTGATGTTTTTGCTTAATATCATATATTATGTACCATCTTTAGTCTTTATTTGCTGTTCCTCTTTCACGTAAAATTCACTTCTTTTTACTATCTTTCTTCTCTTTAACCTCTTTATTTTTGTCACTCATGCTTCCCTTTCCCACTTTGGGTTCTTGATCAGTTCTAAAGTTTTATATTTGTTACTAGTTGCAACTGCACATATATGAGATCAATGTTTCCGTTTCACGAAAAGTGCCTGTATATGTTGGATAGGAAATCCCGTACTATCATAATCTCTTGATATTTTCTCATGTTTGATTTCTTTAGTCTTCTTTCAGACCGAAATCTTTTAATTCAAAGATAAATATCATGTCAACAAAGCATTTTGATATATGGATCTATGTGAAATGCAACACAAGTAAATGAACAACAGCTGAACATTACCGGATGCTACTGACATCTGTTGAAGGCGAGAAAATGTATCATCCGTAACGTTGTGTATAAAAAAAGAACTATCGTGCGTATCGAAATTCAGTGAATAATGACAGAATACCATAAAAATAAATCAGAAAAACTGAAGCAGGCCAGCGATCGCACTGGTCAAAATGTAATGATTTCATTACATAAGGCAAAACAAATACGGAGCATCTAGAAAATTTTTATAAAATGGCATCAAAAGGTATGTTTGTCTTTTTCTCGGACTCTACTAAGCTTATTGAATATAATTTTAGGGGCTTATTTCATGATCGAGATCGATGCGTATTTACCACTGATAACAGATGTTTGGAGTTCAAGTGAAAGACATGATTTCTAATACGAATTTTCAAGGCATGTACAGAAGCCCTTTCCACTTGAAAGATTGACACAACAAAATCTTTCTATTTCATTTTCCTACTAGAAAACGTGCTTCTTTGTTACGAGTATGTCTGTAAAGTTTCGTTTTCTTTTCGAAGCACTTAAAATATTATGTACTTACGACTGAAGTTGAAAATAATTTAGATTCTCCACAAGTTTGTAGAAACTACTTAAATTACTTCGCTTTCAGTCAGTATCTGACTTACAAACAAATACATGGGAATTTTTAAATGCTTCAAATTATTAACAAGCTCGTTAGTTCAAAGTTAAAAAGAACATCCAATAATGTTGTTTTAAAATACCATTTTTTCTCCTCAATTTCTTTTAAAATTTCTATTTCTTTCTATCTCTTGTTTGAATTTCAGTGTATTTTTCTTTTCCAAATCATCTTGTTGGTTTTGAGCGTGTGGCAACCAAAGAACTAAGGAAGCCTTTTTTCTTTAATAATCTAATTAAGAGTAAAATGAAGTGAAAGAATTTAGAAGAAATAAAGATACCAAACATCTATCCGTTTATCTAGACATTGTTACTACCTCCATTCCTTTGCATTATTTCGTGCAATTTTTAGTTTTTTCTTCCTTATTTCTTATATGTCGTTATTACATTTTTCTTTTCACTTATTATTTTCTCCTAGTTTTTTTATTTTAAGTATTTTATATTACCCCCCACACACCCAGCCGTCTTTCTCTGTATTTCATCCACTCTCCAAAACTTGTCTTCATCTTCTTTCGATTCATTCAGTCTTCTACTGTAGCTATTAAGTAGCTTAACTTAATAGTATTTGTCTAAATCCCCCGATCTCCCGATCTCCCTATCTATCTATCTATCTATCTATCTATCTATCTATCTATCTATCTATCTATAAATAAATAAATAAATATTCCTATTACCTTTCTTTTGTTCTCTCTTTACGTCAGTCTCACTTCAATTTTAAATTACAACATGAAAAAAAAGCGAAAGAAAAACATCAAACAATTTCTTTTTCAGAGGAACTTACAAAAACAACAGTCAGGGCTCTAGGGCACACTCTGCCCTTGCCCCAATATACAAATGATCAAAAAGCAACTCAAGAAGAAAATAAAGTAATTTTATTCCCACAAAAACACATTTTCTTTCTTAAAAACATAGCTCCTTTAATGTCAACGTGGATCTTACTTGCTTTTTTACGCCTGGCAAAAAGTTCTTATTTCGAAGCAATTCAAATTATTTAACTTCATCACCTAACAAGTTACTTAATTTTCGATTAACAAGTCCTAAAGGGTTATTAAGGTTAATTTTTGCATTATCAGCAAAACAACTTGGAACAAACATCTTAAAACATTTGAACACACACACACACACACACACACACACACACACACACACACACACACACACACACACACACACACAGATAAACGAAGACATCGGTTTTATCACAAAGCCACTTTTCAAAGAGTAATAGTAACACATCAACCAATAAATATCGGGCCTAACTAATAAAAAAAAACAACTTTTAATGAAAAATTCGGCTTTATTCATCAATATAGTCTCCTTCTAGGGTGATAAACTGATTCCAACGTTTCTCTAACAATTTATTGCCTTTTTTGTAGAATGATTTGTTTTTGGCCTCAAAATACGCCTCACTTTCCGATATCACTTCTTCATTGGAGCCAAATCTCTTTCCCTAGAGGCTTCTTTTGAGGTCTGAAAACAGCCAGTAGTCGCTGGGGCCAAATTTGGAGAATAGTTTGGATACGGAAGCAATTCGAAGTGGAATTCATGTAGTTTTGCCATCGTTGCGATCGATTTGTGACATGGTGCGTTGTCTTGCTAAAAGATAACTTTTTCTTCTTCATTTGTGGCCGTTTGTTGGCGATATTTTCCTTCAAATGCACCAGTAATCCTATATAATATTCGCTATTGATGGTTATTCCTTTCTCAAGATAATCGATGAACAAAATACATTGCGCATCCCAAAATATGGAGGCCAAAACCTTGCTTGCTGATGTTTGTGCCTTTGGTCGATTTGGACGGCTATCACCTGCTGCTGTCTACTCAGCTGACTGCCGATTTGACTCCGGAGTGATGTGGTGGATTCATGTTTCATCCATTGTCACATATTTACGCAAGACTCTTTCTTTTTACGTTGAAACAGTTACAAACAACGCACTGAATCGTCGACGCGTTGTTATTTTTGATCGACTGTAAGCAATCGCGGCACCCACCTTGAACACAGATGCTCATGCAAAATGTTGAATACACTGCCTTATGTTATGTTCGACGCCTCTGCTATCTCAGGCAACTTCAATTTATGATCGGCCAAAACGAGTTTGCCGATCATTTTTTTTATTGTGTGTGTGTGTGTGTGTGTGTGTGTGTGTGTGTGTGTGTGTGTGTGTGTGTGCTTTCCGGGACAACTGCCGATTTTGGGCGACCTGAGTGTTCAGCAACATTTGTGTCTGCACGACTGCGTTTAAAGTCAGTATACAACCTCCTAACCGTTGTTTTCGATCGAATAGAATTCAAACAACACTTACCAAGCCATTGCTTTGCTGGAACAATATTTTTTCTCATCAGAAAGCAATGCTTTATCCACACACGAAATTCAGAATTTTCCAATATTTTGAAAATTTGCAACAGTAGCTTCACTTAAATAACTGTAATTTGGAAACTAATAATTTGATTGCGCCTAAATTTTCTCACGTGCCATTTGAAGGTTAGTAATTCATAAAAATCACATGGATATTTTATTCGTGGCGCCATCTATATTTCAGGCCCGTGACCTATTGAGTCATGTGCTAAGCTAGTGAATTTATAGTTTATTATAGATTGTGTTAGTCTCAACTAAGATGATTAAATATTTTGGAAAAACTTCGATTTTCTAGGAAATCAGATTGAAACATCTTGTCAAATATTACAGAATGACTGATCTTGCTAATTTTAGGTTATGCTTTAGTAAAGTTAATTTCTGTTGAATAATATTATTTTATTTAATCATTAATTTTCTTTCTGCCACTTCTACCGGCGAACTGGTAATGAAGATGTGCAGCTGCAAAAGAGTCGTAGAGTCAAATTTCTTGCTTGGTATTCCACTCAAGCTTTCTACATGAGTTAAGCAAGAAAGTATTCCTTACCAAATAAAGAAGAAATCCTAGAAAATTTGACAAAAGTCATAATAATTAAGATTATAAAGTATCAAGGATCACAATTGTCATGATGTAATTACATCGACAGCCTTCCATGTTAAGATGGTCACTTTATACTTTTACAAGTGATTATTGAATAGTTCAGTGCTCGTCAGGATACTGACATTCATTCGTCATTTATATAACATCCAACAATTGTGGTTATTGCACCAATAATAGAAAGAAAATTCTGTCTGAATACGGTCAGAAAATGAAACCAATCAAAACAGCGTGAAAAAAATAATGCAAAATAAATGAAAATCTTTATTGAATACCAGTTCAATCGCTACTCTGAGTTTCGATATCGTCAGGCGACAAGAATCTAAATCATAAATAGAAGTTTTTTATGATTTAGATTCTTGTTGCCTGATGGATGCGTTGGGCGAAACTTCGACTAACAATTTTAGTTAATGTTCTTTTGTGCACTGTCGTTTGTTAGAATATATCGAAATAAACTGCTGATTTCCATCTGAAGAACACAAAGCATTTTGTACAAGAGTGGCTAACGGGAAAAAGTACGATAGCCCCTTCATAATTAAGCGCTAAACAATCTTCCAATTTTTTTTTGTAACATTGCAATATAAGAGTCCCTTCTTTGTGTGTCAGAAATTTTTTCAACACCTATCGTGTGTGTGTGTGTGTGTGTGTGTGTGTGTGTGTGTGTGTGTGTGTGTGTGTGTAAAAAAAATTGGAAATTAGAAACATGTCATTCATTTTCATAACTTCCGTGTTTAGATAAACGACTGTGGTGAAGAATAGGAAGTTTTCTAAAGATACGGATATGAAAATAAGAAACTGGAACAGAAAATAAAAGACATCTTGGAGAAGGTGTTTCATCTTGCAGAGAAATAATTTTTTCTGTCCTTGTTGTTTGTATGGTAGAATAGTAAAATAGCAAAATGACGACGAAAAAAGTTGCAATGAAAAAAAGACAGTTGTCAAAGTTATTCTGCTCTGACGAACTTAGGTTACTGGTACCCCATCCAAAAGAATTTACTCGAACAACCAGACTAGCAACAAGGTTCCATTCTTATACAGCTAGATCAACCAAATGCAGGCAGCAATTCTACTCCCTCAGCTTCTTTTCTCGCGCTTCCCGCCTGCGGAACTCCCTTTTATATACTTACTTTTAAATAATTATGTATCAATATTTTGACGATTTATTTTAAAAATCTTAAATAAAAGCTAGTTGTCATCGGATGATTTCTATTTGTGCCGAAATAAGCTAAGTTTAATAAACGTTTTATTCCTAAAAAAAAAAAAAAAGAATCTAATTGAACTCGCTGTCAAAATCCTACACAATTCAGATTTGGCAATATTAATTTTAAATTATTTGCAAATAATATAATAGGGGCATCGACGTCTTATTAGTCAATAGTTCTTCCCAGTTGAATCTTCATGAGTAAAAAAATGTTTACTTTTTCATACTTTCTGCCTGTCTCACCTCTCTCTCTCTCTCTCTCTCTCTCTCTATCACGTAAACACTCACACACGCACAAATACACAAATGAATGCATAAATGCGCTGTTAAAAAGTATATAAATACACACATACACACACACACACATACACACACACACACACACACACATATATATATATATATATATATATATATATATATATATATAATATTTTACTGAAATCGACAGACAAGTTCCGTCTGATTAATTTTTTATTACTTTTTTATTTATTTTGTGTATAAGCTGTTGCAAGTTGAAAATCCAGAATAAATCTATGGCAAAAATTTCGTGATATTTTTGTTCAAGTATTTTCAACTACCTCAATCCATTGACAGGAATGTTAATGTCATCAATTACAAGAAATATAAGTTTTCATTAATTTTATTATAGTATTTTTTAGAAAAGGCTATTATTCTAATTTATATGTACTTATATCGAATGCAAATGATGCAATGTATAGTATTATTTATTACCACATGCAAAAGATATATATTTAAATTTGTGTTTTTTATTGGCTCGCTCGGAATCACAATTGAGAGTTGTCACGATGGACTAAGATATTTTTTTTATTTTAAAATGCTTTCCATATTATGAATTACATATATATATATGAACTATATTATCAAGCAGTCATATTGTGATTGTTTAATATGTTGAAGATGTGTATGCATTGTTTTTAACAAGTGATAAGTTAATCTACGAGTGAGTGTAGTGTTTATGTGAGCAATCTAAGAATTTAATGTTGTTTTGAGTTATTCGTGTTGTAAATGAAAAGCTCCTAAAGCGCACGAAAATTAATAAATAATATTGTGTTTTGCACAAGGATGATTTGATACCGTATTTTATAAGTAGTTTTTTTTTTTTAAATCATATCACCCCAAGCAAGGCGATAATGCCACTGATGCGCAGGGGGCTACGTAAGAGTAAAAAGATTGGAAAATAGAAAGCCAGAAACAGCATCCTAAACAGGAAACAAGGGATGAGCCTCTTCACCTGTTCAATAGACGTGGGTGGAGTGTGAACCGGGCGATAGTTTAGTCTATCTACTCCAATTGAAAAAATAAAAATAAAAAAAAAGAAAAGAGAAAAGATTGGAAAAGAGAAAACCGGAAACCGCATCCTAAACAGGAAACAAGGGATGAGCCTCTTCACCTGTTCAATAGACATGGGTGGAGTGTGAACCGGGCGATATTTTAGTCTATCTACTCCAATTGAAAAAATGAAAATAAAAAAAAGAAAAGAGAAAAGATTGGAAAAGAGAAAACCGGAAACCGCATCCTAAACAGGAAACAAGGGATGAGCCTCTTCACCTGTTCATTAGACGTGGGTGGAGTGTGAACCGGGCGATAGTTTAGTCTATCTACTCCAATTATTTTAAATGTCTTATAAATAATATACCGTAAGTATTTACTACAACTATTAAACGACATGTGCGCATGAATTATATTTTTAATGAATTTTTTCTCTTGTTTATATTTGGGTTGCATGTGGTTAGAATAGAATAATTCATGGTAATTTATTTACTTTTTTTATTTTAGGATGGAAGTTTGTATTAACTTTTCTAAAATTCTTTAGAACTAATTGTATTTTCTTATCAACGACATGTATGGAAAACTATTATTAATGTTTTATGTTATTCAATTATTTATAAAATAATGTCTGTGGAAAATAAATTAGTTTATTAAAATCGATAACACCAATTTTATATCTGTGAGGACATTCACCTTTATAATTAAGAGCAGAAGAATTTATACAAGTTGATTTTTATCGAGTGATGTAGTAAAAGTATGTCTAGTCTTCTAAAATATCTAGGAAAGAAATTTTGTTATTAATATTAAATTTCTAAGAAAAATGTAGAAGAAAAAGATTTTTTGAAACTTAAAAAAATTTAATCTTGTTTTTTGCTAATATAATCATACCGTCAATATATCTGACATGTTCAGCAAAATTGTTAACGACTTGTTTTCTAAATAAGAATTTAGATAATAGAATTTTACGTAGATTTGATGATTTAACATGAAGAGGTGAAATGGAAGAATGTTTATATACATTATGTATTATTATATTTATAGTTCCTTGGGTAGGAACATGCGTAAAGAACTTTCGACATCTAACGAAGGATGCCATTATTAGGTTTACCTGAATACAATATTGAAAGAAATTCATTTTTAAAATTAACGTTATACTTGATAAGTACAGCAGTATCAGTTAGTTTATATTTTTTCATAAATGATATTCGGAAGCAGAAACTTGTGAAATTATGGGAAGACAAAGGTGAACCAGATCTATGCATTTATACTCTTTCATGACTGGTTGGGCACTGGTTGTAACGTTTAATAATCTTGTCTCAGTAGATCAATTATGACTGAATAGTGAGTATGGTGTCCCATACCTTCGACCTTGTCCCACATCTAAGCTAATAGTTTGTTAATACTCACCTACAATTTTGTGGAACTTAATGGATTTCGGCCTTATTTACTGTAATAAGTTTATTCATCTGTTTCTTGAGAAGTTAAGTTAATGCCTTTTAAACTTATTTTGCTACCAGGAATATAATCTAGATTTTAATTGGAATACATTCGGTTTAAAATAACAGAAATGTTAATTTTGTCAGTTTTCCGAATTATTTTTCTTTTTCTAAATGCTTTCGAAGCTTGCCTTAAAGCTTTGATTAAAAGTAGGGTTTCATTTCCTGTAATTCTATCTAATTGCTTTTCGCAATTTAATTTTACCTAATTTGCTTTCACCTTAAACAAAGCATGTAATCCAGAATGACTTGTGATATGTTATTGGTCTGCAATGATAGAATTTTTTAAAATAGTTTCCCATTTTCTTTTTTTTATGCCAACATTAGAGTGTAGTTGTATTTGTTTCTAGTTTAAGTGATTCCTTTTGATGTTTGGTAAATTGGTAGTAATAATATCCATGGAATCTGGAAAAATATTTTTCTTGATATAGATTATTGACCTTTGTTTCCGACAATTAGTTTATGGATTTGTAAAATTAAAAGTAATGTACCGGAGATTTCACACTGAGTAATTGGCTAGATTATTCGATGCTGATAGCGATCAGATTAAAATTTGAAAACAGTCAGGAGAGATAGCCAATATAATTTTGATTATGTTAGTATCTTTAAAGTTCGTCTTCCACATAGATTAAGGGGAAAATACTCGAGTACCGTTTTGACTTTTGAACAAAGTGTAACGAACGGTGAAAAGTATATAATTTATTACATCGTAGAAGGCAATCGTGAAGTAAGCAAAATGACTCGATACTAACTGTACGAAAGAATAGCTTCATTCAAAGTAATGCTGTATCTTACAGAATAGGGAGAGTAATTTACTATTTTACTAATTTACTATAATTTACTATGAACTCTGACTCGAGAAGCAAAGGACTGATTTGAACAAATACCACTCCAAATTGCATCATTGAAAGGCAACGTTCGCCGAAAAACAACCGACATTACTTTATCAGAAGAGCAGATTTTTAGAAATCAACAGAAAATAGTTTCAACTTCGCTGCAAAGTTTTTACTCATCTTCCGTATTCAGTAGATATTGTACATTCTAATTATCATTTATTGTTTTTTGTTTTTTTTGTTTTTTTCTAAATAAAATGTTTTGGGGGAATGGAATTAATTTGGTCTGTGAGATGCGAAAGATAGTGGAATAAAATGTTAAATATTTTGTTCAAAATAAAACAAATGTGGAAAAATGTATTTTATTTTTGCTTTATAAACCGGATGAACTTTTTACATGATCCAACCTGTCTATTTCTCTCTCAATCTCAATCTCTCTCTCACTCTCTCTCTCTCTCTCTCTCTATATATATATATATATGTGTGTGTGTGTGTGTGTGTGTGTGTGTGTGTGTGTGTGTGTGTGTGTAACCCTTATCATTTGTGGAATCGCCAGCTGCAAGGGCTTCACCATCTGCAGGGTGGCAATTGCTCTTTCTCTTCTCCACGATTAGCCCATTCAGCAAAATTTTCTATTCAAAAACTTCACTAAAGTACTTTGCAAACAATAGAGTAAAAATAAACAGAAATAAAAACAGTATTATAACATCTGTCTTTTATAAATTCTTTTATTATTTTTAATAACTTTAAATGTTAATTAAAGTTTAAGCCATTAAATTCTTAGGAGAAAATTTTAAATTGATTTTCAAATTCTTTTCTTAACAACTGAAATGCTTATCTAATTTATTTTTATTTTTGCAATTGGTTTGTTCTGTAAGTGAAATATTAACTATATTTCTTAATAATTTGGAAGATGCGTTTCCAACGTCATGAAAGATCTTTATGATATATAACAAAATATATCCTTAACTAAAGTGCATATTGACTTAATAACTGTCCAATTCCATGTTATAATTGATGATTTTTACTTTCTATTTTTTAAAACAAAACGTTTGCATTTTTGCTTTCGAGCAAAAATTTTTAAAATCTAGAGAAAAAGTTTACTAATTTTTAGAAAATTGTATGTCGATTCCTCGTGAGAATTTTTAGACATAGTAAACGTATACATGAGGAAACTTGGAAAATATCAATTTAATTTTGCTCCATATTATTTTAGGTACCTCCGCTCATTTTCGATATTTCAGTTTTAAAGTGAATTTTTGAAAACAAAAAGATTCTTGATGCTTTCATTTGAGCTTTATTTGAAATCCAAATGATTATATTTACTATTTCCAGTAAGTAAAATAGTCTGGTGCATTTCAAATAGAAATTATGTTGATTGTTATCTGAACTTTATGAGGGTTTTCAAAAGTTATCATTTTATTGCCCATTTTGAAAGATTGACAGGTTTATAAACCAAAGTTAATTCTCGGTTTTAAAAATTTTGCAAAAATAAAATATACATTTTTGACACGTTACCTTTGGAAAATTAGCAAAGTTAAAGTTAAATTAATCTGATTTGAACATGAAAGTTAGGATAAGAAGATTTCTTAATCACGGAGGTCATATCTTTCTGACGGCAGCAAAATGCGTTGATAAGTTAACCATGATTGACCAGAATTGGCATAATTGTCCAAATCTTTTTTTTTTTTGTGAGGGGAAAAACACGTGACCTTTTAATACCATTCTTAAAAGAAGAATTTAAAAAATATTTTTGAAACTTTATAAATTATTATAATTAAAAAAGAAAAAATGTAAACAAAGCTTGTAAAAATTCATTATTCATCGATTTAATATATATATTAAAAACAATTAATAGCTTATCTAATTAAATAATGCCATGGTTTTTTGCATTTTTTATTTAACTATTCGGAGCTGATTTTCAAAATAAAAAAAGGCTAACGGTTTGAAAGAAAA
Source organism: Ascarosepion bandense (assembly GCA_037127315.1). Taxonomy (NCBI): domain Eukaryota; kingdom Metazoa; phylum Mollusca; class Cephalopoda; order Sepiida; family Sepiidae; genus Ascarosepion; species Ascarosepion bandense. The sequence goes on along the minus strand of JBBBDQ010001059.1, from coordinate 823,112 downwards.
AAAAATTGGTGATTTACATTCCCCAAGGAGCCCTACGTTTAGCTAATGAAACAACTTTTCAAAACAGAATTTAATTTCTTGAAATTTGATGAAATTACGTGATTTTGGGGGTAGTAACAGATGTAAAAAAATTTTTTACAAATATTTTCTAAAAATAATAATTTAAAGAATAATTTCATTCATTTGTGAAAGTTCCATTAAAATCCGACAATTTTTAAATTTTTGTAAAAATTTCCAAATTCATGTATTTTTTACCGAAAAATAAGTGTTTCATAATATTACATTACCATAGGAAATTCTGTCAAAAATTTGATCACTCACTACGTAAAAAAAAAAACAGAGAAAAAAAAACAAGATTTTTACCAAAATTTCGAACGTTTGAAAGTATTAAATTTTTTAAAAAAGTAATGAGAAAATAATTTTATCTTTCCTCTTAATAATAGCAAAACATTTTGATGGAAAACCTTGTTTTTCATACTATACTGTTTTATCAGCAAATTAGTGGAGGTACATATATTACATTATATACATGTATGAAAATATACATATATACACGTATGTATATGTATGTGTGCTTACGCAGTATAAATATTGATTACTAAAATATGGTCACTGTTATCAATAGATTTTTCACACACATACACACACACATATTTTATTCACAGTTAAAATTACTGTTCTCATTGGTTAAAACAATGTACAACTATTGGTAATCTATTACGTCTGAATAAACAAGTGCGGATTTAATGCATGGAATATGCAACAGCTCCGCAAGATTTTTGTGAGTTATTTTAATGGAAGAATTGGGAAAGAATTTCTAATCACCCCCAACCTTTCCCCAACGTTTCATTTAATATCTAATTGGTTTATTTTTTTAAATTATTTTTTATGTATTTTTAATTATTTTTAAAATCATTTTTTTAATTTTGCGAGAGTTTTTATTTTCGTCTTCTTAATAAAGTGTACGTTACAGAAAAATTAGTCATTTCTGTTTGTTCATTAATTTGTTGATTTTCCATTTTATGTCTTTATAATTTCAGGAAATCGTACTGAAGCTAGTTTAAGAATATCTATCTATCTATCTATCTATCTATCTATCTATCTATCTATCTATCTATCTATCTATCTATCTATCTATCTATCCGACATTGAGTGTTGATGCTAATAAAACAGTGCTCGATGTATCATAACATAGCTAAAATTTATATTAATAATAAATATACATTTTTCTACACCGGTAGTACAACTCTGAGTTTAATTCACGATGCAATCGTAGGGTACTGAACGAAAACTGACCGCTGCAAAATTAAATATTGATATTTATACTGCACTGTATTAATAGTGAGACAATTCACTTACTTCCGAAAAACTATATAAACTTACATATCCATAAACCCGCTATCTCCACTATGGAGCACTATTACACTCTCAACTGCTGACGTATGTTGACATTCTATAAAAATATTATACGCTATGAAATCTGTCTTTCTCTGAGTGTGCCAGTAGCTTGGTTGGTGGATATATATATATATATATATATATATATACACACACACACTATAGTCATCCGCAGACAGATCTGTTTCGCAGCTCATCAGTACGGTTAGACTCCGACCGCTTCCTAACCCAGGATTGAAACCTGACCCAATTGGCGTCAGTTGGCGATTTTACCCCTGAGCCACGAGCGTCCGGTAGAAGAAGCAAGACTTTTTAGCGCGTATGTCATTATACACGCCCAATATATATATATATATATATATATATATATATATATATATATATATATATATATACTGTAAATAAGTATATATATGTGTATACGTGCATATACACATAAATTTTAATCAGGTGTTTCATCTTTGTTGCCATTTGTACGACGTTTTGGCCATTGTACGCTCCGGCCTTCGTCAGGTGCTAAGAATTTCGAACAGAATCCTTTATTACAATCACTGATGTATATGATCTTCATTCCTTGCTTAGAAGTGCCTACTTTTGGTAATCATGATTTATCTCCCCTCTAATCTTGTAAGTTAGTTGTTCACCACTACTGTAATCTAGTATTGAACTCACAACTCTTTTGGTCAAGTCACAGGAACTAACCAATGTCTATATTCACCGAGTAATGTGACCCAAAAAGCTGTGAGTTCAATACCATGCTACGGCAGTGGTGAACAAGTAACTTACAGGGTTAGATAGAGATAAGTCATGACTACCAAGAAATGAAGATCATACACCCCAGTGAATGTAATAAAGTGTTCGGTTTTAAATCCCTAGCACCTGAAGAAGGCCGGAACGTACAACGACCAAAACGTCGCACAAATGGCAACAAAGATTAGGACAATAGTCCTAATAATGTAAATACTGTTATAAATATGCATATTATGCTACGTTTTGGGTACGACTCAGACGAAGATAAATGTAGGATAATATGTATATATGTCTAAAACGTAGGATAAAATGCATATATATATATATATATATATATATATATATATATATATATCCAAGTGAATAAGGAACGAAGAAAAATTGACAACGTTCAAAACATTAATTTAAAACAGTACTCGATATAAAATAGAGTATTTTTCCCTTTAACTCAACCACGAAAAATGTAGTTTATTCTTCTGTCGAAACAAAATCATTTTATTGTTTTTCTGAAAACAAATACTGGTTTTTTTAATTCATATTTAAAAAAAGTGACCTTGCATAACACAAAAAACTATTATTATTGTTATCATTACTGGAATTTTACAAATAAATTTGAAAAGACGTCTAAAATTCCCTTTATACACAAGCAAAGCAATTTATTACCAGGCATTTAATTTAAAAATAATTTGAAGTTCAATATTTGTTGTGTGTTCTTTTTTGTTTTTTGTTTTTCGTCATCTTATTTCAAGGGTAAAACTTTTTTGTCCTTTGATTATATTTATTTCCTACTTCTTCACATGGTGGCATTTATTATTTTCCCCGGAACTTTTCAGAACCTAATCAACCACACTGTTCTCTAAAAAATAAAAAAGAACAAAAACAAAAACAAAAAACAAATGCAATAATTTTCAGGTGATTTTCTGAAGTTTTGTTATTTTTATTTCAATTTTACTCTTTCCTGCAAAATAAATGTGAACAATGTTTCCGGTAATGTAAACTTAACAAGAAAAACTAATTTAAACATTTCCCTCTTTTCATTACTCTTTTTCTCTCTCTTCTCTTTCTTCATAACTCCCCCTGTCTTTTCATCACTCGCAAAATGTACAACAGGTTTCAAACCAGAAACCATAGTTATTCAATACTTTTGTCAGAGATATAAAAATTTACTTTTCAGTCTGAAAGATTTTAGAAAGATTAAACTTGTTTTATTCATTTCGTCATATATATGTATAATTTAGAAATGAGTTATTTCTGTTATCTAGGTTACAAATTTTCGCTATCTTCAGTCGATTTACAATAACTGATTTTTACGTTTTTCTAACGAATGAACACGGATGTTTTTACAAACGCGCGACTAGAATTTTCAAACAACCGAAAATTTTCAAAAATTAGACAGGAATTATTCAAGAATCTTGCAATACTTTCATCCATGTTTGTATGATCCTAGTATGTATTTATAGGTATTGTTACATCTGGATCAATTTCTGATTTCTCATTTAGTATTTTTTTTCGTTCTGGGAATAACATATTATTATCTAACTTTTCCTCCTGGCGCAATCTGCATGCATTGCAACCCTTGTATAGTTTGGCTATTTTCACTCTGATCCAAGTTATATCAGGGTTTTTCCATTTTTCAAGTTTAATTTCCACACGTGACTAGCCAGTTTGATATAATTTTGGAGGTTTTCCAGTTAAAATGCATATTTATAAATCATAAATGTACATTTATAAATTCCTAATTTTATATTTAAAGTTATTCTATAATATGAACAAATAAATATGGCTAATAAGAAAAATTAACAATTTTAAGAAATTTTAACTTTAAATTAATTATAGAAAAGTCAGTTTAAAATAAAAATAAATGAAATAATATAAATGAAGATAAAAATAAGTAAATATAATAAATATAAATAAAATAAATATGAAATAATAATAATAATAATAATAATAATAATAATAATAATAATAATAATAATAATAATATGGAACAAAACAACACATTGAAAGAATCCCTGGAAACCCCAGCTTAAGAGACATACAAAAAATTGTCTTATTAAGTACAGCCCACACACTAAGGAAAACTTTATCTATGTAATGCTGGAGATGATAGGGAAGATAGAAAAACATGAAATGGAGCCATAACAACACGCCACTACCTGCCTTAGGTCTCCCCGCAGACTTGGTTGGTAGTGAGACCAAAGCAGAAATCGAAATATGATGAAAAATGACATAATAATAATAATAATAATTGGATTGGAATTACAACGAGAATGACGTGTTTTTCTGAGGCTCCTGATTTTTTGTTTTTTGTTTTTAGTATTTCAAACGTAAATATTAATTTTTAATTTTACTATTTTAAACATAAGCATTAATTTTTTCTTCGTATATAATTTAAATTGTATGTTTCTTCTTTAAATGATCCTTAAATAGAGATTTATTAACTAGTTTTCTAAAGCAAGACAACGGGAAAAAAATACGATGAAAAACACTAAAAAAAGTTAAAAACTGTTCGATACAATTTCTACGATATCCTTTCTTAGAAAGAATACGTAATAATTTATTTATATTTATTCGTTCATTTTATATATTTATTTATTTTCCGATAACCTTATACTCGTTGGATTTAATGAAAGAATAACACTAACAGAATACAGTGGGCGAATAAATTATTTTTAAATTTTACGGTAGTAAACTCAAACGTATATCCACTTTTTCTTTTCTATTAAATTTTAAATTTTTTTTTTTTTTAATTATTTTTATTGCAAGGACTATTGATGGTAGCAACATTTTTTTTTCTTTTAACAATACTCTTTAAGTGCAGTGATGTTTTTTTTCCGTTGAACGGCCGTTACGTCCAAATTTGTTTGTTTTTTCAACCAGCGTCTCTCTCTTTGAATTTTCTTTTTCTCTATATGAAATTCTGTTTTAATATAAACAGGAATTTTTCTTTAGATATTATCGAATTTTTTTTTTTAACATAAACATGAATCTTTTTTTCTGAACATAAACATGAATTTTTCTTCATATATTATTTAATTTTATTGAATTTTTTCTTTTTTATGAAATTCTGTTTTACTATTTTAATCTATCTGTTTGTTCTTTAAATGAACCTAATAAATAAAATCATCCGTATTATATTTCCTTTAGCTGTCGATATTTCGTAATTTTTTTTTTAACTATTATAATTTTCTTAAAAACAAAAAATAAAACAAAACAACAAGAAAATAAATTAAATCCGATGAAAAACAATTTCTACGGTATTATTTTATAGAAAGACTACGTATTTATTTATATATTTATTTTTATTTATTTATTGATTTAATTTACTTATTTAATTTATCTTGTTCTGATAACCCTATTTTCGACCAACGATTTTATTGAAAAAATAAATGAATATAAAGTGGACGGACAAATTATTACATTTTTTATTTTAAATCTCACAGCACTAATAAACTTAAACGTATGTCAACTTTTTTTCGTTGAGCCGTTGCTACGCCAAAGTTTTTTGGTTTTTTTTAACCAGCGTCTTTCTCTTTGAATTCCAATCGAGTCTATGCCAGCTGCCGCTTGGCAGCCCATTTAGGAGAAGGAAAACTCCGAACAACATCCCGCAACTCAAGGTGTTAATCGTGCCGAGGAGTGAATGGCTACTGCGTTATGAGATCACAAACGATCCCCTACAGGCTTCGGGACACTGTTTGTAAAAGACCGTTACCCAATGTGCCGAGCAACTTTGAGTGGCCTTTTGGACCCGTGCGTCACTCGTGGGAAAAACATGAGAAATACAAAGTCCAGTATGGCTCTTCCAATGGATAAACAGGGAGCCCGTCCTTCAGGAGTGAACCTACCTGAGGTCGAAAAATCTGCCATAGGAACAAACTCCTACACAAAGAATGAATCTTCAGGTCCCCACAACCAGGATAATCCTAATGATGGTCCTGAAAATTCTCCAGCTAGATCTACAACCGTATATTTAAAGAAAGAAAAAATAAAATGGTCTCGTGAGGAGTACAAAGTCGTTATGACTGCATTTCATGAAGCGTTACTCAAACGTCAAAAAAACATGACTCGCCAAACATATGACATTTGGCGTGAAAAAGTTGGTCAAGCAAATAGAAAGTATATTGACGAAAATAAATTAGCCAATGTACGAAGGTACATTATTCGTAATAACCGATTAACAGAGGTTGAAATTAATGAAAATAAAAGAATTGTAACCAGAAGAGACGAATCAACAAAATATGAAAAGGAACCGGAATCAGAATCAGAAATAAAAAGTAATAACATCAAACAAGCCACAGGTCATAATGTAGAAACCGTGATACACACAAATCACTGTGAAGATAATGCTGTAAGTTTAAAAGTGCTGGAAAGGTGTGATCTGAGTCAGTTAAAAGACGAAAATAAAATGAGTTCAGAACATATCGAACATAATTATTTGACGGAAAATAAGAACAGTATACAAGAAGCCAAGGAAGAAATCAAGAACCATATAAGTTAAATACAAAACATTGCAATGGAGGAACGAGAACAACTCCCAAAATTACAACCAACAAAGCATAACCTCCGAACTATTAAACTCTACAATGCAGCACTCAAATTACTCTTGGATGAAGACACTCATACAAATCTCAATGAAGCAATATATGCATCAGCAATAGCAGCAACAAAAAAATTGAACATCAAATTAAAAACAAGGCAGTCTCGCAGACATGAAGATCCACCTTGGAAAAAAAAATAGAAAAAGAAATCGAACAACTTAGAAGTTAACTATCAGTACTGGATGAACTGAGTAGAGGAATAAATGTAAGAACTAGGAAAAGCAGAAAAGTCGAAAGAAAATACAACATTAGAAATGAAAATGAAGTCCTATTAACTAAGGAAAAAATAAAGCAAAAAATACAACTGAAGGCTCAAAGAATAAGACGCTATGAGAAAAGATCAAGATTTTACAGACAAAACAACATTTTTCAAACAGATGCAAAGAGATTTTACAGGGAAATAGGTAAAAAAAAGAACTGAAGTGACAGTCCCCCCCCCATAATGGAAGAAGTTACACAGTTCTGGGAAAAGACATGGGCTTGCCCTAAAGAACATAGCAAGGAAGTAGATTGGATTGCACAAGAGATAGAACGAATGAAAAATAAACCAGAACAGACATGGGCTGGAATTACAGAAGAGGATGTTAAATTTGCACTAAAAAAAAGCACACAATTGGAAATTCCCAGGTATAGATAAAATTCCTAACTTTTGGCTATATTATTTAAATACAGCACATAAAAACTAGCCAAAGAACTTCAAGAAATGGTTGACGATCCCACTAAAATTCCTGCATGGATTATCAAAGGAATTACATTTCTTCTACCCAAGAATGGTGACACAAACAACCCGAAAAACTACAGACCAATTACATGTCTCCCGACAACATATAAACTATTAACATATATTTTAACAAAACAGACAGATTTATTCTTAGAAAGAAATGACATGATACCGCTTGAACAAAAAGGGTGCAAACGTGGCTGTTATGGATGTAAAGACCAATTGCTAATTAACAAAATGATCCTGGAAAACTGCTGCAGTACAAAGAAAAATCTTAGTACTGCCTGGATAGATTATCGAAAGGCATTCGATAGTGTGCCACATTCCTGGATTTTAAAAACTTTGAAATATATACAAGATATCACCCGTCATCATCAATTTCATCAAACAGTGCATGTCCATATGGAAAACAACCCTTTACTTCAATCATATAAATGGAATCTATAAGTCTGATGAAATAAACATCAAAAGAGGTATATTTCAAGGTGATTCTTTGTCTCCATTACTATTCTGCATATCATTAATAGACCTAACCAGTCAACTTAATAAGACAGAATGTGGTTATAAAATAGGCCAAAAGAAAATAAGCCATCTATTTTACATGAATGACTTAAAGTTATATGCTAACAATGATAATGAGCTGGAAGGTCTTCTGCAAACTGTAAAATGCTTCAGTGAAGACATTGGAATGAAATTTAATTTGAATAAATGTGCTAAAGTGGATCAATGCAAGAAACATCCTCAATTAACTTAAACCCCGCTGTAACAATAAAAGAATTGAAACCAGAAGAAGCTTATAAATACCTAGGTGTAAATGAGAGTGAAAACATTCACCATAAAAAAATGAAAGAAATAGTGCGTAAAGAGTACTATTGAAGGCTACGAATGATATTAAAAACTGAAGTGAATTCTCAGACCAGAGTTATGGCCATTAATCCTTGCAAACCCAGTTGTCCAATATAGCTTCAACATCTTAAACTGGACTCTAAACGACATCAGGCGAATGGATGCTAAAACAAGAAAGCTTCTTTCTAAGCATAAGATGCATCATCCAAAGGCTGATGTAGACCGTCTATACATACCCCGTAAAGAAGATGGAAGAGGACTTATTCAGCTGGAATTGTCATACAAGACAACAACTATTGGCTTACTAACATACATAGAAACAACAAAGGATTGGATGATACAATTAGTAAGGCAACATGAAGAAAGAAAGAAAAAATATTCAATAATAAAAGAAGGCAGTAAATACAAACAAGATTTACAGTTAGTAGATTCTGTAGAAAAGCAAAACAGAAGCCAAGTACCAACTATTGCGGCAAAAATATGAAAATGAAAGCCAAAGATAAAGCTCTTGAACAGATGAAATAGCGCTGGCAAGACAAACCTCTGCATGGCCAATATCCAGAACGTGCCAATAAATCCAATGTTGACAAAGTTAATACTCATCGATGGTTACGTGCATCTGGATTAAAGTCTGAAACTGAAGGCTTTATTTTTGCAGCACAAGACCAAAGTCTTTTCACTAGAAACTTTCAGGCAAATATTATGCATAATAATATGGATCCAGAATGCAGGTTTTGTGATAAATACCAAGAAACAATAGACCACCTAATCTCAAGCTGTTCTGTGCTTGCCCCAAATGAATATAAAAATCGCCACGGTAGAGTGGGTCAATATTTACATTGGACAATGCGCAAACATTATGGAAAATATGTAAACAAACACTGGTATGAACATCACCCAGCACCGGTTACAGAAATAGAAGATGTAACCATTCTATGGGATTACACCATCTACACAGATAGAAAAATTGAAGCAAACAGGCCAGACATTATTGTTAAAAACCAGAAGCAGAAAACTTGTCTATTAATTGATATGGCTTGTCCAGCGGATTGTAACATAGCAATCAAGGAATTTGAAAAACTGTCAAAATATAAAGACCTGGAAATGGAAATAGAAAAAATGTGGAAATTGAAAACAAGAGTTGTGCCAGTGATAGTAGGTTCACTTGGAATGATAAAAAATGGAACAAAACAACCCTGGAAACCCCAGCTTAAGTGTTATACAAAAAAAATTGTCTTATTAAGTACAGCCCACACACTAAGGAAAACTTTATCTATGTAATGCTAAGTATGATAGGGAAGATAGAAAAACATGAAATGGAGCCATAACAACACGCCACGACCTGCCTTAGGTCTCCCCGCAGACTTGGTTGGTAGTGAGACCAAAGCAGAAATCGAAATATGATGAAAAATGACATAATAATAATAATGAATATAAGTAAATATAAGACGGCATTAGTACCTAAGTTATATTTTTAATATTAATAAATTTAAAAATTTAAAACTAGATGAAATAAAAAGAAATATTTTATAATATATATAAAAGATATATATAAATAATTTTATTATATTACTAATATAAAGTCATAAAACCACAATCTAAAGTAATTTAGATTAATTATTAAGAAAATGAATTTAAAACTAAAACTGTATTAATACTAAAACGAATGGGTTAATTATCCCTTAGATTAAAAATATGAGATTTAAGAATGGGAAGTTGTATAATAAATCTACTATAATGTAGGGCTAAGAAGAAGAAATAAAACAATTATTTTAGGGAAATTAAATTTAAGATTAAATATTAGAAATTAAATATAAATTTATGATGCCACTAACATCAAACGATAGATCTAGAAGGAATATAGGTTCAAAACAGGAAGTTTATCATATAATATAATTAATTATACTGTTAATAAAAAGAAAGAAAAGGAAACAACTATTTAAGTGAATTTTAATTAAGGATCAATGATTACGGAGTTTAAATCTAACTTTAAAATTATAACGACATTTGCTTATAAATTATTTTCTTGAATTCAAAAAGCAAATATTGATTAGTATATATTAACATTTTAAATTCACTTGTTAAAATATTTTGATATCTTAAATTCACTCGTTATGTTAAATCCACTTGTTGAAATGCCTATACGTTTTCAGAAAATTTGAATTTTCTATACGTAATAAATATATAGATAGAGAGATAGATATAGATCAATCCTGGGTTGAAGAAATCGGATGTCTACCCGTTCTGATGAGCTGTGATGCAACAAAACAGTACTGTATGCCGACGACCACACACACACACACACACACACACATATATATATATATATATATATAGAGAGAGAGAGAGAGAGAGAGGTCTGTGCGCGATTATTTAGTCGAAAATGTGTAGCTTTTAATACATATAAGATATGTATATATGTATAAATAAATATATATATAAAGAGAGAGAGAGCAGTTTTCATAGCTGAAGGTTATATTAAACATTTTAGTAAATTATTACATGCCCTCAAATTTTATATATATGCATACCATATACATATGTAGACTATATATTAGGTATATGCTAAAATATATGCATATATACTATTTATATTCATAAAATATAAAAATGGACATTGAAGTAAACACACTGTAGCGACAACCTTTTCCATGTTTAAACGCAATATACATGGTCATTTTAATATAGATATAGATATCCACCAATATATATATACATATATATATATATATATATATATATCATATATATGAGTCATCCTCATTACAAGCCAGTTTCGATGTATCACAGCTTATCAGTGTGGCTAGACATATCCACTTGTTTTTGGCCGGGATCGAAACTTGACCGATTTGGTGTCAGTCGAAGTCTCTACTCCCTAAGCCATCGGTGCACGGCATCGGAGAATGGAAATTTTTACGTCTTGTATATAAGCAGTGTATACAGACGCCAGTCACCGAGAGAACTCAATTCATTTCTGAAGAGTCACGCATATAGCCGAAGCGGAAACTGTTTTTAAAATTTTCTTCTCCAGAGAGCTCAATCGTAAGGATATATATATATATATATATATATATATATATATATATATATATATACGAAAAAAATCGCAATAGATATATATATATATATATATATATATATATATATATATATATATATAAAGTACGTATATTTTGGCAGGATCTTTCCTTTTAAACAAGTTGTGTTAAACGATAGTCTTATATATTTTCTTTTTAATTTTTTCAACAGACCATATATAAGTCTCTATCGTACACACACACACACACACACACACACACACACACACACACACATATATATATATATATATATATATATATATATATATTATTTTCGTCTACCGGTTTGGATATGAGAATCCACTAAAATAATGTTAAAAGTGGAAACGTCTATTAGATTAATAAACCGGATGGATATATATATATATATATATATATATATATATATATATATATATTATTTGAAATTTATGGGACAAAATAGCATTTTAATGAGAATATACTTGCTTCCCCGACAGCTACAATCTCCAGCAGTTTAAACGTGAGGTCAATAGACACCTCCTAACACACTAACTCGCATCCACTCTCTCAAACATTCTTCCCGTCTACCCATCCTTACCCGTCTATCACCCTCCTTCTAACATTCCCTGTATCTAACCACTCTTTCTCATCACTTTCCCCTATGTTAACCCCTGCGCAATAGTGGCAGTGGAATGCCTTGCTTGGGATGAAATGATTTTAAAAAACCCTTAGAACTAAGCAGCCATAATGTAAATTTAGAGTATTTAATAAAAGGTAAAATAAACAGAAACACCGTAGGCACAAAATTATATGCTTTAATCTACCTCTTAATAGTAATTTTAAAACGAATATCAGGATATTTTTTATAAATATATTTAATAATCATTTTAATCATTCACCGTTACTAAAAAAAACTTTAAACAAAATAATCCTATGATCAGCTATAGATGCATTAACGACATTGATAAATCTATATCCTATCATAAGAACATTATATTAAATAAAAATATTTTTAACAAAGACAACGTTAATTAAAAAAAAAAATTAAAAAAAAAATAACTAAATAAACGCAACTGCCGATAAATATTATCTGTTCCTTAAACGGCCAATGTCAAATACTGAAATAAAAATATTTTTAACATATTTAAAAAAAAACTTTCGCAAAACATTCCACTTAACAAGAAATTAACGACACACCCCTTTCAAAATGTCTAAATAAGTAGCCGAAAGTATTTGGTACTATAGACACAAGTGTTACACTCCTTTACTTCATCAGATTTATCTTTTCTTTAATTTTCAATGAAATATGTTTGAAAGAAAGGTTGATGTCTCAATTCACAAGTCATCGTGATCGAGGGTTTGAGCGTCCTGGCTTTGTTTAAACTGATGTTCATGCTAGATAACGCCCTCTCTTCCCGAAACTGTAACTAAGGTCCGCTCAGCATAGTTGCAGTATAAATCACAGATGGGTTCTCTGGGTGTTGAACAAACACTTATTATAGGCATCTACAATAGGGATTAGCTAGCCACCTCAGTAGACGGGTATCCTCGAATACGAGTGACCAGCCATAATATATATATATATATATATATATATATATATATATATATTGATTGATTGATTGATTGATTGATTGATTGATACTTAGTTTTTGGTCATAATAGGGTTAGGCCAGTACACATTTGCATTAAAAACTGTTCGATACAATTATAAACGAGTTATTACGCTACCCAGGTTTCTACCTTGTGTGTGTTTGTGTGCGTGTGTGTGCTCGCGCGCGTGTGTGTGTATGTGTTTTGCTTGATGACTGCTTTTAACCATGTCTGTACTCGATGTTGAACTCAATGTCCAATTTTATATTTGATATTTACATGCACTTTGTCCATGATATTGACCAATTTTACTTATACATACAACACCTTAAAGTTATATTTAATCATTTGTGTGTGTGTGTGTGTGTGTGTGTGTGTGTGTGTGTGTGTGTGTGTGTGTGTGTGTTCTTGATAATGGCTAACAGAAGAGCTCAATGCGCACGGATATATAGAACATTCGGATAGTTTTGTTTTTTTTACTCGCTTTATGTTCAGAAAAGAAAATACTTATTTAAACACAAGAAAAATTGAATAATGTATTTTTTTAATTATTATTATTATCCGTTGGATATGTCAGGAAGAACAGCTTTTCTATTTTGGAATATTTGATTAGTCTTTCGTTTCGCAGTGAATATGAAATAGTTAAGGTATTAAAAGGTTTTTGAAGTATTTTCAATATATATTCTCATCTTCGTGTAAATATTAAAGGCTGCAAATTCTGAGTGGTCTTAAATAGAATCCAATGATCATTCCTGATTTTTTTTATGATGGGAACAAAAGTTTATTAGGTTATTTTTATTGATTTTAAGTGGAAACTAAGTTTTAGGCTGCTGTCAACTGTAAAATGATGTCTAAGAAATTTAATGTATTGTCTTCTACCATTTTTGTATGCAAATTCTTTTGTATTCTCGACTTTGTTTAGTTTATCTACAAGATTCGTTAAGTCAGTATCACGTGGATATATTAACAGTGCATCTTCATTATATCGGAAATAAGTTGATTGTTTAAACAAAATATATTAACAGTGCATCTTCAATATATCGGAAGCAAGTTGATTATTTAAACAAAATATTTCGAAAAGAACCAGATTCGAGAAATTTTAAGATACATGACATCACTCCACTGAGAGGTGATCCCATTGGTAATACAACGTTTTGTTTGCAAAATTTGTTATTAAATGTGAAATAGCATTAACTGATGATGAGATGGCAGATTTTTATTATGTTAGCTGTTAATAAGAAAATGTTTATCCTTGATTGCGTTAGATGCCTTTTTGTCATAGATTTAAGCATTTTACAATCGTGACATAAGGGTAAAGTAATTTTATATCTAGACAGGCCATGAGTTTGTCAGTCATCTTCGTTCCTGTTAGATTTTCAACAAAGTTGCCTAAATTTTTTCTAAAAATTCTTTTAAAAAATCTTAAAACTACCAGCGTCTCTTGTTCATACAAATGTATAGGCACAACAACGTCAACAAATCCAGTGCAATGAAGTCCTAACGAATGAACGAATAAAGCATATCACATATAAACTTTTTCCACGCCCATACATTTATATTAACAGTAAATTTTAAACACGACAGTTTATAAAAAATAATAAATAATCTATTCAATAACAACCATCTAAGAAGGCTACAGGAATGGCCAAAAATACAGATCTGAATAAACTCAATTTTATGCTCATTTTCTTTTAAATATTAGAACCTAGGCTGCCTTTCGGTTAAAGTCATTCCATGAGATACTTCGAAGTTTCGTTCAATTGGTCCGTTCTCAACACACGACCTTACTGATAAGTTGGAATTAAAACTTCAGAAATGGTTATTGGATATGTATAATGGCAATCTCATATGCAAAGACACCTACAACAGGATTAGATCTGTAGGTTCTCAAAGACCAAGACGATATAGTTTGCCTAAAATTCACAAAAATAATGTTCCTTTATGTCCCATTTTATCTATGGTGGGTTCAGCACAGCATGAGTTGGCCAAATGGTTGTCAGAGTTGATTAAACCTGTTTCTGACTACTTCTCAACTTACTGTGTATCTGACTCTTTCACCTTTTCGAAGTTTATTAGAAATTGTTCCATTACTTCTAATGACAAGATTATAGTTTCTTTTGATATTGTGAGACTCTATACTAATATCACCTTACAAGAGACAGCACAGATCTGCTGACGCTCTCTATAGAGGTTGTCTGAGTCCTCCCTCCATTCCGAAGCCTTTATTTTTTGAGTTCCTGATGTTAGCAACAGAAGGAATAGAGTTCAGCTTTGAAAATGTTATGTATGCCCAGGTAGATGGGGTTTCTATGGGAAGCCCCTTGGGTCCCTTCTTAGTCAACATTTTTGTTGGGTACCATGAGAGCCTTTTGTTTGAGATGTATCAGAAACTATACATCTATTAACGTTGATGATACTTTCTCTATGTTTAACAGATAAAGCAACTATTTTTTGTGAAGCTTTAGATTTTTACACCCATCTTTGGTTTTTACGATAGAGGAAGAGGAGAAAAATTCTCTCATTTCTTTATGTTCATGTGGAGCGGAAGAATGGTACTTTTATTACCAGTGTGTTTCGTAAATATACCTTTTCAGGTCTTTACACCAGTTGGAACTCTTATTTCACTCGTACTAGAAAAATAAAACTGATTAAAACTTTAGTTAATCGGGCCTTAATAATTTGTTTCTCATGTACACTCCAACAGGAGTTGAAGAGGATTCGTTGTATTCTTGTTAATAATGGTTTTCCGATTTATATTGTTGAGCACATTTACGTAATCACACTTGTGTGTCACAATCAGCACACGAGTCAGCGATTGGACAACACTTATTGGAAAATGAATCATGCTCGTCACGTTTTACAATGAACTCATTTTCTATTTTGCACGCTGGCAAGTCCAAATATCATTTGTTAATTTTGGAGGCCATATGCCTTAAATTGCTGCAACCATCACTTTGCAAAGAAAAAGACAATTTTTTGCAATCTCTGCCTTTATTAGGAGATATGTGAGCGATCATTTTCCCTTTTTATATTCTGCTGGTTCATTTGCCCATTTTCTTTACTTAAGCATTTATTTTAATCGTAAAGTTATTTATTTTCTTAATTTTAAGTATTCATATTAATCATAATTTTAAATGTGTTCCAGCCTTATTTCTATGAATTATTCTTCATCTAGTCTAACTTAATTACAATTGTGCCAACGATTGGTCCCTGAAAAAGTGTTGGCCGAAAGGCAGTCTAGATCCTAATATTGAACAAAAAATGAAAAAATATTGTGTTTATTCTGATTTCTCTCTCTCCCTCTCTCTCTCTCTCTCTCTCTCTCTCTCTATATATATATATATATATATATATATATATATATTAACATGCCCTATGGACATAGAAGAATCCAAAGGAGTATCCTTTACATATAATGGTAGGATAACTCTCTACGAGAGCTCTGTTTAATTTAGATGATGAAACCTCCACACATGCTAGAAAACTGAAAGTCGAAGATAGAATGGGAAAAATTGAATTGAAAAATGCATACATCCTACTAAAAGACCACAAAGAGGACTTTGCTAGTACCAAACCAACTAGATTAATTAACCTCACTAAATCTGAATTAGGTATAGTCTCTAAACGTATTATCCAAGATATAGTCTCACAAGTACAAACCTCATTGAAACTTAACCTATGGAAGAACTCAGATGAGGCTATTCAATGGTTTAAACAACTACGTCATAAGGACAAGGCCACATTTATTCAATTCGATATTAGAGACTTCTACTATTCAATCTCCGAGGAATTGTTAACAGGTAGCATCAATTTTGCTAAGAACTACGTCACCATGACTGAGAACCAAGTAAACATCATAATGGCCTGTAGCAAAAATATTTTGGTTCACAATTCCTCCATTTGGTTTAAAAAGGGACGCCGGAACTTTGACGTCCTTATGGGTGGTTTGGACTCTGCCCAGATCGCGGATCTTGTAGGTTTATATATATTAAAAATTATAGGTAGATTTTGGGACCTAGAACTAGTCGGATTATATAGAGATGACGGTTTAGCAATCATTAACAATAGCACCGGTCCAAAAGTGCTAAAAAAAACAAAAACAACTAACCAACGCCTTTAAACACCTAGGTTTTAAATTAGATATCCAGACCAACCGTAAAGTAGTTAATTTTCTAGACATCACCTTCGACCTCTCTAGTAACAGTTTTAGACCCTTTCAAAAACCCAACCAAACGCCTTTATACATCAATATTAACTCCAACCACCCCTCACACGTATTGAGGCAAATTCCTAATTCAATTAATGCCAGAATCAATAGACTATCCTCCAACCAAAAAATCTTTGACACACATAAGAAAACTTATAACGAGGCTTTGCATAGGAGCGGATTTCAAAAGCCGCTTTATTATGATGAATCCTTGAAACATAGTAGTACCAATAAGACCAACAGAAAAAAGAAAGCAATTTGGTTCAACACTCCATTTTGCAGACTATGTAATATTAATATAGGTAAATACTTTTTAAAACTCGTACATGATATACCCTAAAGAAAACATAAAGTTAATAAAATACTACATTGGTATTTCGGCGGGGGCTTGGAAACAACGACTATATAACCACACGCACTCATTTTCCAACCCTGAACTGAAACACCAAACAGCCCTGTCGAAGTATCTCTGGTATTTGAAAGACCATAATCTAACCCCCATAATTAAATGGAGCATAGTTAAAAAATCATACACACCCACAAATTTCAGAGAGTGCTGTAAGTTATGTCTGGATGAGAAGATAACCATCATCAGACACAAAAACCAGTTGGATCTGTTGAACCTGAGGAAGGAGCTAGTGTTTAAATATAGACACAGGAGCCGGTTCAAGATATGTTAATCTTTTAGCCCCCCTTTCATTATTGTTTAAATGTAAACCATTGTGATATATGTTAAATGTTTAAATGTAAACCATTGTGATATATGTTAAAAGTTGTTTTTATTATTTATTACATATTGTTTTTTTTCTTTTTTAATGTATTGGTTACATATTTGTTTTTGCTGGTACTTGAGTGTGTATATATATGTATGCGCGTTCGTAAGTGTATATATGTATCTGCGTACGTGGGCATATATGGGTATACGCATGTGTGTATGAAGGAAATTATGCACGCATTTACGTGTGTATATGAGGGGTGGGTGTGCAAAGATAGGTTCCTCTTAGTACTAAATGTATACGGCATTATCATTTTTGTCGTACTGTTAACCAAATAATTGTTAATATGTAACCTTATTTTTAATTTTTAATTTTTTAATTCTTTAGTCTTAAGAATTAAGTTTAAATAGATAAATTTAAATAGAATAATTTGGTTTCTTTTAAATCAAAGTGTAAAACTTGACCTCTCTCTCTCTCTCTCTCTCTCTCTCTCTTTCTCTCTCTCTCTCTGTATCTCCCTCTAGAGCTTTCTCTTCACTGAAAAAATCCAAGAAAACTTGAAAGTGATGATTTGAACTTGTTTATGCCTATTATTATTATTATTGTTTCTGAATAAGTTTCGAATGTAATTGAAACATAAAGGGCTTTATGATAAAATTACCTGCAATACATTTCTGTGTAAAGATCTTGCATTCTTTGTCGGAAAAAATATTACGAACAATGTTAGTTTGAAGGTAAACTATGACCAGCAAAACAGTTTTGATGATAAGTAATTCCAGCCATATATTACTGCTAAATACTACCAGTAACACACTTTTAGAGAAAAAGTAATACGAGCACTATGAAAAAATATTCCTTGGCTAATTTTTAATCTCTTTCTTGTATGAACAAAAACTACAAAATTTATTTTTTAGTCAAATTTAAATGAATTTGTTTTTTAAAACTTTGTTTAAAGCTATAATTTTTGAATAAGTTCCGAAATTATTCTAAACATAAAGGGCTTGTGGTAAAAAATTCTCGCAATACATTTCTGGGGAAAAAAAATTTTCTGTCGAAAAATATTACAAACAATACATTTTTGAAGGAAAATTATTACCAGCAATACATTTCTGATGATAATTAATTCCAGCCATACATCACTGTTAAATATTACCGATAATACATTTTTAGAGAAAAAATATTACGAGCACTATATTTTAAATGGGAAAACTTTAATATTAATACATTTGTAAAAAGAAAAAAATACAAGTTAAAACAAATAAATCTAAATAGAATAATGAGGTTCCTTTAAAGTAAAGATGTAAAGTTCTATTTCTCCCTCTCTCCTTTCTTTCCTTTCTTCTCTTTTCTCTATCACTCCCTCTTTCTCGTCTGACCCACCCGCTACCCTCGAACTTTCTCCGACACTGACCGCTGGGCAGGCGGCACCAACTTTGTTTAGGGGTGATGAATTAGCGTCTTGACGTGTTATCTGGTGTGAGTTCTATGAGACTTTTACATATGATACTGTAGGAATGTAGAATCCTTCGTTAAATAAAGACGGAAGCTGAAGATGGCTCACCTGAAATAGGCCTACACTTCCGAATTACCATGAAATAACGCGTCTGTCTTAATTTTTCTTACATATATATATATATATATATATATATATATATATATATATATATATATAAGTATGTATGTGTATGTGGGTGAATATAAATATAATATATGCCACAGATAATGATGATGAAAAACAGTTGAATATATAGATAGGAATCCGAAAAGATAATGAAATAAAGAACAAATAGAAAACATATTTCAATCTAGCATGTTTGACTTTTATTAAAGTTTTGTCAGAGATCGAGAGAGAAATGAAGAAAATACTGAATACTGGTATGTTATGATTTTGGGTTAGTTCTTAATGGTGAGATACGTGTTACGTGTATTAAAGCGATAGATAATTTCTTTTAAATATGTGTGAGGAATATTCCGAACCGAAATGTGTGTAATAGTGTATGTATGTGTTTGTGAAGAAACGCTTGTCTGTTTAGATGTATGTTGAACGGTAACGTTAGTTCATACATGTGTATATGTGTGTATGTGAGAGAGAGAGAAATATATGTAGACGTAATTTCCATGTAGGTTGGTGAAATGCAGCGAGATGTTGCAATAATTTTGTATTTGGTTAGATTTTTATATTCGTATGTGTGTGTGTGAGAGAGAGAGGGAGAGAGAGAGAGAGAGAAATCTGCTGTCGTCAGTGTGGTTCAGTGAGACGCAGCTAGATGTGATTTGGTTGGATTTTTCATTAAAGTATTTCTTATGCCAACCTCACAAATATAATTATGACTACACTATCCAGGAGATATATACAAACACTAAACAATTCATCTACGAACTAAATCATCATCATACCCCATCCGACACAGAAGGCAGAATAGTTAAAATGGACACAAACATCTACAATGAAAAGTTAAAATCTCTCCTAAATAATGACAACACCTACACACAAACCAATGAACAAAAAATAATCACCGAAAAACAAAGTTTCAACAAAACAATAAAGAAGCTATTCAAAAATGAAAATAAACCTTGGTTTAGATGAACGGAATATCAACCCACTATACCAACATTTTGGAGAGAGCAGGCTAGGAAGCTATGCAATATCTCGGACAAGGGCCATGATATCAAATATACAATAATACATTCTCTTAATCTCAGACTGCTCCGTTCTGAAGGCTGTCGTGGTCTGGGGGTTTGAAGAAAAATCAACGAAGTTAATGTTATATTTTTAAACGAGGTTCCTTATTTTACTGCAGGAATAACAGGATAGCAGCTAACGCAATCAACAGCAGGCACATTCCTTACTCCAAACAAAATGCTGCAAGAAATCGTGAGTTATTTAATAAGACACTTGTTTCTGCTAATCATTCGATAACTTCTCCACATCAGGTGAAATATTTGTCGATGACAGTAGCAAAGCATCATCCAATTGGTCATCACCCAACCTTGTTCTTAAACGACTTTTAGTATATTTCATTTTCGAAAAAAGTTACTCACAATCATACGTACTTCCAAATAATGGTAACATCATTTATTCATTAGGCTTTTATATTTTCCGCTTGGCAAAACATATTTCTTGAAGAGGTCAGCAGTGGATTCGGATTCAAATTTTATTTTAAAAATTTGTCGCACTGTAAGTCTATTAACGCCACTTAATATTTTTATACCACTTACACTGTGAATTAATTAGATAGTGTCCATGTCTTAAGTTGGCGGGCCGAACAAAAATCCTTCGCCGGCTGGATGTGGTCAGGAGGCCGGGGGTTGCCGACCCCTGCACTATACCCACACTATAAGGCTTACTCAGGACACATAAACCCGACATACCCATAAAACCAGTTATGTCCGGAATTAATAGCGCACCATACAAGTTAGCTAAAGCCATCGTTAAAATCCTACCTCCGTTCATAGGCACCATCAGTACTACACACACCAAATACTGGAGTGACTTACTCCAAAGAATAAGAAGCAGAAATATGGTTAACATGTCTATGGCGAGTTCAGACATCAAATCACTATACACCAATATACCCATTACAAAATGAATTACCATACAAATAAATCACCTCAAGAAGACAAAGGAGAAACTTTCTAATCGTCCACAAATTATAAAGATATGCAATTTAATTACTAACTACTGTTTCCTCTCTTTCAATAACACTTTCTACAAACAAAAATTCGACTTACCTATGAGATCACCTCTGGTTAATGTTTTCACGTGCCTCTTTCTATTCAAACACAGCTCTACTTAGCTAAGATACATAGATGGTTTCCTATTATATTACCCCCAAAATACTTTCCAAAATCTTTAATATCCACAAAATATCGTTGAATAAATTTCGAAAATAAAATGTATAATAAGAATCTTTTTAATCATAAAAAAACTTCATGAAAATTTAAAAATTCAAATGTTACTGTATTATTATTGATTTATTTATTTATTTTTTTTTTTTAGAAAATTCTTTTTGAAAGTAACCTTTGAATTGCAGACATTCCTGTTTCGCAGTATCACAACTCATCAGTACGGTTAGACATCCGATTGCTTTTAGCCAGGATTAAAACCCGACCGAACAGACATCATTCGGCGATTCTACCTCTAAGCTATGGGCGCTCGGCGGAGGAAGGCAGATTTTAGCATGTTATGTACACAATGTAATCACACGCCAGTAGCCGAGAGTGTTCAAATTCATTACTGAAGGAACAATGCGCAAATAGCAGCGAGTAGCTACTGTTTTTCAAGTTTACCATTTCGTTATAGTTCTCAGTCGGCGGGCGAGAGCGTAAATAGTCATTCGTAGACAGTCCTATTTCGCTCTATCACAGCTCATCAGTACGGTTAGACATCGGATTGCTTCTAGCCAGGATTGAAACCCGACCGAACTGACATCAGTCGGCGATTCTACCTCTATGTTTTGTGTATGTTAAGTTCCGAACACAGTAAGCACATTGCTACGTGTTCATAACTGATGTTATTAAGAGTAAGATTTCTTATTTGCTTATTTTTTATTAGTAAATATAATGGCTAAACGTATAGCCGAAAGTGCTCGAAAGTACAAAAGCTTTGGACAATTCTTATATCATTTGAATTCCGAAAAGAAAAAATTATACGAACATTTGAAAAATTATATAAAATCATAATGAAAATACCTTGTCTGTCATTTTCAATGAAACCTATGCACACACGTATGTGTGTAAGTGTTTATATGTTTGTGTGTGTTTACGTATGCGTGATTGTGTGTATATAGGTAGGATTTTTTTTATCAATCGTCTAGGGACTTCAAACATGACGCACTAACCAAGGATCTTCCGTTGTTACCTTTTCTATAAAACCGTTGGAGACGTGCCGCAGAAGACTGGTTCGAATCACAAGTAATATTTTTACTTAGATTCATCGACCTTTGAGAAACACTTGCTTGTATGCATGTACATACGTACACGTATATAAATTTACATGTGTGGATGCATGTACTATCTCTCTCTCTCACATACACGCACACACACCTACACACACACAAACATATATAATGACAACATGCAGTCGACTATCTTATATTAGGAATTTTTACTCTTGCTGTTATCATTGTACCAAGACGCCTTCCGCAACAAGAGAATATTTTATGCGAATTTTTTGTTTATCCCGGTTACATTTACTGCAGAAAACAATCAGAAATAGTTTGAGAAACATAGAGTGAAAATAAGTAAAAATATCATATTGTAAATTCTACTTGTCCTTCCGTTAATTAGTAAGGGATCACATGTGTTACGCAATTAACTCACATAAATAATGGACTGTCCCTTTTTGACTGCGAGAAAAGACAGAGATCAAAGATATATTTCAGAAACGCGATTTGTTCCAAGCCAAGAATCACTGCTCCACAACACACATCATTTTTATTGAACCATATTAAAAATTCATTTTTGTTGTACCCTATTTTAAAAAAATGATATCTTGCTGTTAAGTTTAAATATTTCACGATGGAATTGGGGGATTTCTATGGTTATTTTATAGCCAGGGGACTTGCAAATAGTTTATTCAGTTATTAATTTAAGAATTATGATTTATCAGAAAATGATAATGTGTCTGCTATCAGCACTGTATCATCTGCGTATCTTATGTTGTTCAGATTGTGGCCGCCGATGATGAATACTTGCATAACTTTTAGGGTCCTCAAAAAAGCCTCGCTTTACAAGTTCGAATAGATACGATGAAAAGACACATCCTTGTCTTATCCCCTTTTGTATCTTTGTATATCCTGTGAATTCGTTTCCTGTCCGTACGTAGGCGGTATGCTGCCAGTCGAGGTTCTTGATTACTCTAATGTCTTTATCAAACAGTTAATATATTACTGGGTTTAAATTAGTAAAGTCGAGGTACCAAGGAGGAAAGCTATTCGGAACAAAATAATTCTAAAAATGAATACGAAAGTGCCAAAGAGGAACGCCCATCAGAACAAAATTAATCTCTAGATGGTGAAAGAGATTGATATATGTTTTCTGCCAACATTTGTATTGGACGTTCGAATACCAACAAAAGTCAGGTTTGAGAATTGCTTAAAACGAGAAACTGTCATCCACCATACAGTGTTGGTTCATATTTCTACTCTATGTATGTCTACATATGCTCTATCCCCAATATCGAGCACTCATTCTCATAAATATATCAAATTGCATGCATATATATATATATAACGAGGTGTGCCACAAAAACAGCTATGGCTGTACCTTTAACAATGCACGCATAAGATAAGTTAAAATTAACATTAATCCAGGACAAGCCAGCAGTGTCTCTCGATATCACATAGGCGTGTGATTTCTCTGCTACGTTTATGAAATATCAAGTGCACGCAAATGTAGAAATTTTTCAAATCTAAAAGCCTATTTCCTTTGATATCAGCCGGACATTAGTCAAATTTATCAAGGCTGAAATGGGATTCAGAGAAATGCAGGTATCTCTGGTTTGCAGGCGACTCTGGTTTGAAGAGTTGTTATTTAGATTGTGTTTGAATGTGACAGGTTTTCAATTGACTGATTTCCGTTCTTCATTTGAGAATGAAGTGTTTCCTTCCTCCCACCGAGTTATTTAAAGGATGAGTAGTGTACAATTATTCTTTGAAATAGTAGGGTGATGCCCGTCAAAAGAAAATCACCAAGTAATAGAAAATGTTCTATTTCGAGCCGAGACTAAAATCAAAAGTTTGATGTTGCTAATAATTGATTTCTCCGAGATTAATTGGAAGGAAAACTCTTTATCGTTAATTATCGGTATAGATTTTTACATTGAAATGTAACACTTACGAACAAAATTTAATTTAAATGAGAAATAATTTAAAAAAAAACTATATCCTCTCATTTCATAGACTTATATCTTTGTTTTGATTTCTACGAATTTTTGCTTCTTAAATTTTGTATTTTTATAAACGAATTTTAATCTTGTGGTTGAAGAATTTAATAGCCATTACAGTTTTCAGAATAAAAAGAAACATTTGTCCAGGGAAATTTCTTTAAGTAACTCTAATTCCTATGTTTGATCTAATATATAACTAAAAGTATAGATAATAATACTGACACAAGGATGGTGAAACTCTCAGACAACTAAACACTGCTTTGTCGAAAAGAAACGTAAAGAAACAGAACTGAGACCATTTAGCGATTTCGTACAATTTCATGTTAATGTTCTTTGTTGGAAAAGTTAAACTACAGAGTTTTCGAAACGTTTTTATCCTGGAAACAATTTTAATGATTCTCGTTACCACACGTATCTTCGTTAATAAAAACAATTGATTTCAAATCAAAATTATGTAATTCACTTCTTGTATCATCTCAAAACATAAAACAAAGTTATCAGAAAACCTGATCAATTAAAAAAAATTGTTTGCTCGTTGCTTGGAAGATGAATCAGCAAATTTGAAATTCCTCTTTTTCGTCTTCTTATCACAGACAAGCTATGATTTATAGAGAAAGAATCAATGAAGACGATCTTGCACAAAACTTCTAAATCTAATACAAAAGACAAACATCAAAATATCTAAAAGAAAGAAAATTATGCCTTGAAGAGCCCTTCATTCTAATGGTCAGTCTGGTACTTATATTTTATCTCTATCGTACAATTGCACAACTTCACTTGCAGATTCTTATACTCACTGTGCAGACAGGAAGTGCGAATGAAACGAGAAAGAAAAAAGATAGAAAGAGAGATAGAGAGAGAGAGAGAGAAAGAGAGAGAAAGAGAGGATGAATCCAGGACCTTGTCACGTTCTGATGAAAAAAAACTACGAACCAATATTGCACTTTGCGACCGACGAGCCGCCACAGCTATTCGTTATTCTTGCTAACACAACATGATAGCTTTGAAAAAATTACAAACTCTCTTTCATTTTTAAGCTCAATCACAAACTCACACATTCTCCATCACTCTTTTTCCGTTTCTCTCTCTTTCTCTCTCTAACTTTAAAAAAGAAATGTTCTACTCTTACTATCACCTATCATTATTACTTTCCTTTCCAACGTTTATCTAAATTGTCTGCTTTTCTCTTTAGGTTCGTCAGTGTGACTGTCAGCCTGTTCGTCTGTCTCTGTCCAGTTTCCGCCATTCTTTTCACCTCTCTTTTTCTTTCTACTTATCTTTTTTGCTTTTGCATAAAAAAGCGAATTATCCAGTAATCATGCCTCAAGAGATAAAATTCTTATCGCTTTTATATTCGTAATATATTCTTCGGTCCGTCTCCCGCATAAAAGCCTTTAAAGCTCACATATATTTAAACTAGAATCATAATAATAATATTTTAAATAAAAAATTAAACCTAATTGAAAATAAGAAAAATCCAATAACTGGGAATAACAATTTGAACAATAATAAATGTAATTGTAGAAACCCTATAGAGTGTTCTTTGGAAAACAGGTGCTTTACAGAATCAATTGTCTATCAATGTAATATTTCTTCTGTGGAAAAAACCTAGTAATGTACAGATTTATGTGCATAGTAGTAAGAACTATCTGAAAAACGATTTTATCAACACACGTCTTCATTTAAAAATAATAAATGCAGAAATAGAACATCCCTATTTAAGTATTATTGGTATCTAAAAGAAACAAATATAACACCCACATTAGAATAGAAAATTTTAAATGAAGCTAAATTATGTAAGTCTTTAAACGACATATGCTCCTTGTGACTATATGAAAAGTTATATATTATTAAATTTCTTAAAAATAAAAATCTCCTCTGTTTAGCATACGTCGCATTCTATGGGATTTTGCATTTGTCGAACAACAAAAATACTATTATTGCCTGACGACAATGTTTTGAGTTTTTCAAACAGACGAACGAGTTCATGCTTGAAGGTGATCTCATGAGGCTGCGGTTCATTTTGTTCACAGTGTGTTGTACGATTTGATACTAGGCTTCTAATGGTAACGCGTGTAAAACTGGAGTATGAAATACATAGATCCCGTTGAAAAAATTTATATTCGCCAAGTTACATGGTGATGGTGTTTTATTCCAACAAAATAACTCTTCGTTGTTCACAGAGGATAAAAAACTGATTCAAGGAACATTCGAATGGACTTCCTGGTACTCAATTGATTCTAGCACTTGACAGATTTAAACACCATGTATGAACATTCACGAAAATAGGCGATCATGACTCTACATAGTTTACATTTTTCTCTCTAGTTCTTGAACTGTCCTCCTAGAATGGCTACCAACAAGAGTTATGCAACCTAGTTTTCCCTATTGCAGAGAAAAAGAAATGGAATCATACCTTTCACAAGGGCATTAGTGCTTAGTGAACTCACAGTCACCATCAGAATTTGAATTATATATAAGATGACAATAATTTGTTTGTACTTCACATATATTCAATGTTCATTCCTATTCGCAAAGCTGTCTTTTGTCTATCTTGATCAAAGACAGATTACAAAGACATCAAATTACTGGAATGACTCCCAGCTTCCCAGATCATAATTCAATAAAACTTGTAATCAACCATTAAAATAGTTGTATATGAGAATGGAAAGCAATATTTAAGTGAAGATTTCTGAGAAGTAATAGAAATTGATGCAAGTAGTACCAAAATCTAAACAGGAGAAAAGCAAACAAAATTAATATGTGAAAAACTGATAAAGGTTAGAGAATATAAAGGAGCTCATATTAGCATGCAAAATAATAAAATAATAATTTAAGACTGGGACATTTTGTTAAATATATGTTTCGGTGGACTCTATCTTTTGGATTTATTTATAATAAAAATTTATGTCACACTTTATTTGCAATAAAACTTGACCCCACCAACAATTTGCTAACATTGGTTGGTTAATAGCAATTTTATTGTGAAAATATTGGCTTGCATTATAAAATCGGACCTACAGTAGCACTATAATAACGCTTGAAGTAATAAAAATATTGGATTAAATGTAAATTATTTATTTATTTAATATATATATATATATATATATATATATATATGTATATGTGTGTGTGTGCGTGTGTGCATGTGTAAGATATTTGTATTCATATTAAAATAAGTGTATATGAAGTACTGCATTCGCTCTATATGTCGGATATGATGTGAGCTTTTGTGTGGAAGAGGGCGGGTGGCATGAACCTGCAATCAGTTGACAAGGAGGTGGGAAATCTGTCGTCAAATTTGAAAAATTACTCGAAAGTTGAAAGTCAAAGCTTGTTCGTTCTAAGCTGAGCAGGAATAGTTCCTTCCAGTACGAACACCCACGCAGGGATTGTCAGGATAAAGAACCTGGGAGAGGGAGGCAAAGAGAAGAAAGTCAACTTAAATAAAAAAGAAGGAAGAGAAATGGAGACGAGCAGAACAGAAAAGAGAGGAGACAAGAAAGAAAAAATATTAACAAAGACAGAAGCAGAATGTAAATAATAATAATAATAATAATAATAATAATAATAATTTTTATTATTATTATTATTATTATTATTATTATTATTATTATTATTATTATAAATGCAAATGGGAAAAATGAAAGATTTGATGCCTGATGTTATACAATAATATTAACAGTAAGAAGTGACAAAGGTGGTGATGGTGGTCGTGATAAAAAAGGAGAATTCTATTAAGGAGAGAAGAAAGGAGTCCAGATGGTACACAGATGAGCATCAGAAAGAAACAAACAATTGGAAAAGAAGCCACCAAGAAGAAGAAGAAGGTTTCCAGGAAACTTGTACACTTACCAATATATATATATATATATATAGATAGATAGATAGATAGATAGATAGATAGATAGATAGATAGATACTTGTCTACGTGTATTGTTCCGATACATTATTTTTAAAAAATGGCTTTTGCAGCGAGTCTACTAGCCGAGCTCGAATTCCTTGAATTCATTTACGCATAAATACTCTTGGGAAAGGTATTAATCCGTCTCTTCCTTCCAGTTATGGTTAAATAATAAGACAGATTGGGTTCTATAGTCTTGGCTGGCAACCAGTCTACTACAGAAAGTAATGGCAAACTACTGTGGAATAATCTTCTGTCCAGTCAATCATGTCTCTTTAAAGACATGATCGCCCAAAGCGTGTATCACGTATGGCACTTAACTGACTGACTACTAGATATTGATGATTTATCAGAATAATAGGCTGAACCTCATGAGTTGATAAGATTTAAATTGGAAAATCCTGCTTCCCAAAACGTTGAAAATAATTCACTCATTTCACATAACAGGTAAAAGTTTTGTCATAGCTTCGATGTTAAAGCTGATTCACAGTTGCCCTAATGCAAGTGGTTGATCCTACGTCTATAAATTGCCAATTAAACAGTTATTCTCGATTTTAATCAGTACAATGTTGTCAGCGTAAGGTTTCATTTATTTATCATTTCTTCTTCTTCTTCTTCTTCTTCTTCTTCTTCTTCTTCTTCTTCTTCTTCTTCTTCTTCTGATTATTATTATTATTATTATTATTATTTGTAGAGACACAAACACTAAGAATAATTGATAAAATTTTATGCTCTGTCAACAAAATATTAATTGAATAGGATTTCTGAATGACCTATAAGTTTCTTCTTTTTTTTTTTTTAATCATATCACCCCGAGCAAGGCGGTAACGCCACTGATGAGCAGGGGGCTACGTAAGAGTGAAAAGATTGGAAAAGAGAAAGCCGGAAACCACATCCTAAACAGGAAACAAGGGATGAGCCTCTACACCTGTTCAATTGCAATTCGAAAAAAGAAAAGAAAATTATGGGACAGTGCTTTCTTATTTCCCCTGTAATTTATTAGCAATAGTAAGATACGTTAGAAAGAATTGATTGCGAAATAATTTCGCAAAGTCAAACAATGATAAATATTCATGTAGAAAATAACTTATTATAACTTTGTAGATATGAAATGATTTCATAAATTGTATGAAGTAGGCGTAAGGGAGTGTCTCCCAATCACTACTCTGCGTTTTTCTTTCGCTCATATCTTTTCGTTTGTTGGACTTCCTGCGTTTCTCAAAAAATAAAATTATCATTTCAATATTTTCGGATTCGAGTGTGTTAGGTTTAGTAGTGTGAAGATTGATAGCTTAGACTGGAATATGCTCAAACCAACTGAAAGAATATAAAAATAAACATTATCACATTGCAAAATGTCAAAGCTGAACTTCCGTTTCTTGGATTTCAAGTCAAACGATGAAAATTATCAGGCAATCGTTTGCAAGGATAATAATCATAATCATGTTAAAAGTAAAAATATGATTATTTCTGCAGGACTTTTTCAAAGGTTAAATTGGTTTGTAATGCTTATAAATTATTGTTTAAGGTGACTTGACTAATACTCTTAATTTGAGCAAAAACAATGAATTTTAATCAACAGTATCCCTCTCTCGGAGGACCCACACTGTATACAAATCCATTTATACGACTCTAGTTTCCTGTATATATATATATATATATATATATATATACAGGGTACGATGGATAAAATGTCATCCCAATTACGCAAAAATGAAAATGACAATAACATCTCATTTTAACAGATATATTTACCAACATTACACAAAATATCTTAAAATACTAAAGAGCAAATTTATTCAATAAAATCGCCATTGATTCCAACCACGACCTCCAGACGACTTCGGAAACTCCTGCATATTTTCCGTACGCTATGTGAATGCTATCACAATCCTTGACCTTCAGAAGGTCTTTGGTGTTACTAGGAGTTTTGTTTATCTTTTGGCTGAGTTGTGCTCAAACAATAATTAAAGGGGTTGAAGTCTGGAAAGTTAGGTGGCTAGATGTAAGGGGTGGTGTGGTCGCAGAAATGTTTTCATAGCTATGATTTGGTTCTCCTGTTTGTTTGGTTCTCCTGTTTGTTTGGCATGGTGCAGAATTTTGTTACCAGACATAGGGTTTTCCATTAGGTGACCACTTGACCTAGAGCAGCACTACCTCATCGAGTCACCTGATGTGGGCCTCCGTGTTGATTCTGAGACCATCACCAACAAATTCGGGAGTTCTTTTTTTATCAGAACGATCAGAGTGAGTTTTTCGGGATGACGTACCTTCGTAATTCATCAAACTCTTTCCAAATGCTGTTGTCATATTGACACTCGGAAATGTTCGTATTGAAGCTTCCGGCGCAAAAGCCAAGCAATATAGCATGCTGTTTCCAAATTTCTGGAGAAGTGAATTGCGTCATGCCGCTTTTTTGCAAAGACAGTGCCCAACAGACCCTACTATGTAGTCGACAAAATAAAAAAATCAACACCCATGGTCGAAATTAAAAATTATAAATTGGCAACAATTTACCCATCGCACCCAGTATTCATATGTGTGTGTGTGTGTGTGTGTGTGTGTGTGTAAGGAGAAGATTTTGTTTTAAAAGAAAAATGAAACACACACACACACACACACACACACATATATATATATATATATATATTGATGCTTTGATAAAATAGATATTTTTATTTTATATTTCTTTGAATATTGAGTATACCGCAGGAGCACGTGTCGGTGTGTCTGTGTGTGGGCCACCCACAATGGACAGTATGTGGGAGCCCTAATATTATGAGACACGCTGTACGAAGCCCCCTTACTTAGTAGAACCATGTGAAAGCACTTGACAACAAAATGGCCGCGAGCAACTCGCGTGACGATATCATCCAATCAGACTGCATTATAAGACAACTTCAGAGTGGTAAAAAAGAACTTCAGAATATGTATTTCTTTTTAAACATTTAAATAGGACTCTATATGAACATGTTTATGCGATAGTAAACATAAACACATATTTATTTCCAGAAAGATATTTTCGCGTAAATAATATTTTACACATGTATATATATTCATTTAATTATAATATATGTGTGTGTGTAGACACTATAAAATAACCTGTAAAAATACAAACGCTTACAATGTTAGAAGATCAATTGCTCGATGATATATCTATATAAATGATATATTTAGGCAACAATCCTTCTTTTATGCAAGTTTCATTAAATATCAATTTGTTATTTTTAACAAAACTTCCATAAAAGATGGATTCTACTTAAATACACGATTAAATGACATGACCGGTCACTCAACAAGACAAGTATCAATGAAAATTAGCAGATTTAATGGTGATTTGCAACCAGGAGATCTCTGTGTCATTTTGAACGAAACTTATGTATATGTAGTCATCCTCAGACAGATGTTTCGCTGTATCACAGCTCATCAGTACGGTTACACATCCAATAGCTTTTAGCGCCAGGATCTTAACCTGACCAGATTGTCATTAGTCAGCGATTCTACCTCT
Source organism: Ascarosepion bandense (assembly GCA_037127315.1). Taxonomy (NCBI): domain Eukaryota; kingdom Metazoa; phylum Mollusca; class Cephalopoda; order Sepiida; family Sepiidae; genus Ascarosepion; species Ascarosepion bandense. Next base: position 790,938 of record JBBBDQ010001059.1, on the reverse strand, counting down.
GATATCTATCTATCTATCTATCTATCTATCTATCTATCTATCTATCTATCTATTTATCTATATATATATATATATATATATATATATATATATATATATATATACCTTTTTGCATCACTGCGTTACAGATTTTATAATCTCTCTAAGTAAAAAAAATTATAGGTATATACTATATTATATACATATATATATCATTTGACCCTTTCATTGTAATTTTGTTATTATAATGGTTTATAAAAGCATTATATCACTACACAAAAAGTTTCATTTTTCAGAATAATACAATTCTTTTTCAGGTGATACTTTAAAATAAATGTTGTAAATTATTTATTTAAAAGATATATGATGAAACCATTGTTATTTAGAAAATTATGAAGTAGTAGTTGAAGGATATGCTTATAGGTGTGTCAGTATTGTTCAATAGTGATATAATGCTTTTAGAAACCATTGTGATAACAAAATTACAATATTAAGCTCTACTTTGTATTGAGCACGCTTTATAAGTGTAAATGCATGTATAGTGGGTTTTAATCTACCTGCAATTTCACTTCCTTAATATATATATATATGTGTGTGTGTGCACGCGTGTGTGTGTGTGTATGTGTGTGTGTGTGCATGCCATTTAAAAATATTTCTGTAGTCTGTGTAACGTTTGCATCAAATATTTAACAGAGAAATTAATAAGTCATACATTAAATGTATTCATCAGTCTTCTTCAGTCTATATCAATATCCCTATTGGTAGATTTGTGTAACTTACATTGCAATGTATCTGCATATATATACATAATGAAATGACTATATATACATGTATTAATAAATAAATTTATATATATATATATATATATATATATATATATATATATAACATCAATGGCTTGTGAAGTGGCTAAAAGCGTTTGAAAAATCGAAAATTATGGAACATTTTTACATTCCTTATCTTCAGCAAAAAAATAAAACAAGAATATTGGAAAAGTTAAATAAAAAATTAATAAAATCTTCCTTGTCGGTCGTTTTTTACAAGACATGTTTAAATTGAAGAATGCTGCCCAAATATACATTAACACACACACACACATATATATATATAGTCATCCGCAGACAGATCTGTTTCCATGCATCACAGCTCATCAGTACGCTTAGACAGCCGATTGCTTTTTACCCAGGATTGAAACCCGACTGAAGTGGCGTCAGTCGGCGATACTACCTCTGAGCTACGGGCGCTCGTTAGAAGGAGGCAGACTTTGTAGCGTGTATATTATCATTATACACGCCCAACAGCTGAGAGTGTTCTAATTCATTGCTGAATGAACGATATACATACATACATACATCTATATATATATATATATATATATATATATATATATATATATATCAGTAAAATGAATTGGAGCACTCTAGGTATTAGCCGCGTAATATGATATGCGCTAAAAAGACTGCCTTCTTCCACCGAACGCCCCGTGCCCCAGGGGTAGAGTCACCGACTGACGCCAATTCGGTCGGGTTTCGAGCCTGGGTTAGGTAGCAATCGGAATCTAACCGTACTGATGAGCTACGAAACAGATCTGTCTGCGGAGGACAATATATATATATATATATATATGTATGTATATATATATATATATATAATCATACACACGTGATTTACCATATTCCATGTCAGTTTTTATGTGCCTGTGCACTCAGATGCCAACTTGGACACACATACAGATGGTAATATGGCTCACTGAGCAGAATCAAAGAATTGCGTTTATGAAATTACATAAGCATATTCATCTTTTATCTCTCTGCACATATGTGCACACTCAAATATTATCACTTAGTTTGTAAACATAAAATATTTTTACATGATTGGATATAAACAACTATGAAATCATATAATGAATTTCATTATATATGCATATAAGAGAGCTGCTGAAATGTTCTCGGCTTTACCTATTGACCATCTGACATGGCTTCCGAATGTTTGAGGAAGTTCTAGGTCAGCTCGAAAGATTTTCTGTTCTCCTCGTAAATACACATACACATACATTGACACACACACACACACACACACACACACACACACACACACACACACATATATATATATATATATATATATATATATATAATTGTTTATTACAATGGTTTATAAAAGCATTATATCACTACACAAAAGTTTTCATGTTTATGAAAATATAATATACTGTTCTTCTTCAGATGGCATTTTAAAATAAATAGTGAAAATGATTTATTTAGAAAATATAAAATGAATTCATGGTTATTTAGAAAATTAAGGAGTGGTGGCTGGAGGAAGTTAAACAATATGCTTGTAGGTGTGTCAAATTTGCTTAATCACAAAATTAGGTTGACCTATGAAGTTGAAAATTTGGGTCACGAAATGGTCAAAAAATAATCATAAATGTAGATAGTGCACTACCAAGGTGGTAGCTAAATATTATAAGGAAGTGAAAGAACAGATTGATTAATACCTACTGTTCATGCATTTACTTTTATGAAGAGTACTTAATATAAAGTTGAGCTTAATATAGTAATTTTGTTATTGCAATATGGATTCACAAATATAAAACTAAACCAGTAATTGAAAGATTATCTGATTTTGAAAATGATTTATTTGAAATAATTGACAACATCTCTTTTAACAAAAAGAAGAATAATTTCCAAAGACACGTTTATCATGTTGTTTCTAACATAAAAAACATCAGACAAAGTGTTTGTTAAGTTTGACAAAACATTTAATTTCTGTAAAATTACCACTAAGGATTATACCACTTTAATCAAAAAATGTAACTGAAACTATAAAAAGGCAAATAATAACTCACTTAATTTAGTTGATAAAAGTAATACTACAAGCAAAACTCTTAGTGTAAAGCTCAAAATTAGTGATAAAGTTAGTAAAACTTTGTACTGAAAAAAGCTTACATAACTTTAAAAAACTATAAACCTAATTTTGAGACAAATCTACCCACCAGAATCGTCAACCCCATCAGACCAGAAATTGGTAAAATCAGTAAAATTATTCTAGAACGGATCAATAACCAAATCAAAAAGAACCTTGGATTACTACAGTAAACCAATACAACTGATGTCATAAATTGGTTTTGCAATATTAAGGATAAAAACAACTGTTCTTTCATGCAGTTTAACGTAGTTCATTATTACCCATCACTTTCCAGGGATCTTTTCATTTTTGCACTGGAATTCGCCATACATTATTCGGACTTAACTAAACATGAATATGATATTATAATGACCAATAAGACATCTGTTCTTATCCATAACTACGAACAATAGATGAAAAATAATTTTGGTGACCAATTTGATATTACAATGGGTGCGTTAGACTCTGCGTCTTCCGATGTCATTGGCTTATTTGCTCTATATAAACTTACCGCACATTGAAACATTAATACACATGACATAGGGTTATACAGAGATGATAGACTTATGCTAGTACGAAATTCCACACATTTTCAAACGGATAAAATTAGAAAACTAATTCATAGAGAATTCAATAGTCTAAACCTTAAAGTAATAATCAATATTAATTTAAAATTAGTAAACTTCTTTGATGTAACACTGGATTTAGTAAATGATAGTTATCAACCATACATAAAATCTAACAAATATCTATTATGCATCTACCCAAAGTCTAATCACCTCCCAAATATAATGAAACATGTATCATCCTGTATTCTATAGAATACAGAATTAGCAAAAGCTCTTCTAGTGAATACATATTTTATAAACATAGCGTTTTATATAATAATTCCCTAAGGAATAGAATAAAAACTATGATACCAAATACATAAAAAATGACTATAACTGGACTAATAGAAATAGAAAAATCATTTGGTATACACACTCTTTTAACCAAATGGTTAGTACTAAGTTAGGGCTGAAGTTCATTAATTTAATTAAGAAACATTTCATTAATAATATCCGTTTAGGTAAATTTTTAATTAAAATACCCTTAAAATAGGTTATAGTTGTACAAAAAATCTAGAAAGAAAAAAATTATTAAAAAGCATAATAATAAAATCTTAAATCAGCACATAAACCAAAGTAACAGCAATTTTCCAAATAATGAAAATAACAATAATACAAATTTATGTAATTGTAGAAATCCTAACAAATGCCCACTGGAAAATAGGTTTCTAACAATTCTATTGTTTACCAATGTACTATGTCATCAAATGAAAACCCAACTATTAAAAAAGTTTACATTGGATCTACTAAGAACACTTTTAAGCAGAGGTGCTATTTACATTTAACTTTCTTAAAAAATAACACAGACCAAATCCAAACATACCTTTCTGTGTATTTTTGGCAATTAAAAGATACAAATAAAATTCCCAAAGTAAAATGGAAAATTGTGGAAAAACCAAGAATCTGTAAATCATTTTATGACATCTGCCCTCTGCGCCTGAATGAAAAGCTGCAGATTATAAGGTTCCCTAAAAATAAAGTGCTGTTAAATTGTAGGGATGAATTAACGGTTTTATGTAAACATCGAAAATATTTTTTTCTAAAATGTAATTAATTACAACTGTTCATTTATAACTTATGGTCTAATATTACTTAAAAATTATCTTAATAAAATAAATAACCCACACAATACATATTTGTTTTTTTTTGTTTTTTTGTTTTTTTTGTTTTTTTCACTCCAATATACTTTAGTATACCATAATTATTTAATTTTAATTATAACCTAAAAAAATCCAGCCTCCTCAAATGAGGAGATAGTTCAAAATCAAAATAAAAGAATCAGTGTCTACCCATTTAAATAATGTATAGTTCCAGAAAAAATTAAAAAGTGTTATTTCTTGACATTATGCTATTTTGTACTCTTTCGTGACCCAAATTTTCAGCTCCATAATTCAACCTAATTCTCACTTTTGATTGAGCAATATTGACACACCAACAAGTATATTGTTTAACTTCCTCCAACTGTCACTCCTTAATTTTCTAAATAACAATAAATACATCTGATATTTTCTAGATAAATCATTTTCAACATTTATTTTAAAATATCACCTGAAAAAAAAACAGTAGTGAAACATGAAAATTTTTGTGTAGTGATATAATGCTTTTATAAGCCATTGCAATAACAAAATATGAATATTAAGGTCTACTTTGTATTGATCACTGAAGTAAATGTATGAACAGTGGTTTTTAATCTGTTCTTTCACTTCCTTACAGTATGCATATATATATATATATATATATATATATATATATATATATATATATATATTCTAAATATATGCTGTTAAATATAAGAGACAATGAATGTCTATTATGTTTAATCATGAGCCGTTCTAAACGTCGTATTTTTACTTTATTTTCAGTTGAAAATAAAGACAAAAATTCTCCAACATTTGGATAATTATTTATTGGTTTTCTTCTAAGCTTTCGGCTCACATGAGCCATCTTCAGAGAGGTCGTTCAAACTGAAATATTATAAAATCCACCATCACCGACGATTTTATTTTGATTATCTACGGCCTGATTATCTACGATAATTTTTTCTTACGAAAATGTGTCATTCGGTAGGATTCGAGCATGCGACTCCTATCAACATCTATAATGTTTGATTATAAACAGAATATCTACTTAAATATAAGTATCGGTAAAAAATAATGTTCAAACAAATAATTTCAAATTGTCGGCGAAAATGTGTGTCCTTTGGCAGGATTCAAACATGGGAACCCTATCAACATAGGGGAAGCCACCAATCGATCTGACACGTCTTAGACCACTCGACCACAAATGACCAACAGTCTAAAATTATCGTAAATAATCAGGCCGGTAGAAATAAATATATATACTGTTTGATTATAAATAGAATATCTACTTAAATACAAGTATTGATCAAAAATAATGTTCAAACAAATAATTTCAAATTGTCGGTTGTGTTATAAACATTTTTTATCAATACTTGTATTTAAGTAGATATTCTGTTTATAATCAAACAGTATATATATTTATTCGTTTCGTTAATTTCCGTAACATTATATATATACGATTTCCTGAAAAATTAAAGTTTTTCCCGTCTGTCCTGCTCTAATTTAAAGAACAACCGACACATATATGGAAACAGTGATTGTACTGATGCAGAAATAAAAAGAATCAGTTTAATTTATATTCTGTTCTTTTCTAATTGTCTCCAGAAACCTTTTTTGCCTATTCTCATTTCTGTATCCATTCCCAAGTAAAAGGTTCAATCTAAATTCCCGTTTCAACAGTTTTCACGTTTGTGACTCACCTGTGATTATAATAATACAGTTAATGATTGATTTTTCAACTAATTAATCTGAATCGATCAATCTCTGTTTCTTCCTGCATGTATCTTTTGAAACAGGCAAAGTTTCATCATCTCTAAGCCAGTTCTTGTAAAACGAAATACTATAAAAAGCAGATAAAAGGAAGAATGAAAAAAACAAAAAAAATACTTGAAATCGGGATCTAAATCTAAGCTTCGACTTTCTTTTCTTTATTTTATTTTTCCTCATTGGATAAAAAAAAAACCTATTGCAAAAGAAACCAATAAAAATTTCCAGCTTAGCCAACACTCTTCTTGTTACCCAAGAAAAAAAAAGAGAAAGGAATTGAAACAAAGGAAAAAAGTAAAGGAAATGTGAACAGAATGAGGAGAAAGTAACTGAAGAAAGAAAACAAAATTTTCTGGCAAAAGTTCAAAAGTCTCTCGATGTCTAAGAAAATTCAAAATTCTAAAGAAAGGATTATTGTCAAAACAACAGAATTTTATAACAACCATGAATGCCGAAAAACCTGTGCGCACTTTCATTAATAGTGTCACATGATTGTATGGCAAAAGATTTTGTCAGCTAAGAATATGTACCTCCTCGTCTAAAAGACCAATCCAGTAGAAATGATATAAAGAAATAATTTTAAAAGCAACGAACATATAAGGTTCACAAAATCATTATTTGACAAAAATTTTAACCTAGTATTTTTTCACAATATCCTGGTAAAAGATGCTAAATGAAATAGCTTTAATCGAAAACTTTCCAAACAAATTATCCAATCAAACATGTCCCCCCACCCCCAAAATAAACGTACAGTCTAATTTCCTGATACTGACATCTTCGCTTTGTTAGGGAAAAATATTTAGCATTATTTGATTTGACTCATATTCTTGGTTTGATGCTTGTATTTACACCTACGGTTTGCCGTTAGTGTTGGTTTTAGGATTTTCAATGTGGATGGATGTAGAGAATGAAGGAGGGGGCTGTAAATGGAACGGTGACGGGGTCGCTTACGATCGTTTAATGTCTGCACATTATAACTTATATTGGCTCGTTTGTGTGTTTGCTTGTTGAGGCGGAACTACAATACTGATTCAATCTGCAGCTCCATAGCCTAACCCTAACTGTCTGCCCTCCGATCTTTTAGAAGAGACGAAAGACTGAGAATCAGAAAGACAAGAATATACAGGATTGAGTAACTTAAATACTGGAGAGAACTTACGCGGAACAGGTGCTCTATATCTCTTTTTTCTTTTCTCTCTCTTTCTCTCTTTCTCTTTCTCTCTCTCTCTCTTCTTCTTCTTCTTCTTCTTCTTCTTCTTCTTTTAAACCATTGACAGAAGAGGTGAATCAAAGGTTTGCTGCATCAGACGAACTAACGTCAGGGATGAATACCCATCATTACATTTTCGGTTCACTTATGTTTTCCAGTGCTTTAGATCATTCTGGAAAAAAGGTTATCCTTTGTTTTTTGTTTTTTATTTTTGTTTGTTTTTTTTCTATTTGCAAGAGAAATGGAACCTCTCAAATCACGCCTGATCCCCAAAATGTAGACAGCAATGGGCCTCCACAGGGTAATGGACGAATCGTTCGTCTTTGAAACGTAGTAAGATTCTCTTGCAATATCTCACTCTCAAAAACTGTTGAACCTACTGACTTCTGCGGCTCTTCCAACGAGGAACATCGCCAGTTGTTTTTAATATAGAGAACTTAAACACAATATAAAGAAAAATAAATGGTCAATATCCTGGAAAACTAAATCTACTTTCATATGTTTGATTCACGATGTTTTTCTTAATAAAAAGCATGAATTCTTTCATTTTGCTGAGACAATTAACCACTCTAGATCCACAACAACGATTGGCGAAATCAAAAAGATGCTTCGATCAATTCTGTTTCTTGCGAATTTTTGTTAATTGTTACTGATTCTGATTTTTTTCTACACACGTCATTCGGATATTTGCTTTGATAAGTAACTGCGTCAGCTAAGAAACGGTAAAACCAAAATTGAAAAAAAATATATCTATCCATCTACCTGGGTGCCTCGACGGTTAGCAAGCTTGACTCAATAGAAATTTTCACAACTGAGTAGTGAGTTCGACTCTCACTGGTACCATCTACTTTCGGCTTTGTGCCACATCTAAGCGGCGCTAAGAAAATCATCTATCTGCCTGTCAGTTCTATCAAAGAGAAAGACAGCAACTGTAAAAATGAAACCCAGAAAATTGTACCCGGTTGATTTACAAAATTTTTGTTTACAAAAACAAAAGTTAATGTTTATAGAAACGAATTAAATCCAATTTAAATTAAAATGTAACGAGTTTTAGTAAATAGACAATAAACAAAATCGTTTCAGACAGTTTATTTCAATGTGGAAATCAACGGAAACGAATTCGCGTCGCATTAACAGGTGTTTTCTTGGATTTTGGACAATCCAAGAAAAATTAAACTTTCCAATAATAAATTATATAACACTGATCAATTTAGAAACCTAAATAAATATTTAATTTGAACGAAGCCAAATAAGTAAATCTAAAAGAAACAGTAAAGACCTTATTATTTGCCGCTGAAAGTAAAGATATATTACTTTTAATTTGTAGACAACAAGTAATATTTTCTATACATTCTGTTAATTAATTTTATTAAAACATTCTATAAAGCTTCATTAGGTTAAAAATTGCTGACTAATATTCTATTGAGTTTTTGTTTCCCCTTTTGAATGGATAACGAAAGCGTGTTATTGAGTCGCCTCAAAACAACACCTGAAATTAAACATGGTATCTTATTTTCTAGTCCCAAATTTTAACAATCCAGCTATTTCTTTGCCTTTGTCAACCATCTGTTTCATTCAATTTTTCGGATGTTGTTTGGAGTTAAAGCGCTGTCAAGTTTAGATTTCTGTTGTTTGGCTCTTATGTCGACCGCCGTCGTTGGCGGTTTCCAAAATTAAAAGGATATCACATTTTTTTGTTCATTTCAAACAATAATGGTAATTTCCGGTGCCGCCATATTATTTCTTTTCGGATATTTTTTCTATTTTTGTTTTCTTTTTCTGTTTGATATTTACTTGCATTTTTTATTGTTGTTCGTTTGTCTTTATGTTTTAATGAGATTTCATTTTGAAATTAGTTTATCTTTGTCTTAAAGCAGTGAAACAGAACCTAATGCTCAGAAAAAATACGTCAATACAAGCACACACACACACACACACACACACACACTTGTGTGTGTGTGTGTGTGTGTGTGTGTGTTTATACACTCTATGCCCCAAGAAGAAAATATAGTAAAAAATTTAATCGCATTGCCTTGTCGGTTGTCAATGAGTGATTGCCGAAATACACAATTATATATCCATGATGTATCAAAAATACTTCTACAAACGGGGCAGGTTCCGCACACCAAAACAAGGACAAACGTCTATATAACAAATGTCTGCAAATCCTTCGTTTTTTAGTCATTAAATTTAAAGCAACTTTACGGTGGATAGCACTATGTTGCTATTTAGACTAGGTTACATTTGTCATGTGTGTACATTTCTGGTTAGTCTATCTTCAACGTTTAATGTGTGTAGTAGTGAGTTAAATGAAAAATGTTCGTTTAATAATAACAGGATATTCATATCTTGAGCAAGTAGATTTGATTTTTACATACAATGTACAAATGGTGATGGATGCGAGGCTGCACAGCTGTATCAGATTATGTTTCCAAACCGAAGGCAGCCGAGTCAACCAACCTTTGCTGATGTTTATCGTCGCGTTGCTGAGACAGGAACCGTGACCCAACAGACTACGGTAATAAGTATTTTTAGATTATATCTTGGATTTTACATTTAAAAGTGCCTACCGTAAACTTTAAACCTAATAACTCAAAAATGAAGGATTTGTGGATATATACTTATATGGACTTTTGTCCTTGTTTTGGTGTGAGAAATTGACCCTTTGTTTGTATTTTGATACACCCTCTGTGTGTGTGTGTGTGTGTGTGTGTGTGTGTGTGTGTGTGTGTGTGTGTGTGTGTGTGTGTGCGCGTGCACGCGCGTGTCTGTAAATATTGTCAGATGGAATATATTTGTAGAAGAGATAAAATTAATAAAAAAGAGACAAGGGAAAGATTGTACTTAGCCAATGCGTTTCGTCCTGTTTTATCAAGATTTATTATGCTGCACGCCTTTATATACACAGTAGCAAGAATATCATTGGTTTATCAAGGTTTGTAAATTTAAGAACGTTTAAGAATGTTCATCAGGTGGTTCAAATGTCATTCATAGCATGAGGAGAGCATACTGTCTCCTAATTCAAAGTCTGGGGAAAAGTAAAGTGAGCGAGTAATATTCAATTTTTTTAATGAATATTGTTTGGGTTTTGAATAGGTTGTTACGGTATGAGATGGACGTTTGTGCTGACATATGTAAAGGTTGAAGTGATGGATTTAACCGTTTTCTTTTGATTTTTTTAACATCGGCATTAACGGTGTGGCATTTTTAGATAAAAATTATGGTCGAATTTATTTCTGTGTATAACTAGTGTATTTTTTAAATTGTTATTTACACTAATGCAAATACGCTAGTTATACACAGAAATAAATTCGACAAATACGAGAACGAGAGTGACATTTATAGTCATAAGAAATAATATTACATTTAAAAAAATCTCTTTAAAAATTATTATTGTTTCGGGTACGTAAATGAAGCGTGCAGAAACAGATTCATAGAAGTCCATATATATGATACGCTTTCCTTAAATAGCTAATTCAAACCTCGTTTTATCAAGATAGCCTTTCGTTGCCAAAATGATAGCGGCACGTATTGGCTGCAAAAGTAGTTTTTAATGGAAAAAGAATACATGTTCGTTTTCTGTCAGGAGATTCATTTTCTCATTACATCAAGGTCGGTTTTAGATACTTAAGGTGCTAAAACTGGATCTGCGCGTGGTGCAACGGATAACGTCTCGAAATTGGAAATCTGAGAACCGAGTTCCAATTTCAGTCGGGTTTGTTATATCTACTAACGAGCATATACCATTGGGAAATGTCTTAATGCACCTCTTCTTCCTGAGCCTTGGGTTAAATAGTATCACTTGTATCAGCAAATCAATATTATCTCTAAAGAACTTTTACAATCCCAAAATATTTTCTGGCATTAATTAATATTGCAGAAGTTTGAGAAACTGTAAAATGAAATCAGTCAATTAATCACTGTTTAAGAAAATAAAAACAATTCAATAATATAGTAATTCAATAATATAGTAATTCTTATAGTAATAAGAAATTTTTAAAAATAAATATTCTTTGTATTATTTAATAAAACAAGTATAAATAAAAACTTTTTGCATAGATAGATAGATAGATAGATAGATAGATAGATAGATAGATAGATAGATAGATAGAGTGAGTTCCAAAAGTAGACACAAGGATATAGTTACAGATGTACACAAATAAGCCCTATTTTCTTGAGTGGAATAGATTCAGGTATGTACTTCATATTTCATATTTAACACATGAATATTCGTGTAGAAACAAATATGAATTAAATTTTACACACGCAATGCATACAAATTAGCCATCATTAATCAGCTTCTTTAATTTATATAGATAATTTTCGCTTCTTGCTGTTTATGATGAAAGAGGAAGTACCTCATGATGGACTATGCACAAGTGAATTTATCTCTTTTCATAGTATTCTCTGTTGTAAACATTCTTTTTGAAAACTTGAATAATATTCTTAGACTAACGCAATTTGCTTTCTAATTAATTTAATTTCTTGCAAAGCTAGGTAAAAATATGCATACATCTAATTCGTAATTTTAACAATAATTTTTATATTTATGTTTATTCAATTCATAATTAAATCTTTTTATTACTTGAACACTTCTATTCCGTATAGTTTTTAATTTCTTCATACACATGAACAAATAGTTAAAAGCTTCGTTCGTTTTGCAGTGACCTAGTGGATAAAATGTTAGCGAGTAATAACAGTCTAAAAGATTTCTTTAGTAAATTTCACATAAGGCAATATAGCATGCAGCAAAGATCCAACTCATTGTTATTTGAGAATCTAACACCTCCCAAATAATCCGCATATGTGTAAGAGACTCAGTGTCTGCCAATAGTTGTATGTACTTTTTATAAGTATTTGTCTGTTTCTCCAGTGCGCATGCGTGTAGAAGCACACTTGTAAAACGATATACTCATTAAGAAGGATGTATAACTGTGAGGACATTGAAAAAGGCTCATTCTTCTGGTTGTCAGTAGCGTATAGTTAAAGATCCATTTTACCATTCATCAAGATACAACTAAGATCAGTTTCTTTGCACAAAGGCTTGCAGAGAAAGAGCTGGAAGCTTCCCACCGAGTTAAAGACGCCATATCTAACATGCAATGTTTAATATTGAGAAGATAGGTCAGTAAGGGGGCGAAAAATTGGGGAATGCAGAGTAAAAAGGTTAAATATAGTTTTGCTAACCAAAATCATATTTGTTCTGGCTTCAGTTAAGAACTCATCTCTTATATACGTAGAAAGCAGCAAAGTGGATAATTTACTAAAACGAAAAAATATATTTTAGATTTTACTTGAACTTTATAAAAAATATTTTCCTATTTTTAAACTAAACCAGTCCTCTATAAACATGTACATACATATGTAAATATTAAACAGCTCGTTTCTGGCATTATGAGAACTATTGTCTAAAAAAAAATTATTCGCTGAATAACGGATTTTGACAAGAATTGTTTTTATTTTTTATTTTAATTAGAATAATTTATAAATTTTTAAGTCTTTTTAAATTCTGCATTATTAAATGATATTTGTTATTAAATTTAAAAAAAACAATATTTACTAATCATAAATGAAAAAGATTACTACAAGTCAATGGCCTTTAATATTTTAAAAAGTAATTTGAATTGTTTTGTATGTGTATAACGTGCCGATTTTTGTAAATACGAATGTTCATACACAACACTTACCTGAAAATAAGAGCAGTACCTATAGTAAATTTAAAATTTATTGGTAAATTTTTAACATTTCTCCAATGATCGTCTTCGTAAGTACGACGATAAAGTGAAAGTACCTAAAGTTTTATAAAATATTACAATGTTTAAAATATTCAAAACTTTTACGATTATTGGATAGTTAAAAAATATTTTAAGAAAGACGTTTACGTTGTATTCGTCATGTAATTTTATAAAAATCAGGTTATCGATAGATATGTCTTAATAAAACAAAAGTATATTTTATTTTTGAAAAATATTTTATGAAGAAATATATAATGTGTTGACAGTTTGTCAACATGAACAGTTTAAGCCGATTTTAAATTCGGTGTGAAACAGCAAAGAATTTTACTTAGTGTAAAAATCAAATTTGATCTATTAGCATGTAATTAAGACTAAAATAAAAGTTTCAAGAAAGATGTTTCATTTGTAAACGCTTTTTGGAGGTGTCTATATATATATTCCATCATGATGGGACCATGTCTATTTCGATATTTAGAAATTCGGAATTTGTCCTTGACTATGGAAGGCTGAAGCAAACTTGCTCTCGATGACTCCACTAAAGCATGCAGTCTACCACTGTACTAAATCATTTTCCTGGTTAGTTGGCTTTGGTCGCACTCACAGCTAGTCGGATACAGAACCGGAAGAAGGGAAAAAAGAGGGAACAGGAAAACCCTTTCGGAATTTGTATATTTGTCAGAAAAGCTTTCATTTTCAAAGCCTTTACATCAAAGGTCGGCTTGTTTGCTTAGACTTAGGTCAGCCATCGCCACCACTGACAACGACCGGACATTGACGCCGCGTCATGTATGTCAGGAAAAGGGGGGATGTGTCTCCCCACGCCCACGTCTTACAAATAAATAAAACTGTCAGCATACACGCTTACAAAGTAGATTATTACTTGCGGGTAGAGGTCAGTGGTTAAACTGGATTCTGCACAGAAACGCATATAAATGCATTCCTATATAAGAGAAATTAAAGTCAGTCAAACTTCGGCAAGATGCCGTTTCCCATTACAGCCAATTTAGTACATCTTACATTAGATTGGCTTAGGGTCACATTAAGTGGGTGTACAATCAGGATCAAACGGAAGAGCTTAACTCTATGACACAAATTTTCGAGAAGTTTTGTATTTTTTGTTAAATATGTCAAAACTCACCTGGTTATTTTTTATATAATAAAAAAGTCTACTCTACAAAAAGTCCAAGTTAGTTAAGTACAGTACAAACATAAACACGGGCATGTATACAAAGCATTTAATTGACGCAAAGAAATATTTTCAACATAATCTCCTACCTTCTGAATGCACTTAATTCAATGCTGAATATGAATCACATAGTTTGAGATTATATTATTACAATTTCAACTCATAACGACGAATAAGACTGCGAACTAATTGATCTAACATTAAATTTGAAAATGTAACAGTATCTACCTGTCTGTCCGTCCCTTTCTATATATATATATATATATATATATATAGAGAGAGAGAGAGAGAGAGAGTGAGAGAGTGAGAGAGAGAGTAAGGAAATACATTTCTATATGTATATATATAGACAGACAGACATATAAATATGAAATGACTGATTTAAACATTTCCGTGCATTTCTGTACATGAAATATATTATTTTAAGTGCGAGCATATATACACGTAGATAAATAGATTAACTGAGTCGAGTATTATTAGCAATTACTACTATTACTTCTGCTACTGATGACGTCACGTGTGTGCTCGTGAGTTGTTGCCATAGTTACTGGCGCTTCGCCGGAAAGCTGTAAAGGCCATCTTGAAAAGGGCTTATCTGTTTGTCAAAGACGAAGGAACATTTGAAGAAGAGATTCTTCAAAAACGCCTTCATATCAAGTTGTGCGAAGTTAGTGTACGCATACATACTTTATCATGCGCTCACATATACGTGTGTATTCATTCCTATGTGGACAGAAACTTACATATAGACACATTTTCAGAGCACTTATATAGAGGGATGTCAGTCTACATATAACACATAAAAACCTGGGTACATAGGTACACATGCTGCTGCGTAAACATGCCCACGGCTACACATATTTACACAAACAAAATATGGGTAAGTACTGTAGCTCATCTAATAAATATAACTCTTATTTCGTTAAAAATACGTTTAATGCAGTGGATATTTATGCAAAGCAGGATCCCTGTCATAGAATGGTGTTTGTAAGTGACGTCAATTCTCACTGGGTGCTGCATTTGTTATGTTAAACCAAACCCAAGAAAACTTTGTATAAGGAATTAAACGCACTTGCGTGCGCGTCAATAACTACTCAAAAGAACTTATACAAATATAGATGTGATATGCGCGTGTCTTTACAAACTTAACTGCAGAAATGAAGTGTCAGCCTATCATTTAGAGTATTGGGCTTCAGGCCGGTAGTTCAAAGCGTTGCAAGTTCTAAGGATGATTGAAATCCCAAAGATCGAAGTTTATAAAAATGATTTTAACTTTTTAGATCTTGAACAAGCCTTTCGAAGCCCTACATGTTATTTCCTTATTTAGTTTGCGGATTTGATTTATACAAATTCCTTTGCTGACTCTCCACATCTTGGGGATGTCGATTTGATCGCCATTTTATTTCAGTTTCTGTAGCACCGGAAACATTGAACTCCTCCAAAAAACACGAAGAATAACAGTAATTT